>JAQNCA010000025.1:14702337-14713541 GCA_029783725.1 Acanthurus tractus
AGAGCTCAGATATGTTATCAGTTACTTCCTTCAAATGTAACTCTCCCTCCATTAAGGTGCAGGCAAACTAGATTTTCCCTGAGCAAATTTTTTGCATACAGTGTTTTAAAACAGGCAGGAGAAAAAACAGCATCCACAAGCTTGATTAATGTTTACTTACATAAGCCAGTTTTGATGTGGATTTTATTCTCTGGACTTGGATCAAAATTAAGCAAGTTTCTCAGCTGTCTTTTTCTTTTTAAATAATCAAGGCCAGCAATGTTCTGGCTGATTCACAAAACTAGCAATGCAACTTGCATTCCTCCCTGCAGAAGTATGTATTTAAAATTCCAAGAGATCCAGTCAGATAAAATGTCCTCATTGTTATATAATATAATCAATGAATTTCCTTTACATTAACCCGCTCCTAGCCAAAGTTAGGCTTTAGTGCCATGCAAAATATTCTATTTTCCCTCTCTTTGGTTCAGATTTAAGTGGATATGTCGGCTTCTCTGTGCTTTGTTTTGAATTGACTCCTCACATTGCCACTTAAATCGCAGAGGTCCCAGAACATATGAGACATAACTGGTTTTTATCTGCCCATGGGAAGGATTAAATTTTAAGAGTCTTTTCGTTCTGGATTAAAAACTCTGTTTTTACTGTCTGCTTTTCTTTTTTGAGAGCATGCCATGTGAACTTACTTTTGTCTGACTCATTTATTTCTCGGACTGTTGTCTGTCTCTCATCTCCTCTTCAGTGTATGCACGAAACTCTGTGAGTTTCCTGGGCTGCAAAAACCAATGCTTAATAAACTGTATTGTCCTGAACCTCTTTGCTGTGCTTGCGTTTACTAGAGCAGAGCAGCTAACCTCCATCTCCGCTGTTTGTTTTATTTAGCATCCATTAATATAAACAAGACTGTAAAAGATCAATATTGACCAAATAAGGAGTGGATACCACCTCATCTTTCAAGCTGGCTGGATGTTGGAGGGCAATTTCAATCAGTTTGTGTTTGGAAGGGGTACATTTCCAGCTGGAAGCAGTTACTTCTCTCTCTGTTTATCATAGAGATGGGGAGGGATATCTGGCCTAAAAAGACTGAATTACTGAAAACATCTGCGTCATTGGACCGTAGGTGCGTGGGGCTTTTACCCATTAAGATTTAATTTTCTAAATACAAGAAATACAAGGCTACAAATATATTTCATCCCTGTTCACTGCTGTTTCAGTGATAGCTTCCTTGTTTTGTTTTTGTCACACATGTAAATACCCTGTTTAAAAACAGGCATTTGTAAACACTTAAAGTAACTGAGTATTTCTTAGATTATTTTTAGAATGTCAGATAACTAAAGAAAATGAACAGGTTCCTCTGGTGCATGTATTTACCATGAATGAGTCCTATACAGCAGTCACCTTTGAGAGAACCACTGAGATGAGATGGGCTGAGAAACTCAATGGATGTCTCCCAAAAAATAATTGCTTAACCGTTATTGCTTATCTCACCTTCCAAACCATGAAAATGCAAATCACCTTGCCTGTGATGCACAAATTTGTAGGGCTGCCAGTGCAGCTGCAGAATAGGTTACAACCAATTCATTACTGGTACCCCAAAGCCTCGGTACTCCAGGTGCAGCTGGCCACAATTTGCCAACCAATGCTTCATAATTTGGAGGTGAAAACCATTTTTTTTTTTTTTTTTTTTTTGTCGTAGAAAGGGTAAGCCACCGCTGTTGTCAGCTTGTGCAGCATGTATATAATGCTGGCAGTGAGGAAACATGACATTTGCTATTGTTGCTCTCCAGGCCGTGTTTGCAACTGGAATTTTAATGAAGGTGCTAAAAGTTTAATTACCGAGCAACAATGTACTGCACACAACCTGCCATATGCTTGACATGAAAGGTGCTAAATGGAAGTTTCACAGCATATTCACAGTGTATGTGCCTTTACAACCAAAATTATATATTATATCTGTTCAGTGTACCGTAGCGTTAAAATAGCCATTTAATAATGACACTGGCTCTCCACCCTCATTGTTTGGGGTCCCAGAGATCCCTGTTTTATGTATAAATTTTTGTCAAATCTTTTTTCCTTCAAATATTTTCTACTTTCCCTCTGAGTTTATTGATAACAATATTCCTCCTTTACCACAAACCAGGATGCACATTTGTTACAGAAATTACAGCAGAGCATTGTCCTTGGGGCCAGGAGATATGGCCTGAAAAAATATCACAGCATTTCAGGCTAATTTTTATTTATCATTTTCTACAAAGTGGTCTAAACAGCGGTCCCCATTTTAGGTGTCATAAGCACTTCTAAAATGTTTGTTCCTCTCTCTCTGAAAAGATACAGGTGCAAAGCAAGTAAATGAAAAGAAAAAATATCGTAAATAGCGGTGCTGATGGTAGGGCCGGTACATAGTCAAGTTAACATGATAATAGTGATGTTACTTGTGTTAGGGGTCAGTTAAACACCAGACAGGTCTGACATCCTGCAAAGCTCTAACAAACAAAAAACATGAAGGTTAAACTGAGATAAATGAGAAAAGAAGAATTTCAGTTACAAAGATTACAAATTTTCCCTTCAGTGAGATGGAGAAATGTAGAAGATGTCAACTAGCTGAGAATGAGATTTAACATTCACTGCCTAAAAAGAAAGAACAAACTTTTGCAGCAGACAGAAAACCTTTAAAAAAACAGTGCATGAATAACATCCAGGGGAAAGGGTCATTACTTTGGGGAGTGAGAGTTTGTGTTGCGCTGCGAGAACGCTGACCCAGCACAGGTAATTAGAGTTTGTGCAGTTGTGGTGTCAGAATAAAGCTTCGGTTCATGTGAAGCCTCACAGTGTGAAAGAGGCTGATCTCTGCCTCTGCAGCTGCCAGCCGATGCATTTTCCCCCCTAATTTTGGGTTACAGCAACCAATCATAGGATGGGAATACACAGGGGTAAGCTTGTTTAGAAAGGTCAGATTTATTCACTGATTCAAATTGTACTTATTCTAGATGGGTGTAATTGAGTCTGAGTGAAGGCAGAGCCATTATTGACTGTTTTACAATTGTAACTGTCGTGAAAGAGGTCTAGGTCTCTCTTTCAAAGAACAAACATTTTTTGGTTTGAGCTTCTGTGCTGCAGCAATTTTCTCTATTTTTATGAACTGAAACCCTTTCTTTTTGGACTGCTGACCAGACAAAACAAGTAATTTAAGGACGTCTCCTTGAGCTTTGGGACATTTGAGGGGACTTTATCATTGAGTTTGGATTGCTGTTTGCTATTAATGCATGTAATATAAGTTTGTTATGAAATGAAATGTGATCAAATATATTCCTGTAAATTACTGCGCATAGAGCTGTTTGAATGTCACGAAAAAGCACAGTTTGATACATTATTGCCGTTGTCCAGCATAGATTACAGAAAATAAGACATCCCTTTGCTTTATTCTTCTGGATTTTTGTAAAGAATCCCATCAGTTCACAGGTAATTTGATAGCTAACCAATCAGCGCGCAGAAGGTTTGTAACAGCTTAAAAAAGGCTGTGCCCGTTGAATGACGACACGCCCTTTTTTTTAGTTTGAAAAAAAAAAAGATATTTCTCTTTATATTTAACAAATCAAACACATTTCCATCCAAATCATTTCTTGGTCCAACAAATACCAGCTAAGCTGTATGAATATAGTGTATTCAGTAAAAACTCAGTGGAGACCTGGTACCTGAAGACTAGAGGGGGAGAATCTCTAAACAATGTAAATCACATTCATGGATGCACATACTCACAGTGGCCGAGAGCATGATAACCAGAGAAACATCTGTCAGTGAATAGCAATTTTTGAGATGCCTGCAGAGCCTCTATTGGGGATATCCAAGAGTTACAGTACAGCCTGCATTCAACAGAGGTGTACTGATAAATCCTTCATATTCTATATGAAAATTCTCCTGATGATAAATAACTTTGTATATCTCAACTTCTTCCCTGCAGATTCACTGTTTTAGATGTTGTGACTGATGGACTGTGGGCTAGCACTGTCAAATATGCAACACGCTAGACATTTACAGCAAAGGCATCCATACTTCCATAATCCTCAAGTGATACATTCAATTCTCCAGAGTTCTTTTCAGCAAATAATGAGCGATGTTGGCTGAATCTTGGCTAAGAAGCCTGCTGAGTCATGTTCACTGCTGAAAGTTGGCAGCTTTGCTCAGAAAATATGAAATGGTGTTAAACTCGAACATTATTTACTGTATAATTAACAGCAAGCAGCTTGGCCTTTAACTGACTCAGTGAGGATTTTAAAAACAGGTTTTCTGGAACAGTGAACCTCTGCTCTACCAGCTGATGCTTTTCTTAGGATTATACAGTTTTGGCATGTGTTGTTAGCCATGGTAGCAACTCTGTTTTGGCCCAATGAACGGTTTGTCAGTCCGTCTCTTGGTGTTGTGTGTGATCCCCTGACTCTTCAACCAGTAAAACCATGAGGTCAACAGATGTGACTATTGGTCAAATGTGTCCACAATTGTTGGATGTATTACTGTCAAATTTGGTTAAATATTTATGTTCAAAATTTAAGTCTATCGAGTACATACATGGTAAACAATGGCACCTTTGCATTGTTATCATATCCATGTTAAGATAATAACATTAGCATTTAGCACACATCAAAGCCGAGTGCAAGTTCACAGAGCTTGGCTGCATGGCTGCAGACGCTTTCAGGATGACTGACTGACTCAGTGACTTGTAATCGCTGTCCGTCACATTTAATAATGTCAAAAACTGTCAGTCTGATTTGTGTTTAGCTTTTTTAAAGCTCACATTTCACTGTCAGTTGTGAGCCGCCACGACTGAAAGTTGAGTCATAACTATTAGGATCACGGACATGGCCGTACATCACTGCTGGCAGTCTTCTAATGAAGGACACTGTGCTATCTGCACCGCATACAACATGATCATCAAAGCACTTCCTGTGATTGCCACTGGGGCTAATTTTAAATAATGGTTTTGAGACGATGAGACCTCTGCATTTTCCTCTTCTAATCATCCAGAAAATGGGGACAGAAGATCTACTGCATTCATCTGGGGAGATGCGTCAGGCACTTTGGTAGCAGGTTTCATGCAAACGCCAATTATAGGTTCACTCTTAACCCAAGAGAGCAGCCTTCTGAGCTGTTTTCCCATTACTCTCACTACGAGGAGGTTACCATTTTCCCCTTGCTGCATTTTTTTCCCCCTCCTTTGCTCCCCTCTTGTTACACCTTTTTGCTTCTCTCATATGCAAAACACTTTGGTACTTTGTTTACAAGTGCTTAAAGGAGTAATCTAGAAAATTATGTAATGGAAAATTTCTGCTAATTGTGCCGCTTGGGCTTGACTCCAAGAGATCTCTCAGATGTTGCTGTTAAGGGTGTTAAGGGAACTGTGTACGAGTTAAACATGTCAGAGCTTTGAAGGCAGCAAGGTTGAGGTGAGGATAGGAAAGGGAGGGAAGGGTTGGTGTTTGGGGAAAATACTACTTAACAAAAAAGGTGGATAAAAAAAGTATCAAAGCAGAGAACTGACAACAGTTGTTAGATAAAACTAGGAGGTTTTGTTAGGCATCGTTGTCCTGAAAAATAATTACACTGTCTCTTAGTATGTGTGGTTTACCTGTAAAGTACGATATGAAGAGGATATATATCATTTGTAACACTCTACTCTTTGTCTCAGTAAATCTTCTGTAATGTGGCAGGTTGTTTACTCATTACAATTTTGTTGAAGCTGTTATTGTGGGTGGCAATGAACTGTTCCATGTCGACTCCCACGGGCCGGCATGCTGAAGTTCATTCGGGTATTTTATGACTCATCATAATGGTTTTACACTGTTCATCCTTAGGCTGCATAATCGAAGATTAAATTGGGGGTGGGGGGGTGGGGAGTGGCTGAGACTAAATGTACAGGTATGGTGCATTTTACTTTTTTTACAATTATTCTCTATTAATTAATTATCAACAAACCCATTAAAAAGACTCAAACCAACAAAGCAATAGCTTTACCGTGTGTGGCACTCAGCCTCAGACCAATCACTGCACTGAAGATATAAATCTTAAAAAAAAGGTTACAAATATATATTTATATATTTTAAAATGGTTCGGAAATTTTCCAAAGCAGCTGGGAACTGTAGTTTTTCACAAACTTTACTTTAGTAAGGTTAAATAGTGCAAATGCTGGGGACAGGTGTGGATTCATGCACATTTAGTATTTATGGTACCAAAATAACGTCGTATTGACTCAAAATAAACTAATGTGCCCATGTTTACTAGAATGAACACGTCATCTGGTGTAAAGCTGTGGCTCACTGGTTTGTTTCTAATAGTTTTGCCTGAGGGTTAGAGAAATAAAATGTATCAGGTTACACAGGGGAGTTGGAAAATTGAATTAGTTTTTGTCTTCTCATTGGATTTGTTGAATACAAGAAAAATAAAGAATATCACCAAATTTATTCTGTAAGCAAAACACTTTTACAAACCGTAATATATTCCTTGAGATCCTGGTCCAGTGTGGTTTAGTTTTACACAGATACGTGATGGGTTTCACAGTTTGTTGCTCATTCACTCTTTGTCTCAGTGACACACAAGACTGAGTGCTGTTTAAATTGTGTGTTTTGACACAGTTGGTATTGAAAAAGGATGAGATAGTGAAATTAAACGTTACTGGCTTTCTTTGAAGGTTTTCTTTTCATCTTAGGGAGCATGAGCTGGACTGAGACCTCTGACTCTGTGAAGCCTGTTTATACAGCATATGTGATGTTGGGCTTTACAAACACACTTGACTTGACATGACATGTGGTGTGATGAGCCACAGCCTGTCACTTGGCCTCTGTCCCTTACTAAGTGACATCAAGCGGGGACAAGATGTAGCCTCAGCCACCGGAGAGCACAGCAGTCATGAGTTGTGTCTGAACACATGGAAACAATGCAGAGTGATCAGCTCAACACTGCAGTTATTTTATCTATGTTTGTTTTTATAAAAATGCACTTAAAGCAAAAGTGATAAGCAAAACTTTGTAGTGAAAGGCAACTTGTTAACTTAAAAATCTAATGGGAACAAGCTGAACTTCTTTACATAGGAAATAAAGCAAACAACCTGATGTGTTTTTGTTTGCTCTGTTCAGGCATAAAATATTTACCAGCTGCTCTTAGCAAAACAATGCTGACTTGCATCAGCTGCTTACACCGGTGTGTGTATATGAGAGAATCAGTGCATTGCATTCAACAAGCAGATCCAAGCAGTTATCATTTTGAGGATTTTATTTTTTTGAGGCATCCCATATTTGTTTCTGTGTGTTTTTTGTATAGCAGTTATGAGCCATCAATATAAAGCAGCTGGCATTAACTGTCCTGTTTACAGATCATTTTGAGAATTAGAAGAATACTGCAGCCTTTTGGGCTAAGAACATCTTTTAAAGTTTTTAAACACAGTCAGAACTGCATTTTCAAAAAAAAAACAGTTTTTGGTGATCTGTTTCTTAAACAGGTTGTGCTGTTTTATTCTAAATGTCAAGAATAATACAAAAGATACAGGAAAAAATCAAAAATCAATCAATCAATCAAAAATCTATATTATGCTAAATAATCAGATTTAGCAAGATGTTGGTAAAAGTCACAATGATTGTTTTATACATCAGTGTATGACTGGGTTGTCAGGCTGTTAGCTCTGGTTAACTGTCACTGGTTGTAGCTGTTATCACTTTATAGATTGTAAGTAAAAAAAATTGTAAACTGAGCAGATGTAGGTTTATTAGGGATCCATAATGCAATTAGATAAATTAAATCTATGACACCCCTGTCATGGTAATATCTACACTATATAGATGTCAGACATGCCTCATTAAACTATGTTTAATTTTGGTGGCATTATTATTTCATTGTCTGTCTTAGTATATTCTGTGGCTAATAAATGGTAGTTCATCTTCAGCTATAATAGCTTTTTCTGCATGAGCAGCTCCTCGTATGCCTTTTTTGAAAAAAACGAAAAAAAATATTGTTTGATAATGGAAACATTAAAGTCATTTCTGTGAACCGGATAATTTTCCTGGGTAAATGTCTCACTGGCACGTCATGAAAACCTTTGTGACCTGTGTAATGGTTCAGTCACTATGGTGCTGAAGGAATAAAACACATTGTAGGAAAATGAACACATGTACTACATGTATATGTGTTTATGTTTCTTTCATTCAATTCTGTTGCAGTGTTCCAGGGTAAAGGTATAGATCTTTGCAGGAGGTAAAATGTTGCAGACATACAATTGCCTATTGCCATCATTACAGACACCTATTACCTTCATAATAGATTTCCTAGAAACTGCAGCATTTGAAGGGAATATAATCTATTGTTTCCATTCACTGGGTTCACCAGAAGACGAAGCTTCAGGTGTAAACACAATGATGACATATCTTACACAGCAGATACACGCCAGGGAATTAACTCTCAAAGCTGCTGTAGAAGAAAGTTGTTCCTAATGGACTTTTCTTACCGTTTTAAACATTAATTTAAGTGATGACAAATAATGAATCACACAGTACAACAAATTGAACTATATGTTAAAAAAAAATACAAGTTGTATCTTCTTAGTGTGAACTTAGCAGCTTCTGTCTGTCAGCAAATACGCTGAGGCATAATTAAACCCCTATCCACTTGAGTGGAGAGCATTATCTTGGTTGTATGACAGCTTATCAAACCAGACAAAGTATTAGAAAGTCAGACGAGTGTAAAGCATGCTTCATTATATTAAAACACAGACAGATATACATGAGGACACGCGCACACACACACTGTACAAAAGCAATCAAGCACAGAGAAAGAAAACTGATATTGGCATCTGGAGCGCCACCTCCATCCAGCTGTAACACTTAAAAAGCAAGAGAGAAATGAAAAGCTCAGCAGTAGGTAAACAGTAATTTGCTGCTGTATTTTGTACACAGAGAGCTCAATCAGTAGCTCAATGCCATGCTGTGTGGCATAGCATTTTGGAAATGCATTCATACGCTGTTTGTGCGGAGGATTAGCTGCTTATGAGGTGTAAAAAAGTTTATGGGGAAGTTTCTCTGACCTGATTAGGAATGGGGGAGGAAATTTGTGTGACCCTCTGGTTAATCTCCCCACAGTAAATGCACAATAAATGTTAGTTAGATGAGCACTATGAATCTTTTAGAGGCTAATTTGAAGAGATAAAAAGTAATATGCCTAATTGCAGCAATTTGAGGCCGCCGCTATGGATCACAACATCGTTATTCACCGTTTGTGTAAATGTAGTGGTGCAGTAGAAGGGTTTTATACCCCATAAAGCAGCTGGAAATGAAATCTATGTTGCTTCTTTGTTAGATACAACAATCATAAGGCTTAAATAATGAGTTAGTAAACAGGAGAGGTCAGTTATAGGACAGTTAAAGCTTTGCTATTGTTCAGTATGACCAACACAGGAGGACGTCCCACTCGGAGGCAGGGGGAGAGGGCGAGGCAGGGAGTTGGGGAGGGGGGAGTCTGAAATGGTTCTTCCCACCTTGGTAGTCACAGTGAGGAGGGGCTTCCCTTCTGATGACGCCTTACTTGGTATCTCCTTCAGGACCATGGCAACAGTCTTATCTGCAGCCCTAGAGTCTTTCCCCTACAACAGTGAAATCAACAATGACTTGTGTCAGGACAGTTGGATAACTGAGAGCTTTTTGCCCCTGTCAAGGGCATCTTACAGAAGAGACTTTACTTTATGATGATGGAAATATTGTGTTGGGCTGTCTACGATAACACAACACTGACTGGAGACATTTCCACAAGACTATGGCAATGAAAAGAGGGTCACCGCACAATGTAGAGGGTTGACTCTAGACAGTGATGAGCATGGTTGTCCACAGCACTTTTACTTGTACTTAAATAGACAGATTAGCATACAGAGCTCGTTACACAGACCATATTATTAACATTTATTACATTACCACAATGAAAAGGCCTCTTTTTTACTCTTTTATATTAGTTTTGTCCTAAAAGACACTCAGTAGAGCAGCAAATCTTTGTTTTCAGAATTTTATTAGCTATATGAAGGGCCTGTCATCTGCACAGTCGATTGCAATTCATTCCGTCATAACAAAAGGGAAGAGGGATGGGCCCATCCTTTCATCATGGACTCCCATTGTCTTTTGTAGGTTGTGTACATGATACTGAAGCTTCTAATGGGTGAAATATGGTGTCAGTCGAAAGCTAGAAAATAGTGACTATTTTACAACAATTACCACTGGTTTTGATGCTTAAATTTTGGGGGAATTCCGTAAGTAGCAGAGAGAAGCATGAGCAAATGCATCTGTAGTACCAGATATTACTCACTGATCCCAATTTATAATAAATAAGGTCACACTGACTCATTTTGGTAGTTATCCTCAAACAGTTGATCAGCGTTCTTACAAGATTGCTTATCAGGCTTACATGTACAAATAAAATAGATAACAGTATATTATATCTTTAAGCTATTGTACAAGGTTTTAGTTGGTTTAAGTTTATGCGATATATCACATATAAACTTGAACCAAGATGTGACCTTCGCTATACTGAAACTTATCCGCCATATACACACACAATAAAACTCTTTCTACCACCTAAAGGCACTGATAAAAGAAAAGTGCACTGAGCTTGTGCGATAATGGCCAAGTCTACATTACATAACAGTAAAAATTGATTGCATAAGAGGTCAGATTGATTTTGCTAGCCCATTGTCATCTTTTTCACCTTGACTTTAAGGCAGAGGCTTAAAACCACCGGCCCTCCCTCAGGCATTTATTCACCCACAGCCTGAGGATACATACTGTTGTACTGTTAATCACTTTAGAACACACAGATGTTGCAGTATTAAAACTGTCACAAGAGACTACACATTTTAAATCAGAAAACAGGTCATTATACTGCAATTAAATTTGCTGACCAAAGAGAGAAGAAAGAGCTGTTCATCACGCTCAGTTTCTATGATTTGACTCTTTGGTGATGCCGCTTGTTCAGTCTGAGCATGAAGTGGGCTGAAAACCTTTCAGCTGGATCTTATCAGAGCTTTTCAAATTTTGGCCTGAAAAATGAATTAGACATTTCTTACACTGATGTCTTCAGCTGATCATATTACAAAATGCTTGTTCCTGGCCTTGGGGGAGAGTTCCCTTGAAAGTCTAATTCTCCTAATAAAGTCCCAGAAGCCACCTGCGCCCACTCTCCAGCTTACTCTC
>JAQNCA010000025.1:14716285-14740636 GCA_029783725.1 Acanthurus tractus
ATCTGTGTGTGTAGAGGGTAGACTGCTAGGTCGTCATATTCTTCATAGTGCATGAAAAAGATAAACATTGATGAAAAAACAGAAAACCATTAAGTCTTTCTGTTTTCTGGTTAATAGTTTTAAAGTGGTGAAATGTATGTTCTGCATTAAATAACCTGAGACACTCCCAGATCGATTTCAGAGCCAGATGGAAAAAAAGGCCATTCCTTTAAATCACAGACTCCATGCAAGTAAAAGCACAGGAAAAAAAGACATATCTGTGAAAAAATACCAAGAATAGATTTTTGTATTATGTTCCTGGTCTCACAGTATTAAAATTCATGTATGAATGTTTAATAGGGAAACAACAGCAATTCCCCACTGTGGTACATGGTCAGAACCTAGAGAACAATCTGTTTGCCAAGTTGGCCACATGCTACAGTATCAGCTGGCTGTAATAATGCAGCACAGCTTTTGATGCGCCTCTCAGCGCCCTGGGCAGACCTCTAGCCTCTCACCTGTTGCATGATATACTCTCGGCTTCAGAGAGATGGCCAGAACAATGGCTTGGATCCCTCTCAGCAGATGTAAAAATCTGTCACAGTCATGGATGAGCACTTATGGCGCACTACTGGCTACAGTGAGCTGATATACAGTGGCCAATAGTAAGTAAACACACTTTGTGGGACTAAGGGAGCCTGTGTAAATAAATCATAGTAAGGCGGGGAAAGCATCCCTTGAGAGGCCTGAGCAGTAGATACCATGTAAAGCTTCATATGAGCCTCTCAGTGTGTAAACAGCCGGCAGTAACGCTCTGAGGTTACACTCTGACTTACTAGTTAAGGAATATGGCTGCAAACGCAATCATTAATGCAAATTTGGGATGAAGCAAAGCTTTGCAATGTTGGTCATCAGAGGTGCAATAGCATTCCTTGTATAACTTAAACTGGAAAAAGAGAGTTACAGTTAAATAATTAAATAAATTAAATAATTAAATGGTAATGAGGGATTGTAATCTGTTGTCTTTTTAATAGAAAATCTAAATTTATTTGAAATCATGACTTGGATCGCATAGATGTGCTTGTGGTTTTAAAGTATTTCTTTGGAGCTGAGATTCCCAATGACAATGAGATCCTGATTTAAATCTAAGAGACATTTCTGCTACACAAATCTAGCTAGTGAAGCTGTGCCGGAAGTGCTGATATATACCAGCATGCATTGGCTGGGACCTAAACACCAATGACATCACTGCTGTCAGATGAAAAACCAGATTTCTTGGCCAATGTGGCAGTTTATTGCTTTGCGTTACTAAATTTACCATAAACACTAATTGGACATCCACATAAACTCCACAAAGTCTGCTTTTACGGGTCACAAGCTGAACATGTCAGGAACATCTGGTTAAGAGCAGTTTTATGCAAAAACAAGTGAGAGAAATTACAATTTGCCACACTCCTGTGCAACTCCAGCCTCAGCTGTGCCGCATTTCACTTTGAAGGAAGCAGGTTTATTTGTAGCCTCAAACAGGCTTCTATTAGCATTTGTTTTGGCTTTGCTGGCTTTGCTGGTAGGAAATTACAGACCACAGTGATACTTCGAAAGGAAGAGAGAATCATGCAGAGTCAGACACATTTAATCACAATGGACACACACACAGACATACACACTCACACATCGTCAGCCACTAATACTGAGTCCTCAGGATCCTGAACACTCCAGATATTAAAGCCAAAAACTGACTTCCAATAGTGCTGAAACTCCAGATAAGCCAGGCTAATACCCATAAATGTTACCTTGGGTCTTCAGTTTTATTGCTGCCATTTCAACTGAAGCGGCTCATGACCAGGTTTTCTATCAGTGTGACATTTCTAGCCACTGTTTATTAGCTTTCACACACTTTATGGGGATTGCGTCTCATAATGAATAGAGTTTGATGAGTCCACACACAATATTTCACTGAAAACTGCCACATGTTGTGATGTGCTCTTGAAAAAATATTTGAAAAATGTAGTGTGCTAATTGCTGCTAACACATGACTGTCCAAAGCTATTGGCTTGTGCTTTGATAGACTTTGCAGCAGTGTCACATCGAAGATTTCTTTGTTGATGATGGCTCATACAAATCATGTCCAGACCTGCAGCCAGCAGCCTAGAGAAAATTTACGTCCAAGTACAAATAACTGCCCTCTGTGCCAAGTCTCGTCCCCTGAGAATAAATTTAGTACCCACTCATATTCCCAGAGTGGTTTCTAAAGACTTAAAAAATGTGACATTAAGTGTGTTGCCAGCTGTATAAATATGTCCAATCAGCAGACATGATCAAGCTCAAAACATAAAACAGTTTAAAGGCGCATTCAGGATCACAAACACGTTTTTGTTTGTGAAGCAATGTTCTTTTGTGCTAGTAGAAAAATTACCTTTCCTAATTGCAATTATACTAATGTGAATATAATTATAACCCTGAAACAGCATGGTGGATGTATTTCTCATCTCGAATCAGTTTTTGGATTCCTTGGTTACCTTTTTTTCTCCACAACAAAAGTGCAATTAAGGCCACAGAACTAATTAGAGGCATCGAAGGCTGAAGCAAAGTCGTCTCTTTTTAATTGTCTCTTGTGGGCATATGATGTCATCAAATGCATAATAAAGTTGCATAGGAAAATATTTATCGCAGTGCTACAGGCAAATAAAGTTAGTAAATTAGTGTGTGAATCATTAGGACTGTTTTCCAGAAACAATCAAACGAGTAAAGCACATTTAAATTAAACTGATGACAGAGTTGAAATCGTACAAAGTTTTCTATCAGAGACAAACAAAACCCATCACCTCGCAGCACTTCTACAAAATTTGTTGTTGATTTTATTGTTTTTAAGGATTTCCGTACATAGCCTGACTAGCTGCTACTCCCTGAGTCTATTCTTTGTGCCAAGCTTAGCTAACCACCTGCTGGCTTTACATTTAATATTTACCATACGGACACATGATGGTTAATCGATCTACTCGTCCAATTTTGAGCAACTATAGAATTTCCCAAAATGTCAAACCTTCCTCTAAAAGCTATTTCAGTATTTGAAATATCAAGTATACACTGTTTGTTTTGTTTGACATTCACTCTGTCAAATAGCAGATAACTATCAAATAAAGGATTCTGTCATATGTATTTAATGTTCAATGAATTCAAATTATATTAAATGGCTGACAGACAAAAATTTGATTACATTATGTGGTTGCAACTTTATATCGGATGTGACATTTACAAAA
The DNA here is from genome assembly GCA_029783725.1 of Acanthurus tractus. Taxonomy (NCBI): domain Eukaryota; kingdom Metazoa; phylum Chordata; class Actinopteri; order Acanthuriformes; family Acanthuridae; genus Acanthurus; species Acanthurus tractus. The sequence continues at coordinate 14,719,525 of JAQNCA010000025.1, forward strand.
AAAAAAACAGTTTAAAAGCATGTAATGTATTTAACCAAAAGACCTCTAATTTCTTGAATTTCCCTCTTCTTTCACTTTTCTGTCACTTTAAAGTGAATCAGCTTGTTTCATTTGATTTTCACCTGCGTTTGCTTGAACAGCAGTGCTTAGCTGGTGATCTGTGTTTGCCTGTCAGGAATGTCTCCCATAGTACTGTGACAGACAAGTCTGTATGGATTTAAGCTTTGGTGACGCTTTAAATCCCTCAGTCAACAAAAGGGGTTTTGGGCGATTTGCTGAAAGCCACCCTGTGGCTGCATTTCTGCACCTGCAGCATTTAACTACACAGGAGGCCACAACAGGCTTCTGCTGCGAATCAGAACCAAGACGAATACTTCTTAAAGTAGAGCTTTGGCTTACGCAGGTGTCGCAAAGGTGAGATTGGCCTTGCAGAATTTATGAGGCAATCATAAGGAGGCAATTGTAAAAGCTGAACCCACAGCTGTTTTGTCTTTTTCTTTTATAATTTACAACAGCTATTTAAATTAAAATCAAGTAAGGACACTTTCGGTTGCTTGTTTTTATTGAACTTAATAACCAAGGTGTCACAGCCTCCATGCAGCTCACTGATCTTAGTCCCACTATAATGAATAGCTCTTCAAGAGGAAAGCGACATATTGTTAACCAGCAATAATCAGCAGTATGAATCTGAATGGTTCACTTGTAAATAAAACATTAAATTCATTCATTTAAATGTCTTATTTGATTTATGGTGTGGGTAGAGTCTTAACATCATGAAATTATACTCCTTTAATTAATTTCAGCTCTTATTGATACAAAGCAACATATACTGTATCAGCTAAAAGGATAAGATTAGTTTCTACTAACAAACATTTGGTCTGGATTTACTAGACTTAAGAGGGAAAAGACTTTTGGATAAAAGCCTTTTCTGTCTAATTCTAGCTTTTGGGTGATTTTTCTGCTGTTACTCACCTTGTGAATGTCAGCAGAATGCACATTAAATTTCATAGAGCCCATAGGACCAAATATGAAACCAAAATCCACAGACAGGCCTGTTCTGTACACATGGCAACAGAGGACGATAAACCACTATCTGCAGCAAACAACTTCTTATACCTAATGGCAGAGCCAATAAAGTCTGTCTAATGCACAGTTTCATGGTTTGTTTACCAAGACTAAATGAACTTCATTTTCATTAACGAACAAGATCCATGGTAACTGTTCACTATTAGATTTTACATACAAGGAAATAATTATTTCACTGATTTCCCATAAAGCCAATTTCACCGCTTCACAACTGTATGTATTTCATTACAGAGAGGATGTGCCATGGCAAGGCATTCACAGAAATGAAGAGACACTCAGGGAAAGGCACTGTAATGCCTTATAATGGGGATAGATGGTGAAAAACTGTCCCTGAGGGTTTACATTCTGCCGCTCTCCAGGACAGCTGAGCAAATACAGCTTAAATAGAAATCAGCACAGAGGCATCAGACCTCTGTCTTGTGCGTGCTGGACTATTATGGCCCAAACACCCAAGAACCCTCCTCTGAGTTCACACCATTAAGAGTCACCTCCTTGAGCTACTGGTCGCTGTAGCTGAGGTGCCAATGCAGTGAGTGGCAGGCTGTGTAGCAGTGCTGGCACACTATTGGCTGCAACAACAGACTGTTTTCACACTGATAAACCTGGAAGGGGACCAAAGTCAACAGTTGACTTTTTCGATTAGGAGTATTTATGCCCATCATATGTCAGTGCAGGACTGCAGAAAAACAACACTGACTCCACCAATATTTATTTAAATCATAACCTTTTTAATCTCTGTCATATCAGGGCCAAATGTTTACAAGTAGTTGCCAAATCCGTATACTTCTTATGCCAAAAGGCTGATGATAGGTTCTATGATGGAAAATAAAAAATAAACTTGCCATCCGTGTGTATTTTATCACTAGTAACTTGCTTTCCCCAGGATGGTCTAAGTATACTTGGCTGATGGAAACTATTTCTCCTTCTGCTTGTCAAAGTCATGTGTACACTATGGCTCTGTGACGTAGCCTACTTGAAGTGAACCACTGAGAGCAGACCTTTTACATTTCCTGAATGAACTTGAATGATGACATTATGTCATTTTGCCATAATTGGAAATAGATAGGCCTCTGGCTTTATTTTGATTTCTCTACTCTGTAAACAGAGAAAAAAAAATTAACCCCTACATGGAAAATTCTTTGTGACAATATGCATATAACATATGTAGTCGTCAAATAAGAGATAAAATAGGTAAAAAGTATCGGTGTTGGTATTAGTGATAAAAGCCTGGGTTTTACTTGGTATTGGACCTTAAATAGTTAAGTGGCATCACACACAGTATTCAAGCACGATTTTTTTTTTTAAATTTGTCACAGCAAAGATGGGTTTCCACTGCGGGCATGTACAGATATGTTAGAGTTTTCACATCACACAAATGAGCTGACCTGCATTTCTGATAACGTGCAACTTAAGCAAAATGGACAAAAATTAGACAAACAAACACTTTTAATGTAGGGGTAATAATGCAATTGCATGTTTAATAGCACTGGTTTGAAAATGTTTCTTATCTTAAAATGTAGGGTTTTGATTTATTTTTCAGCATGATATTGTTATAAAATTCAAACAGTTAAGTGATGTACATGTGATGTTCCTACCAAAACATCACAGGCTGTAACACTTAAAGACACTGAGAGACACAAGACACAAAGAGCTGTTGCAACATTTCCAGTATATGAGAGGCTGAACAGAAGATAAGACCAACCTAAGAATGCTTTATCTGTTGTAAAACAGTTACTTAAGAGAAAACAGTGTTAGAGCAGATGATATTTAATTTAACACTGTGGCACACAGAGGATACAGCAGCCTTGAGCTTAAGCATTACAGTACAACTAATTTAAACCTCAGGCATCAGGAGAAAATTTGGAAATAGAAACTTTCTCACATGCTGCTACAGAAAATGTCTCTACTAAAAGTGTTAAACATCTGTCGTTTTCATTCTTAAAAAGTCAGATCACTGGCTTAATGGCTAATAACTTCTCAAACTTCTTAATTTATTTTTCACTTGCTAACAAAAGAGAGAAAATACTGAAGGAAACACACTGTTAACTGATCCACTGAGTATAGTAGCCCTGTGTGACTTGCACACTTGGTAAGTGCAATTCTGACCTTTTTAAAGCAGTTATGTTGGAAAAGTGCAAGTTTTCCCTGTAGAGCTGACTTCATGTGCTGTGGAGCAGTGCTGTGTGCTGCACACTTCACCACATACCATCACCACACACTGCTAGCTGGAGTTAAAAAAAACTTTTACTATAACTAGAAATATAAAATTATCCTTAGTGTGTTCATTTAGAAAAAAAGTGAGGGATTGTAAGACCCCATTTTATAAAAATAAAATGGTCTGCTTTATTTTCAATTTGAAAATGCTGTTTTGTATACACCCATTAAGAGAAAATGAAGACTTTAACTCTACAACAAAGAACAGAACCATTTGTGACAACAGACATATGATATCTGCACAGTCTCTTTGTTTAATTCCCAGTTTTCCTTCCTTTTTTGCCTCTAAAGAGGCACAGCTGTCATGAACTCAATTTGATTAGAATAAAAAATGACTAACATGAAATCAACAATTAATCTCAAGCAATTTAATTTGGTTTTCACTCTGCTCTTTCATTTTTTGGTTCAAAATGAATTTTGTGCTGAAGTCTGCCAAGAAATTCAACCTCATGCTCAGCATAGAAATCAATTCGAGCTGTCTTCTCACCCTGAAAACTGTCTGTCTGGATGCTGAACTGAACTAAGCGAGACACAAAAAGGCAAAAAATTGCTCTGATTGTGCGAACCTTCCTCCATTAGTCCTACTAGCAAAATGAGTCTTCTAAAACTATTACTGTTTGTCTACAATAAACTCTCAATCAATCAGTTTTTACTGTTAATCACGCTCTAGTGATTAACCAGTAATTGCATGATGCGTGGCAATTGACATTTTAATCTGATACTGCAGATGAATGAGGCCAGCTCACATTTGTAGATCTGTGGTGGACAGTATATATTCCGTATGTAGAGCCAATCATACAAATCAGATTAATCTCTTTCAGCAAGAATCCTGTTTTTGTACCCAGTGGGAGTATAATAGGCTGTCAGCCAGAGTCACAAGTGAAAAGCACACATACACTCACACACACGCATACACACACTAAACATGCATCACAACACAACACATTAAATAATTAAACTGTTTTTTAAATGGGATGACCAAAGAATGATACATTTTGTTGGTCTTCATTTGAGTTTGCTTTGGCTTTTTTAAACAGTAATGTTTCAATAGTCATATCAATATGATAATATGATTCAACTACCCTCATTAGTGGATGGTGCTGTGCTAATATCTGTACAATCAATAGGGTTGTTCACATTGTAGAAAATTGCCATGTAACACCACCTGACATGTCAGCACTCAGTTTTTATATATATTAACTACTTTACATGCTCAATTATGTGTCAATCAACTAAATAACTGCTTAAGTTCAGCAAATGTTGCTGCTGGAGCTTTTGCATGTGCCAGAGGGGCTTTATTCGCAAATGAAGTTTGTTTAGCTCAAGTTTGCTTAACTCCTTAATGAATTTGGCTAAAGAGTCCTAAGAGTAGACAGTTAAGAGCAAGGTTAGCACATCTACAGGTCCAGGACAACTGATCTAACTCATTTTCCTATTCAGATCATTTGCTGTGAACAAAAGCTCTAAATCATACAGTAATTGGAGATTGTTTTGTCAAGCAAAAGTTGTATTGTTAATGCTCGAGTTTGAGACACATGATAGACTGTAAAGCCTGATTGTATAAAAAGTGCTTTGAGAAGTGGATCAAAGCATGTCACTGCTCCTGTGTCCTCTGTATAGAGGATAAAATTTCAAAGGCACATTCACCTCTGGTCTTGACCAAAGTATTATTGCGGGTTAAAGGTTAGCAGGTCAGGAGGACACTGCAAGAAGATCCCCCATCTTATGCAAAGCAAACCTCCACCCCGTGACAAGAACTGAACAGACCTCAGGCTGACAGACCACAACTTGAGACTCATACTGACCAGCCTGAATGGGAGCAGTGTGTATGTGTGCGTGTGTGTGTGCGTGTGTGTGCGTGTGTGTGCGTGTGCGTGCGTGTGTGTGTGTGTGTAATCCCTGTGGACACTGTATGCTCATGTTGGAACATGGACGTGAAACATAGGCTGCTGCTCATGAAAGATTAACACTGGATCACAGAGCATGTAAAAGCATGTCAATTTAAACTCAGGCCATACAAGGACCCGGCTCTCGGGGCAACTGGCATCCTACACCAGAGGATGTATGTTTTTAATCATTAATATGTGTGTGTGCATGTTGGACACTGTATCCTCCGACTGAAAAAACACTTGTGAACTGGTGACGACCCAGGAAGCGGCGACATTAGTGTAAAAAATCGCCTGCGGTGTTCATTACAGACAGCTTTGGGCTTCTCCCGCTTGAAGTACTCACATGAGATGTTTTTTGGCAGTTGAACATTTCATTAACTAGAATCGGATTTGGCAAGAAATACACAAGGATTTTGCTGAGGTTTTCAGTGTGCTTGGTTGAGCATTCTGAGTGGTGTATAATTCATCCTTATTTCTCATTATAACTGCATATATTAACATTTTTAATATTGTGTAACTCAGGCTACTAATATAGACACAAACGCAAATCTGGAAAAGCCATGGTACATGTAGGGTAAGGAGAAGATAATGGGATTTAAAAACTAATTAAACTGTCAATAAAAGTGCATTTTACCACTTATGTTATCTCTTTTCATGAGAAAGCAGTTAAGCCTGGTGTGATTCATGTTTATGGTACTTAATAATAATCCATATGGCTTCAGTGCTGTGCTTTAGTTTACACTCTTTTGCACAGCTATTTTTAAATTAATTGTGACACTTGCACAGTTTCACGTTATTCGCATTCACAAGTTTTTATTAACACACTCTTGCACCCTCTCAGATGCATTGTGTTGTGTTTACTGCTCTCTAAACCCCCCCCCAAATCTGCGTGTACTCTCTGGAGATGGCTCCACTATCAGGTAGCTCAGCAGCAAACAATAGACTTTGTTTTGACTTCCACTCTTCTTATCAGGAGAAGATTGATTCTTTCTTTGGGCTTTTTAAATTACTCCTCATGTCTGCTGACACAGGGGCGAGATTGAATTTTTAAGCTCTAAACTCAGTTCACAGCTCACAGCACTGATCCTGTGTTGGGAGAACCTAGTGATGGTTCTTTATGGTTCTGTCAGCCACAAGGACAGAAACAAGCTTTCATGTGAGCGACCATGACCATATAGTCAACACACAAGCAAATCAACCTTGTAAGCCCTGCTGTCACCTGTTAATCATTAAAGCCGGGGCACTTACAACCTTAAATTTGCAATTAAAATATATGGGCGTTACTTGTGTCACCTTGCCCTCAGCTCCAGAGATAAATAACAGCTCATCCCTGATGTTGTTTTTACCTGTGTTTAATAGCTGCAGAGACAGCTTCCAGCTTTAGCAACTGCTGCTCTTTTTGATTTGACAAGTTCATTAATTTACACCTGAGAGAATGGCATATTGTCAATGCAGCTGTTATGTTGAGCATGTAGAGTAGTGAGTAGCGGATCAGACCGAGAGGGATGCTCCCTCAGACAACTGCACAAAATGCAACAACCACTCCAGCTGGACAGGTTTACAGTTTGTTCTTTATACGACACGGTTTACTTACCCTCTGCTCTTCCCCTGCTGCCATCTGGACTCCTCACTGTAATGCTCTACAACCTGACCTTTCTGCTGCCACTAAGCTGTTGCAGTCTCACGTAGTGTGCATTTGGTCATCAGTGTGTTCATGGTTACAGTCAAGGCCAAAGACACACTCATTGCCTCATTTATATCACACATGAGGAGGTTTGGGATTGAAATGGGGGGTCAGGGTAAAGGTACTGTTAAAAATGAATATTGCTTGTGAAATTGTAACTGAAGGTTCAAATAATGCACTGTGTGATTTACAGTGCACTTTATATGAGCCCTGCAGAATTTATTGTGCAGGCTGTAAAATGTTTTATTTTTTAATTCAGCTACTATTCCCGGCTGATTTTCGATCTTGACCTCGACCACAACCTTGCAAAGCAGCTGGAGCGCTGAGATTTCAAGTCTGAAATCTCACATGTCCATCTGGAGAAACTCCAGACAGATTCAGAGCATAAAGTCAGAATATACCAGAACCAGTCAGCCCCCTTTGAGGAGAAAGAGATGGTAACTATGGGCATGGTTCAGTTTTGATAATAGCGAGAAATGGCCAGAAGCTTGTAAACAATGGCTGACACTGAAGAGGTTAACGTGGATGCTGCAATAGTAGCAGTTTCATGAGAACTGGAGAAAAAGATGAAAAAGATGTTTTAGTTCTTCTCTTGACTTGTTATGGCAAGAGTAATGTGTGATGGACAGAACATTTGCAAATCACCTTCCAACCTTTTTCTTTTGTTTTTAATTACCAAAACCCAACTTGAGAAACTTTTCCTACAGGCATCAGACACCGAAATAAAATATCTGTATAAAATCAAACAAGGAGCTGTTAGGACACTGGCTTAACAAGAAGCAAGAAGTCCACCAACTAATCTATTAATTTATTTGTATTTCCTATGTATTAATCAGTTTTTCTTAACTCGTAAATGATAAGAAATGCAGATCGACTGAACGCTACAGTCTGAGTTAACTCTACTCTAAAACCCACTGGATGCTCTTACTTCTTGTCTGGCAGTTTGGACCCATAACCAAACAAATACATTTATCTCTTTAACTCAAGTTAACTGATCTAAATATAAGCAATGCATTTATTTGAACTGAATGGATTCATAAATGAATTTGGGCTGTGTGTGTGTGTGGGGTGGGGGGGGGTGTAGGGTTAGGGTTAGGGACTACAAACTATGTGAATGCTTGCAGTATGTAAACTAAATGGACTAAAATGACTTTTGTTATAAGGTTAGCACATGAAACCCACATGTGCTCTGTTATGCTGGTGGAGGCCTGGGTTACACAACCAGGTCTACAGAATAAATGATGAAACTGCAGAAACTACAGTGTGTTTGGCCATGTGCAACCTACTCTGAAAGGGCACGGGTTTGCACCATGAGGTGTATAATTAAAAAGACAATTTTCTCTCAGAAATAAGATCAAGGTGCAAAAATTGCCTCTCTAAAATGCTTATTCCTTCTCCTGCATTATGGCAATACTTAATAAAACCTTTCCAAAGGGTGCATTGGCTTATACAAGGTTATTATATGGAGTTTATTGTTCATTTCCCAGAAGTCCAAATGAAGCGGCAGCCAGGCCTGACATAACAGTCGGTGATGCAGAGTCTCTATTTCAGCTGTGAAACGAACAAACATCAGTGAGTTGGTTCTCGCCTTAATCATTCTTTGTACAGTAGCTACAGACAAGAGCTCAGAAACACATAAGCCATCTGTGAGCTACTGAAAGAAGTGGTGTGCTTGTGAAATACCAGCAATTCAGCAATTCCTCAGTGCACTTTGTCGGCTAAGTGTAATGATATGCAGTGTCGGCTTGTTTTATTTTAAAGAACACACCTGCTCTTAACGCCTCAAAGAGCAGCTGTGTGTTGTTTTTATGTATTTTATTATTTGATGTTGAGCAGTAGTTTATACATCCATTGATACTTTATGGGGTCCTTTCATTTTCTGTGTTTTAATCAAGTTATTTATTAAGTTATTTTTCAGTATCGCTCATTTTAAATATCTGTGTGTTAGAGTGGTCTCCCATTTCTCCATTTTAGTCTTTTCAGTGAGTGCCTCAAAAAAACAACATAGATTTACAGTTAAGTGGCAAACCCTTTCAGCAGTTTTAATAATTCTAAATGAAGGAGGAAGTCCGTTTAACACAGAGGTCAGGGTGGATGGATGGAAAAACAGAACATCTGGCTTTGGTGTACTCTGCTTACCTGAACAAAGTAATCAATTTGATCTAACCACAATGCTAAAATAAACTTTTAAAAGAACTTATTTTAATCCAAACTATGACAATTTACTAAACCTATTCTAGTTGTTTTTGTTCCTAACCAAACCTTAACAATGGTGTTATCACATCATAAAACTGATTTTTTATTAAATAGTGATTTGTTTTGAACAATAAGAGAACTGACAGATGATGTCCTCCTACCAATGAGGTTATAGCTCTGGAAAACCAAGCTTCGTTCTTGAGAGCAGAGAGTAAAAAATCTATCAGCAGTAAATATCTATCTTGTTATGCGATTTTAAAGTTTTCTGACTTAGCACAACAGGATGGTAGCTCTGATTTTCCGTTTGCACACAGTTTATGGAGATCATCAAAACCCCTCACATCACAGCCAAATCATTCTTTTTTTAGTGCTCGCAAACTGCTGCTTAAATGCAATACGTAAGAAGTGCTCAAGGATCCTTCTCATTTCTGTTTCTGTTTTGTCGTTGTTGTAAATTAGGGCAAAATCAACCTGGACTGCTTATTTTTTAGGAAAAATCCTTGACGGAGGAACAAATCCTCTCCGGAGCGTGGTGTTGCCTTAGTTCCTGTGTCACTTCTCACATATATTTGTTACAAAACACACGTTAATGACTCAACAAGCAAGTTGGAGATTGTTCCTGGTGAAAATTCACTGATAATGGAGTATACTGGCCCCTCCAGTCAGGTAATGTGGCTGCTTCTTTTGACTCCCATTGTGCAAGCCTTATAAGTGATGATCCACAAGTTTTCTACTTATTTCAGTAAAAATTAGTAAGGAACAACAAAACAGTTGGAATAAGATCTTATGTTTCAACAGATGTTTTAACAAAAGGTCTGAGCTCAAACATTCCTGCATCACTTTATGTGTGAGTTTTTGAAGGACATTAGTAGTGTGTTTGTGGATTATTAGTCCTGTCCACGGTCTGTCTTGAGTAGAAAATCTGTATTCACTAAATCATTATTCAAAAATGTAAACTTGTCCGTCTGATCTGTGACAGAGGACCAACTGCACTAAACACAGACTGCTGGAGCAAAGATCTCAGATGATGTCTGTCATGAAGCAGATGTTGAACCAAAGAAACTTTTCTGTCAGATTTGACAATGAAGAGCCTGATGAACCGAAATCACCTCAGAGGACAGAAAAATAAATGACTTCATCCAGACATCCGACTCCATCAATGCGGGTGAAATCGAAGAGAAGCATTTGTAATCAGAAGAAATCACACAGTCGCTATAACTGGCCATGTCCAACATGGGCCCTTGACCCCAACTCCCCCATTAGCTGTCCCCGACTTGTCTGCTGCTCTCATCAGTGCTCTGAAAGACCTGCAAGGTCCTGCCAGTGCTGAACTTTTGGGTTGTAATTCCTCCATCAGCAGCACAACCACCAGCTGGTGGGTAATGAACTAAAGCTGAGATTATAGTCTCTTAAACGTGCTTTGTCTTCTCCGCATATTTCTCACTATAATTAACCTTTAAAAGGATAGAATGAGGGGTGAGATCAAGAACCAAAACAGAGAACATAAATTTCAGCTTATCTCTGCACTTTTCCATGTTTGTGTTCTCCGAAATAGTTGAAAATTAAAGGTCTGTACTAGTTAACTATTTTTTTTTTTATTTAGATTTAGAATTATTCCCAATCTTGTCTCATAAGAATTACTTTAAGAAAATAATATGTTTTTCCAAATAAAAAAAAATTCATTTGGCAGTGTCTGTTTGTCTGATGGTCCACTGTTTTAATCCTAAAATATCAACAAGTAATGCCCTGACGTTTAGACAGATACTCCATTACCTTTGATAAAACCAAGACTTATTATCTCGCACAAGCATTCTGGTCAAAATTTCAATTTCTTTCACTAATCTTGACCAAAAGCTTTAAGGATCTAAAAACAGCCATGTTAAACAATAATAGATATTAAACTTTACTTCTAATAATCAGTTGCTCTTTTGCTACAAAGAAATGTTGTAGGGGAAAAAAAAACATATAGAAACTGAGTCATTATTTTGAACACATTTAAAATGAAGATTTGTCCAATGTGGCAGACACTGTATTTTCATTGTATTGTGTTGACAAAAACATTAGCAGCGTGAGCTTCTCCCTATACATGTTTACTGATAATGATAAGTTGGATTTAAACGTAAATAATTAAACAAGGTTGTTTCTTGACACCTATTTTTTAGTTTTAGTCAGCCCATTCAGCATCAAAATTCTACATGTTGCGTAAGTAAAAATCATACGAAATATCTCAAAACAAACCGACACGAGATCTGATGTGTGGAATTCATTGCTCCTCCCTTCCTCCAGAAATCCCACATCCACATCTGACAGGGAATTTGAGGGATAATCGGGGTGGCCATGATGACAGGAGAGAGAATCACTGAAGGTTGAAGGCAGGTAATGGCGGCTTGGCGGTAACACCCACCCTCAGGCTGAACTCTCCCTGTGCCTTTACCGTAACTCTCCCCCCCTTTGATAACTCGTCATATCCTGGCAGAACAAAAGCCCTCTTCAGCCCCCAGTGGCCAATTTCCTTTTCCCTATTACCTTCCCATTAAGAAAAACTATGGAGAAAGAGAACACTGAGCCTCTCTTGCAGATTCAGCCCAAGTCATTACTTACACCATAGCCTTGTCGCTTCTTGCAGCTTGGCCTGCAGTTGCTAATGATGAGGGATGGCAGTAAAAAGAGGAGGATCCCCTCTGTGCATTGAGCAGGAGGGTACAGTAACCTGATTACTAGTGGCTGCCTGGAAAATGGCATTATGTTCCCGCTGCAGACCCGTCTCTCACTTTGAGCCTCTCACTGTCCTACATCCTGGTGGCTGCACGTCTTTCTCTCCGTGCTTCAGACTATCATTGTGCTTTGTAAGCAGCTGTCGTACGCACAGCTACAGGGCAGCGATCTGCCCCCTGAGTGCTTTGATTGCCAAACGTGGCTTTCTGTCTTCTTCAAGAATTACCATTTCAGTCCGTCAGGATGTGTTTTGATTTAATTATCCACCTACAATAGGGATGCAGTCCACCTGCATGATGAAGATGCTGTTAAGTACAGTATGCCAGTGGGAATTATAGCCGAGATGTGGATGGCAGAAAAAAAAGAGGACCATATGGTTCCCAGAGCGACCTTTTTAATGAGTTGACTTAAACCAGAAAATTGGCTTTTATCTTTTGGATACCTGAAATTCAATCCAGGCCTGCTCATTTGTCTGTTCTTTCTCAAGTATCTGTGGTGCCAAAATAAAACCCAGAGCTATTTATAGAGAGAGAGAGTGAGAGAGAGAGTGAGAGAGAGAGAGAGAAAAGAAAAAGAGAGACTGACAGTCTTATAGACATTCAGCAAAAACAAGACCAAGACTTTACAATAATGCTCGCAGTTCTGTAAAGATATACTGTATTGCTTTAAGCTCAGTGCTAACATCAGTATGCTAACTTGTTTAAAATGAATATGGTGTCATGCTGAACTTTAGCAGGCACGTTCATGTCCTCATCTGCTTTCTTAATTTGTATGTTAATCAATGTTTTAAAGCAGGAGAAACAAAACTCAGTTAAATATCATTGGCTTTGCTCATATCTGTTCATAAATCCAACAAGTCCAGCACTGACGATGCTGATGATGCTTCTAAATTATAAATTAAGGGATCCCCAAAGTTACTGCAGTTCATCCTGAATAGAATATGTCCTTATTTAGTGAATCAAATTTTGAGGCAATACATGCAATAACTTTTAAGAACATTTTAGTTGTTAAACACAGTTATAAACCTTGTGGTCACAAGTTGTCAGAAGATCACTGAAATCAGTGGGATTTATCCTCAAAGTGATCATCTGCCCCCACAAATGGCCGCACTGGATTCCATACTGTTTGTGTTCTGGCAAAAACCTGGTGTTTTGAAACTGGGTTTTTGCCAAAGATAAGTGGCGGCTAAATTTAGTCATTTTACCACCACAGGAAATTACATGTCATCCTTGTTGACTTCAGTGCCCGAGTGGTGGTACCTTTACCAGACTGGTGCACACACAGACTCACAGACACACACACAGTAATCATGTTGCCCAGACACAGACCCACGAGGCCCTTGTTACCTTGAGTGACTTTGACCAATTAAAGCCTTTGAAAACAGCAGCTGCAGAAGTAGAGGATTGTTGAGAGGAGGAGGGGACGGTCATTATGTGCAGCAGCACCACATCAACCTCCCAGCTTGCTGATCACGACCAATTTCTAACCTGATCCTCCCTTTGTAGACACTACCTTACATACTCGTCATCTCTGATAAAAACCCCACTGCAAAAGCAAACCGACTGTCCAAACGTCAACCTCCAAAGCTCTTCATTAGAGTTTTCAAGGATGAGAACGGTGAGAAAGCCCCTCAGATGATCAGATTCGGTTCACATTACACAAGAGAAAATGTAAAATAAAAGGCAGGATTCAGTGTTTATATGCTACATGAGCAATCCTAGGTCAAGTGTAGGTCCCCTGAAATGATGTTGCACTTGCCCGCCCCCACCTTGATTAGTATGGTGTCACACTGCCTCTCTGAAGGCCCTGACACCCAACCCCACCACCCTGCTGTCACCCAGCCTGCCTCTCGTTCACTGGTCCTTTGCTGGAATGAATAAAAGTCCCGCTGTGAAAACAAGACAGGCTGCCAGTAAGGGCTTATTGTTTGAGGATGCTCTCTCATGCTGTGAGAGGAAATGAATACTCCTTAGATGCATCCATTTACATATCATAAAAAGATCTGAGTACTTGAAGATATGACAGTAATCATTCATCATTCATTCATGGAGGGTTTCCTCTTTAATGATGTGCTTTTATATTGCAGAACTCCTGGGATTCTTTTAATTTTCACGAGTTAATTGCCAAATTATTTGTAATTTTCCTGGAATGACAAACATAAAATTAAGCATTCCCTTATTTTGGGGCATTGTACGTGTATCACATTGTTGATTATAATTGCTGTATAAATTTTCATATGATTAAATAATTCAGATTGTGACAATGATGATATTTTAAACTTTCTGTTGTAACGACATAGTATTATGCTAGCTGTTTTTCATGCTCCTCTACATTTCATACAGGTGCACAAGGTCTTTCTAAGCATGCAATTTCAACATTTCTTCAGAACTACTTTGATGTGTTCAGAAAATGATCTCTGGTTTCATATTTTGTATTTTGCACAAGTCTCAAACCTGACACCCCTGTGTAAGTTAGGAGGAGTAGTTGCTACCAGTACCTAATATCACAGTGAACAGGTTTACATGTGGAGTTGGTTTTTAAGACCAGTGCCTCTCATTCAATTACTAATGTGTGCTTTGTGCAGGAATGAGACCAGGCTGGTTGCACAACAAAAACAAGCATCGCAGAGAGTGAAAGTGACATTGCTACTGGCTCTATGGTGGATGAATTGTTTCCAAAAAGGCTAAAAACTTCAATGGTGTGGAAATGGTTTAGTTCCAAGTCGGATCATTCGAAGCTACTCATTTGTAAGAGGTGCAAAAAGATTGTAAAAACGAGGCAGGGGCAGTACGATAATCTGATCACATCACCTCAAGAGAGCAGTCGAGTACAAAGAGAGTAAAAAATTCCTGGTAGAAGTGATCAACACCAATTATAAGTTCTGAACTGTGCACATGAGCTACCCTGGCTCGAAATATCATCGCTGAATGTTTGGCAAGTAATCATTATTGCAAAAATGCCCTGAAATATTGGACAATATTTTAGGGTCATATGACCCCTATTTGTAAATAATTACAGTATAAAGTGTCCTGACAGTTTGTTGAGGCAGCCATTTTGTCTAGAACACCATCTGGACCAGCGCCTACTTGGGCCAATACTTCTATCAGTAAAACTGAGCCAGGAAGCTTTTTGGACTTCCACCGCGGAGACAGATTCAAGTGATTAAGTAAACATTTTAAAGAGCAATTAGGTAAACTACAGAAAGAGGCAGAAATATGCCCAAGACTGCCAGCATCAGCTTCTCTGACTCTCTTTTCTTTATTTTTGTCTTCCTTGCTTTTTCTTTTTTCTTTTTTCTCCATAGCATTAATTTCTTCTCACACACACACACACACACACAGGATATTTAAAGAACTAATTTCAACCAAAGGAAAAAAAGCAGCCCTTTTAACTTCAATAAAGTAATGAATTACAGGTTTTGAAAGCCAGTGTCAGACAAGGTTTCTGTTTGAAGCAGTCCTTCATGTTTGAGTAACAAAATTAGTTATGTGGGCTGAAGGTGACTGTGGCCACATTTACAATAATATAAAATATCTTGACGCATTTGAACTGAGCTGAATACATTGAACATTTACAGTAAAACATCTCTTCAACTCAGAGAGGAACACCACTGTTGTTCATCATCTTAGAAGCTTTAAAGGACTATAATTAGGTTTATAATTATTAAGTTTCAAGAAGTCGCCAAAGGCTCCAACATTATGCAAGCTTAATATAAAGGCACATCCTGGAGGACCATTAAGAAGCCGTCTTAAGAAATCATTTGTGGTTGTGGATGTTTTAAAAGCATTTCCTGGACAAGTTCAGTGAGTTCAGTCAATGCAAGTTATTCAACTTAGTGAAGTGAATGACCTCATATCCTCTTCAAAGAGGAAAATGTCGGTATTTCAAATTAAGAGATGCTTGTCACATACAGCTTGTTTCTCTTCACACAATGAACTGAATGAATTTTTGCAGACAACTGTACCTGCAAGACATGCAAAGTCATTTCATTTCAAGAAAGGGTGCAGTCAACCATCTAATGGCTCTATTGTGATCATCACATTGTAATAGTAGAAATCTATCAAACTGAAATATGACCCATACGAGGGGGAGCATGCCTTAAATGGGAACTGCCAGCTGTTATGGATGGTTCTCTGTTGTGAAAATCCCATACAATGGACAAGAATGTCTGCTCTTTTAATATATATATATATATATATATATATATATATATCTGTGTGTGGATGTTTGAGCGCATGCGTGTTCGAGGGTGGGTGGAGAGATTAGCGCTTGTGCACCTGTGTGTGTGTGTGATAAAGGGAAACTGTGACAAAGACAGAAAGAGAGAGCCTGCAGGCAGCTCATTACCCGTCCACCACAATCACAAGGAGCCCGTCAGAAGATAAATGCCCTCCCACAGCACCATTGATCTCAATGCAAGCAGAATGCCACCCAACTCTACAAGGCGAGACGTCACCGGCTAACATGCGGGGTTGCCACACTTGCAGCACACAGCCATGAATCTGTCCCTTAGCCAGAATGTAGAGGTTGTGTGTCACTGTCCGGTCTTGGATTCTCACTTCTCAGAATAAATGTTTTAAGGGCCTTTACTTAAAATCAGAGGTAATCCCTTTTGAAACTTGTGTCAGTAAATTAAGCTCTGATCCAGGGTCACTGTGGCCTAATGCCGTTTACTGACAGTAAAGAAGGCATCGAAAACAGTGCCAGTGTTATGGCGTCTATCTTTGGCAAAACTCAGACCAGGCTAGATTTTCCCCCTGAGCCCTTTATCAGAGGAAGACTGATGTCCTGATATGACTGCTAGCACTAAGCCGAACATCACAAAAAGTGATTTTCAGGAGACCATGGCCTTTCATGCAGAGCACGGCAAGGTGAGATACTGACAGCAGCTTTAGTTCTTTCTAATTCTCTGCACACTCGCTCTCTGGGTTTCATTTGCTGTTGTCCTGATGGCTTTTAAAGGAGATTTGGACAGTGTGCCTTTGTCCTTTTCCTAGAGACATTCCTCATTGACACTTCTTTTTAAAACTAAGTAGGAGCGAGTCATACCAGCAAACCAAGATAGCGCTGGTTTCATTCATCATCAAACATGAATCAGCGAGAGGCAGCCCATTAGCATCACATGTAATTAGGCTAATCTAATATGATATCACCCTCTGGCAAACATGCATACAGACCCACTTTAGCAGATGCCCTTCCATGCCAGATGATGCTGGGCTGACATGCTTATACAGTAAAATTCATAGAGTTCTTGTTAAAGTTCTTTGTATTGAGCCGATTCACAGCTTTGTGCAAAGGCAAATAATTTCAATGTGATTTCCAGGTCTTTCCAAGTAGCACAATGACAGTGGAAGCATTGCTATTTTCAGTCAGAGGATGTCCTTTAACCAAGTGCATGGTTTCACTGGGTAATCTGTAAGTATTAGGTGTGCACTCAAATGATGAAATAGTGAGAAAGATGTTTTCTGTGTGGAAACAGATATTGACTAAGGGCTCATGGCTGGGATTCCTCAGCACAACATCCACAAGTTTGAAGCAGAGGCTGGCCTTGTGCCCAACCATCGATCGATTGGGAGATCTCAGATTTCACAATAGCTTCCAGGTGTGTGGCTAGTTTAGGTTCCTATTTTCAAAACTGAGGATTAAAGCAGCTCCTTTCGGTTGTTTTATTTTTGTCAGCAAGTGGTTGGTGATATTACCTCATCAACCACAGTGGACCCTTAGACATCAACGAAACACTTTTGATAATAACAGACTGCAAATATCGCAGGTCCTTCCAATCAGAGTAAAGAGCTGCCTTCATCAATGCAGAAAAGAAGTAAGTTTCTCTCATTTGTGGTCACTGAAGTGGACTCAAGCTGTTATGTCTAATGAGTAACGGATGCTACTGCTGCAGCTTTCCTCATATACAGTCCATATCAGACTTCAAGCACTAATCAGAACGCTGAGGGCTCATCGGAAAAGGACAATTTCTTTACTGGCCATCTAGAATGGACTGCTGGGTGAGTGTGTGCGTAAGTGTGCATGTGTGTCGGCGGCTTGGTGGGAAGGGGAGGGTGCTCTTCACACAAGATTAGATGTGGGCAGCGGTGCTGATTACACAAGGGGCTGTGAGGCGCACATAATCACGTCATACAGCTTAGTTTGTTACCATCTCTTACCCTCTGCCAGACTGGAGAGTTTCCATCGCTGCGCTGTCTGGCTGCCTTTTGAAAACTTTGTGCAGCAAATAATCGTAGACAGGGACAAACTGTAAAAACTGAACACTGTGTGAGGAGGCAAACATCTTGTCTCTGATAGCTGCAATATTTTATGTTAAAGTCTTTGTCCAATAAAAAGGTTCGCCAACAAGGCATTAAAAAATCTCTGCATTAACAAAATCTCCCCCAGAAAAAAGTGATACTATACAATAATGCTGTAAGAGGAGATGGGTCATATCATTTTTTATATTTATAGTCCTACTACTTTCTCTCTGAGTATGAAAAAGCATTATCTGTGCATTGATTTTTTTCATTAAAAGAATGGATTGGAGTTAATAAATCTGCAGGATGTTAAAATTTTGAGAAATAAGCAGTGTCTTCAAATATAAGTCCCTGGGTCTGAGCCCAAAAAGTGAAAGAGAAGACACTTTTGACTTTGAAATAATGTGGATAAAAGGAAGGATGTCAGGGTGGTGGATTAGTGAGTGCCTTCCCTTTAACAAGAATCAACATGATTTATCAATTGACCAATCAATATCCATTTTTTGGTGCTTTTAAGTTATTTAAGGCATGCTAGCAATACTGACAGATGGCAATCGTCCGTCACTTTGGTCCAGACTGAAATATGTAACAACTGTGACGAATGGCAAAAGAGTTATGATCATAACATATAGTTATAATATTTATGGTGTCAAAAAGATGAATCATTGACTTTTCTAGCACGCCTGTAGACTGTAGACAGACAAAGGAAAGGCCCAGATTGAAATCAAACCCATCATTTCCAACAACATCTCTCTTCCTTTCTTTTCTATGTAGTTATTTCTCTGCACCACCTTAAGCTGTGACTGACCTTTTCTGTGGCAGCCTGTCTTACCACCCTTGGGTGTATATGATAGCTGGAAGACAGGCTTTAATTGACGTGATAGCATTCTTGAGACTGGGCGAGGTGAGGGAGAGGAGTAGGTATTGAGTAATGTTGAAAGTAGAAAGGTTATGCTCCTGCGTGGTCTTTGCTCAAGGTTGGAAACGTCCCCTCATGACAGTGATGTTACAGGAGACAGCAGAGTTTCTCTCTAATTAAAGCACCTCTCTTTTCCCAGCAGTGCCACTACGGGATTTTGTGGTCATTGTTTTGACTTTAAAATGAGGTTGTGTATGAAATTATTAAAAATCTTCCTTCGTAGGATGCAGTGCGCTTGGTTAAAGAGCGCTTGAGAACTGTTGTAGAGTCAGTCTTTTTAAATTTATTCAATAGCGGCATGTTTCGCTGCCTCACTGCACCCAATCGAGCCCAAGTCCTTTCTATGACCTTTCATTAGACTGTAGAAACATTCCTTTCTTGCTGGAACCAAACAAAAGATGCAAAGCCTGAGAAAATACTCCACTGACTGCTTGTATCCTTTAAGCACCTCAGACATGAGCTCAGCAGCTCCTTCACCTTCTGGTAAACTAGGAAAAAATAACTCAGTTTGAGTCTTCATCTATAAATGAACTTCAGTGAATTTTGCTTTGCTTCCTTGCATCAATTTTACATTAAATAGATTTTTTAAAAAACAATCCCTATGATGCAGTATAAGAGTGTTCGTATACATTTTTAAATGATGGTTAAAGGTTGATGAATCACAGTGCTGTTTTTTTTTTTTCAGCAGACCAAAAGCAGAAGTGAATTGTGATTCATTGTCTGTACTGTAAGTTTTTTTTTCCATACATCCACAGGCTTCACCAATGCAGCACATCTTGTGCATTGGTGCATTTTATTCGTGGCCTACATGATTGAGTCACGTCACTTTCTTACACTGCAGGGATAAACAGAAGCTGAAGGCTTTCTAGGAGCAGATCTCCTCTTGTTTAAAGACACTTGGATAAATACGGCATTTTCAGCAGACTGACATTGATCTTTGCAGCATTGACTGCATTTGCAAATCTCAGTTCATACATCTAATTTATGTTTAACACATCGCTGTATTCTGCTGAGATAGACATTCATGTTAATATTGTTGATAAAAAATGACAAGTAACCTAATCAAACGCAAAGCTGTGTACATTTTGGATCTATGAAAAAAACTTTATTAACATTTTTATGCATATTCCACTTGAGTCTGAAAGATGGGACTTTATAAAAGCTAAAGACACTTCTGCTTCGGTATAACTTTAGAGTCACTGAATAAAGATAGTGATGACAAGGTAGGCTACACAGCGTTTCACAAGGCCACCATGATGTGACAGTTATTTTAAAGCAACAAAGCAGCAACACGTTGATATAAAACCCTCATAACTCTGCATGAATATCAGAAAATGAAAAATGACCTTTCCACAGCGGAGACCATAAAGTCAGCAGCCTGTCCCTCAAATATATTCAGAATTTTTCTTCTCAAGAATGCATAATGTCTCTACTAAAAGTTTCAGGATTATTGGGGGGAACTTTGTGGTGATTTAACAAAATCAGGTAAAGTGAAGTAAAACATCCTCCAGCTTCTAATGGCAAACTAAACTGAAAAATGAAACATCAACTGAAAATAGTGTGTGTTTGTGTGTTCAGCCAAACTGTGCAGGCCATGTTAAATGTGAAAGAAAAAAGGATTAAACACCAAATTTACAAAGACTCTTCATGTGTACCCCAAACACAAAGTGTTTGTATCAAACAGATGCACCAGTGTCGACACTGTGTGTGTCTCTCCTCAGTATATATGCATTTAAGCAGAGAATGCATAAAATAAGGAGACTTTTTAGTTCAGATAAAATTTACAAGAACAAGAAGGGAGGTTGTGGTGTTAGACAAAAACACTATCTGATTACTTTAAACCAAACAAACAGTGAATAGGAATTTGTAGTTTGTGTTTATCAGACTTGAATTAAGGCACTAATGGACCATTAAGTCACTAAAGATTGCAACAAATTTTTTTTCTTTGTTTCCAGGACATTCAAGTGCGTGTGTTTGCGTTTACGTCAGTATTAACCAGGCACATTGTCAGCACTTCCATCTGCTCCATTAAAATATTTTTGATGACAGTGTTCTTTCGTCCTTTAACTTTTATTGATCTATAAACAGCTTCCAGTGTTTTCTGTTGTTGTCATGATTTAAGCGTTAAAACCTCACTGCGTTGGTATGAGTTGAGATTATTTGATGC
>JAQNCA010000025.1:14740736-14764261 GCA_029783725.1 Acanthurus tractus
TCCAGTGTTTTCTGTTGTTGTCATGATTTAAGCGTTAAAACCTCACTGCGTTGGTATGAGTTGAGATTATTTGATGCCGGAGTAATAATTGATGACCTGCCATTAACACCTGTGACGAAGGTTTGATTTGTAGCTCTGCATTAGATTTTAACACTGACAGCTCCATTGCAACAGCTGACAGATGTATGAATTGTGACTGAGCCACATTGTGCCTAAATTACATCTCTCACAGGAGCAATTTTGAAATTATACAATTCACTTTGTGAAACATGCAACAAATATGAGACTCTTGCCTTCAGTCACTGCGCTTGTTTCATTGACTGTAATAGAGAGTGGTGATTCAGGAGAGCAGATGATTTGCAGTGAAAAAGGTGACTGATGTTTAAAAAAGAGAGAATAACTTTGCTTTTTTTTAAAAAATACCCTCTGAACAACCTCCATTGACGTCAGAAACTTGTAAGATAAAACACAAACAGCCCAAATTGACCAGCGACAGTTCTTGTCTCCATCTCAACCGCCTATGTAGCTGCATTTTCATGGAGGCAGACGTACGGCCGTGTGGTGTGGCCACTGTGGAGGGGCGGTGACTCCCTAACTCAGCCACAACATCCATCCTTCTACACTATCTCACTGACGGACTGCTGCCTCTTTCAGTTTGTTGCACCTCGGGGAAAATATATTTCTCTCTGTTCTTGATGGTTGTAGGACATTGCCCGCTTGCATTTTAAGACTTCTTGCTCATAAAATTGCACACCAGTGTAGACAAAATGGTTTCTGAGGGAATAAGGTCAAATGTGATGCGAGTGTTAAGAAACAGTGGTACCAAAGTTTAACATCAGCACAGGAGTTGTTGTGGCTCAGGAGGCAGAGCGGGTGGTCCACTTGCCAGAATGTCGGTGGTTCACTCTCCAGCCTCTCTAGTCTGCATGTCAAAGTGTCCTTGAACAAGATACTAAACCCTGTAAGTGTGTGTGTAGACCCAGCCATGAGTGCTGGAAATGTGTGTGTGAATGGATGAATGCTGAGTTGTATTATAAAGCACTTAAGATGGTTGAAAAACTACTATAGTGCTGGATAATCGCAGTCCATTATTCACTCTATAGTATCTCTGAATGTATACCTACTCTCACATAGGGGAAAGAGGCATGGGAGACTGGCCAACTTTATCGATGTAATCACTTTCTCTAAGAGTGCACAATGATCCGACACAAACATACCACACACCCAGATAGAAAGCCTGAACAGCCCGAAATAGAAACAAACCCTGGTATCTATATTACTTGAACTAGACGTTCCCATAGCAAGCAGCCTCCCAACTGACACACAGGCCTCTTTCCTCGGATACAAACGCTGTCACAGACACGCAGAAACACCTACACTCACATCGCCTCTGTCAGTGATGGATTGTGCTGCGAGAGAAATGAATTGGAGGATACAATGGAACAACATTCACCTCCCCACAAGAGATGAGGGCTGTAGAAATGATTAGGTACCTTTTTATAAACACGAACATGTAGTGAGATGGTTCTTTGTTCTGCTGTACCGTCTCCACTGTCTGTTACTGTCTTTGGTATTACCATACATATTCTGTCTTGCTCCGAAATAGTGAAAATGTCACACCTTATTGAAACATTTATCTTCATCAAGGTAGTTTTTCTCACTTAAAATACAGCATATTGTTGATTTCTTCTCCTACCATTTTTCACATCCTTAGCTTACTCTCTACGGCGCTGAAGTTCATGTTATTGTTCTTCAATGGTAAAAAAAAATGTTGCTTGTCAAGTTGCCTTTTTTAAATTATAACAAATTTGTTTCAAATTTGCAAATCGGGTTGCATGAGTTTCAGGTCAGGTGTGACATTTGGCAGCTACAGTCTGTGTCAATCAGGATACGGCTACGGTCTCATGTGTCGAGTCTGTGCAGTTCTGTTGAGCTAACATCAGGTTGCAACTTCTTTCAACTGATAAATAAATTGAGGTTATTTCGCAAAAGAGACTTGCAGAAAAAGAGAGCAAATTAGAACTATAAACTCTGATAGAAATAAATGTGCACCAAGAGTTTTCCATCATCAATTAAATGTTTGACTTTAATTACAACTATGTCTAAATTTGGTGCCACAAGTCTTTCAAATTTAGAAACTGCTCACACACATTACAAAACTGTTTTTTATTACAGCATGTATCGTTATTCACACCCTTATATTGCTGATTACATAAATATACATGTGCTGTAAAGAGTAAAAAAAAAAGCTTAGTTTTGTTGAAATGCTGACATGGCTCTGATCTAATGATAGCACAAAAATGCATGTGTGTGTGCGTGTACATGGGATGATTTCTTTCTGTGACTGAACTGTCTTATTATGTTTTATATGAATAATTTGAATACAGGTTTTCTTGTAAAAGAGATCTAGATCTCAATGAGATTTCCTAAATAAAAACTACTGAATTAGCAAACTATCTGCTGGTATTTCTACTGGTAGATTCTTCAACTCCAGAAACACACTGGTGGTAGGTGCTGAATTCACCTCAGGAGAAAATTTAATGTAAAGTTAGATGCTTTCATCACCATATGAACAGATATGTGTCATGATTCACTCGCATGCCAAGAGGCGTTGCTCATTCCCTGCATGTATGTAGAGGAGTCAGGAGAGAGCAGGACCTTCAACCTCCTCCCTGGCTCACTGCTGCAGCCCCTGTCATGTGGAGACATATGAATCACACATCCATGCCTTCCCTCATTACCTACACTTGCGTGAACATGCCCGTATGCTCATGGGCATATAGATGCACACACGCACACCATAGGATGCAGGTATGATATCAGCATCTGGAAAAAACACACACGCACGCGCACACACACACTGCAGGTTTTAGGCATAAAGTGAGATCCACATGCAGTCAGAGTCAGAGTAAAGCCTGTGGGGCTGCTGCAGGCGAGTCCTGCTATGCTAACGAAACCTTCCTGCCTTTAGACCTCTCAGCTGGTGTACCCTTGAACTCTGCATACATCCCATCTGCACTCCCAGCTCCTCTCTGTGCTCCGCTCTGCAGCCCAGCCCTCAACCTCTGCCAGGAATTTTATTAACTGCACCTCTCATAGGTATTTATAGAAATGCAAGGCACTCTCACCTGCTTCCAACAGACAAAGTTAATCAGAAAGTTAGGATGCATAGACACTGAAAAACAAATGGACTACATGTGAGATACATTTAGTGAACTGCTGAAGGAAAGTGGTGCGGTTCAGCCTCATCCTGTCTTTTCCTTCCCTGTTCTTTAATCAGAGGCACTACTGCTGTAAACTCATTCATCTTGAAACACTAAACGAATTCCATGTCACATTTTTCTGTCCCTCTTTGCAAAAAAATGTCAAGTGTCCACATTTTTCAGCTGCAGTATCATTATCCTTCACCCTTCATCCTTGATTAAGCATGCACAAATAACACCAAAGATTCCTATTTCCACTCCCTCCTTACACAAGTGAAAGACAAATTATTGGTTCATGCAGCAAAGAGCTCTTCAATGTAATTCAAAAGAAACTGGAGCAACTTTAGTTTACATTTTGTTATTTTGACTTCTCTGCCAACAGCTTGCTTTTTCCTGCTGTAAACTGCTGGGTGGTGCCAGGCGGTAAGTACAGGGCTGTGACAGAGAGTGGTGGAATTGTCATTAGCGGTGATCATGAGAGGGAGGTAATTGGTATTTGTGGGTACACACTAATTGCTGTGATAATATGCAGACCTTGTGTTTTTTTGCAAAGCATTCTCCCGCAATTATCTGACAAGATTACTGGCTCGAAGAGGAAGAGCTATTCTGTAGGGCTGAGGGTGAAGACAGAGTTGCTGGGTTCAAATCCTGAAGCAGGATGTCGGCATTTGGCAACTCAAAAGATGAGTATCTGCTCCTCGAGGCACGATGAGAATGAGCTGACGAGAGCAGTGTTTTATATGATCCCTGTGTAGGAACAGCCTTTGGATATACCCCTCTTCAATGTGTGAATCTGTCCTCACTACCACACTTAGTGTACTGTAGCTTCTGTATCCTTGAAAGCACAAAGAGAGAGCCCACAATGAGACTATCTGTTTAAGCTTAAAGAGTTTTTAGGTAAGAATTAAGCCACATCTCAGGAATTGGAGTGATTAGACAGTAAACAATGTCAGGGAATTAATGATTTTATAAATGAGGTTTAATAACCTTTTTAAGCTTCCAAAAACCCTTCAAATAGCTTTATTTTGAGTGTAAATCATTATGGCTGCTCTGGAGAGACTGTACTCGAGCTGACGACAGCATGCTAACATGTTTACAAGCTGATAATGTTGAAATGCTGATGGCTAGATGGTATAATGTGTATCACGTTTGCTGCTCAAGTTGATTGTGTTAGATTGATATCATTTGTTTATCATCACCAAACACAAAGCACAGCCAAGGTTTTTAAAGCGTTGCTTGTTTTGCAGGTATGAAATTATGACCTGATGATGAAGTCAAAGGAAAAGTTAAAGAGATCATTAAAGTCAGCAGTTGCATTAACAGCAGAAGCTGTAAACCAACAGCTTATGGACGGAAGCATATTAGGTTGAGGTTGAAAAGTGAAGAAGTTTTGATTCTAAAATTATTAAAGCCCTACATTTTTAGAAGATGTTGACTCATATACAAATAAATATAATTAACTGTACCCCAGTTGGCTGTATTTTTTCTGAGGTTGCCAGTTTGACACTTTGAAAATCAAAATAAAAAATGTATTAGAGGAAAAGTTAGGAGATCACCAAAGTCCGTGGGTTTTATCCTCTCTCATGTATGTTTACCATGTATGAGAAATTTGGTGTTTTTTTTTTTATTTTCTGATCTTTCATTAGAACAAAAATAATAGGCTGATAAATTGCTAATTACTTTTTAATATTGCTATAAGAAGTGATGTGATTAGCATAAAAGTACAGTTAAACAAGAAACAGCCAAATTATTGTTATCTGTTGAATTAGTCAAAACATGTGATACACAGCGGTACTGACTTGGGGCGGCACTAAGTCATCACTGGGTGATTCCTATAAATATCTGTGTGAAAATCCTGTTCACATCGCACATACTGAAGTGCATATTTGTTTATCAACAGCTCTCATCCATGATAGTGCACATCTCCCCCGAGGACCAAACACATGCTCCCTCCACTCCGGCGCTGAGACGGCTGGTTTCTGGAGCAAATTAATTCCCAGTTGGAGAATGACTGTTATGAATGGGATGGGCGAGGGGGAGATGGATGGTACCTATTCTTCTGCACAGCCCTGTGTTCCCAGTAACAAAGACGGTGGGGCTTGTCCTACTTTTTTGAGGGGAAGAATGTGGCTTTGTACAGTAGCTCAGGGGACTCTCCTTGTAAGGCTGGGTGGGCTGCCATGTTAACAGACTCTGAGCAGAAAGATCCCCAGAGGAAATCTACCCACAGAGCGAATGACTTAGAGCTGTGAAGCTGTGAATTTGGGTGCTTCACATTGATTATATCCCTTCTCAGATCCAAGCTTCTTGTTTGAGAAAGTCTGCTACACTGTGTTGACATTTGGTGTGTGCATGTGTATGTGTGTGTGCATGTGTGTGAGTGTGTAGGTTAGCAGCCTCATGACATTCAATCTGAGACTCATGATGTGCAAGGCTTGTGAGCTGCTACAACACTTATCCTCTGTCAGCCTCTATTTCAAAAACTCTAAAACATCAGAGTGTCTCAGCAGCAGAATGGTTGCATGGCGCCCTGTGCCCTGCGGCCCCGCGGCCCCGCGGCCCCGCGGCCCCATAGCCCTACAGCCACATGGTCACAACCAGGGCTGGTTTGATTCCAGTCAGCAATGCCACATCCCTCTTCTCCCCTGTTTCCTGCCTGCCTCCTCCCTGTCTCTGTCCAATAAAAGCAAAAAGTGCCCCAAAAGATAATATATATATATATAAAGAAGCTCCAAGGCATGACTTTATGATAGCACAGAGTAACAACACAAATCTATAATACAGCTTTTATTTTTTTTTTAAGCATGTATGGGAGTGGTTTATCACAAAGAGTCGCACATCTTCACCACCGCCAACCTCTAGTTATCTGTTAAAAATTCTGTTTCTCCAAAATATCGTAAATAATAAGACACTATGAAATTATAAGGAGGAACACTGTAAAAAGCACAATTGTATAGTTTCAACAAACCCACATATGAATACAGAACTGACACCGTTTGTACTGTGAAGGTATGGCTTTGTAGGTTGAGTGTGACATTTTCCCCTCTTTAGACCAGGGATCCATCTTGTTGCTGGTTAAAACATTTTGATTTAAAAATGGGGTATGCAGAATTTGTAAAATGTGGCAGATCTTTGGAAAATAATTGATATATTGGCAGTGGTTCATATATGAAAAAGTGCAGTTTACTATCTCAAATATCCCAAAATTCACTTCTGTGTTTGTTTACATCAAACTTCCTTTCCTTTCTTCACCTCGTGCTTAAGATTATTTGCTCCATCATCTGTAGTTTGACGCCAGAGGTGTGATTAAAGTTTGTTAGTTCCAGAAATGTTAATACATTTACCCACAGGGCCACAGTTATGGTGTTCATGAAACTTCAGTGATATTCACCCCCTCTTGACAAAAAAACTTCTCCTCCACATCATGTTTCACACAGAGCCACGTTAAAACCAGACATGCAATCCCTAAGCAAGATCAGTGTAATATCAGTCATTTATCAGATTTACATTAAAATTATCCTGAGCGACAAACACACACTGTAGCTTTCACTACCAGCTACAATTTCTTTGTTGTTTACGATACAAAGACTTTGCTGTAATATAAATGTCATCATTCTGAAAGCTTGTGCCTGTTGTCTGTCAGTCAAACTGATGAATGAGAGTCAGAAAAAATCCATAATCTGGGTCAAAGCATAATAATTGATAAAAAAAAATCAGTTTCTTTGTCAAGTAGGTAGAAAATAATCCTCCACTATTGAACTGTCATGACCTTTACTAGAACCTTAGAGATCAGACAATAACCAGTGAAAGGTTACTGCGAGGCACATAGTTTTAATGCTTTTGGCTTGAATTATAGATTTAAAAATGAATAATGAGGATATAAATCATGAGAAATAGAGAGATACCAATAATAATAATAATAATGACTTTTTTACATAATGAAACCTCAGTTAGACAGCAGTAATTCATCATGTGTGTATGTGACTCTGAGGAGTGGATCGGGGACTTGGTTTAATCAAATTACAATAAGTATAAACATAAAACACAATGACTGCACACACTATGACAGTACTGTATGCCTCCTCATTCATATCTCTCATCTCTCCTGTCATCATTCACACCCACATCTGTCCCTAATGTTCACATTTTTAATTATCTTATAGGATGGGTGGGTGGGTGGGTGTTAGCGGAGCACAGAGCACACATGACAGTAAAAGGCAAAATGACCAGATTCTCATGCTCTGTGGGCAAGAACAACAACCCCTGTCCCCTCAATCAGCTTATAGCACAACTGCTGCTGATGTATGCTTGAATCCTTCTTAGTCTCCCTCTAGTCCTCTTTATGAGCTCCACAAGCTGCTCAGGGCCTCTATGAAGCCTTAACAACCCAACCAGGGAGAAGGAGAGATCCCCAGTATGCCCCCCCACTGTCACCAGTGATTGAGTACTGGCTGCCAGCCGCCTTGCTGAGCAAAATGACACAAGGCCAATCCTTTAGGTTGTTTATTTGGTGTCTTCAGCAAACTTCACCGTGTCTGTTCACATTTATCTCTTTATTTGTGAGAACAGAGAGACATATTGTGTATATACACCCCCATCTTACAGCCAGCTTCTTACATATGGGAGCTGGATCAGGCCCATTTGGCATCACTTTTTCATGCTGGGGGTAACGCTTAAATGTCTGTGTGTGTGACACATGGGCCCTTAACAATTACTACAATACAATATAGCTTCGCCCAAAGAAGTTCAAAGACTGTAAAAAATTCCTAGAGTGGTGGAGGTCATGGATGAGTGATGGGTCTTCAGCCCAGAGACCGGTGTTTGTGTCCTGGTGAAAGCTGAAGGCAACAAGCTCTTTTAAAGCAAACTTTATTCACTTATCCAAACAGTAACCATTTAATGTTTAACACATTAGAAAGGCTTTTGCGTAACTTTGAGGGATAATTCATTAAAATGTTCATTAAAAAAAAGATAGAGAAATAGTAGCCTTAATGCTAATTTCAGGTCAAATTTCTGAGAGTTTTGTGTGCAGATGCGTGTGAAGCGAGGAGCAAAACAACTTCCCACAGCGGCCAGCTAGAATTCTATGGATTACATCTAAATGTAAATGAGCCCTATGTTATTTTCTCACCTGGTATCCCCTGTCTTTTTCTGCCGTATTAAAGATGTTTTGCGAAAGTCCTTAAGAGATTAGAAGGGCACAGTTACGGCACATAACATCAGAGATGCACAAATTCACTTTTGCACCGTTTTTCTCCACAATTAAATTGCCACTGTTATAACTGCCACCTTCTGTCAATACCAGAATCTCACTGGACGCACAGTGTGAAGGTCAAAGCCGAGCTTCACATGCAAACCTGCCTGAGAATCAGTGTTGTGCCTGCCTCTCTTTTCAGTGGAAATAATGGCCTCATCCTGAACAAATGTTCAATCTAAAGTGCTTTTGGTGCAAAAGTCCAGTGAAGCCCCAGGGTTGCATTGGGTTATTTTGAGTCCTCCACACAAACCATTTACATTAATAATAAAATAACAATACACTGTACTTTCACAAAGTTGTGACATGAGTACACAGGTAGATAATGTGCAATGAGCACGTAAAAAAATATTATGGCTCTTATATTAACTTTCACAAGGACAAAGTTGGGATTGAATGGGATATGCAGTTGAAATGTTAACCAATTTTGTTGAGTTAAACCCAGCTTGTTTGAGTTGAAGACATAAATATTGACCAACACGACACTCAAACTCACAAACAGCTTTTAGCCCAACTTTACTGTCCAATAATGGCCTATTTCTATTCAAACCTCTTCTTCTAATTATCCTTGGATGTAGAAATATCTTTCTTTGTCTGTTTTGCATTTTAATGCACTTCCTCACACTGTGCCCCAAAATACAGTGACGGAACAGCTTTGGGCTATGATTCTTCTACACATTTAACTTCCTGCCCTACCACACATCTCTAACAAGGAGAGCAGCACTGTCTGTGGAGCTTTCGTTCCAGCCGGATACCACCTGATTTCACTCATTATCCTGGCTCCTGAAATAGTCAAGCCTATTAAATCACTCTTAATCAAGACCATGGTTCATTAAATCAAGGAGACTTTAAACAGTCTCTGAGGAGAAAGTGTCCAGGACCCCTTTGTTAAGCCTGTGGCTGACCACCAAGGCTGTGGGAGAAGTCTGGATGAAAGCCTCTTAGTGCAACAGCGACTAAAAAGAGGAGCTTTAGGAGACTTAAACCTGAGGTCAACTTCAAGGAATGATGGTCTGATGGATTGTGCAGCTCCTGGTGTGCAGTACGTGTTTGCATAGACTCCTGCTGATTTTGTGATGCCCTGTTGAATTGTATGACAACCAATCACTGCCATTGTTTGTTCTGCTGCATCTGCTCCGAGGTTTTCCCTCATTAAACAGTGTTTTGTTTTTCTTTTAGCATTGATTTGTAATGTTTTATATCATGACTTGCAACATTGTATTTGCATTTCATAAACACATGCTGATTATGCTAACAGGCTGCATTATAATGTGTCACTAACAAGTATGTCTATGGAGTCAAGTTGGAGGATGAATCCAGATTAGAGAATCAAGCAGGACTTGAGTCCCTTGGTCCCTTGAGAGAAAATTTTTGACAAGTTTTGGCTGCAATGAGAAGAAATCAAAACACACAAAGAGATGCACAGGGTTCCAAAAAATATTCACACCAACAAAACAGAACAGAAAACAGGAAATGCAAATAGGGAAAACTGATTTGGAACAACTTAGCATTTTTTATATTGTATCAGTGGCCTATTTATTCTCACAGAGTGCTGTTGGACAACCTCTAAACAAATAATCGTTCACCCAACAAGCCAAACTGTGAAAACTAATCAGGATCTTAATGAAAAGATGCTGTGAATGACTGAGTTCTTGAGAGACTTGATCTACCTCTGATCAACAATACGACCATCCAAGTTTTACACAGGGGACTTGAAATATGGTAATGAAATTATGTAATCATGTTGTGCTTAACAGAGCAAATATCCAAAGGCCTTGGAGCATCACTTCCATTTAGCCAGGATATATTTTATACGCACAGTATTAACGCTCCCATAATTAGATATACTGTAAACATGAACACTAAAGCAGGGAAACCACACCAATTACACTGGAATCCAAATGAAAATGTTATGGGAAAGTGTGTCATCTGAAGAAGCACAGATGTTGTCAATCGTGAGGTCTTTTTTATATGTAGTACATCAAAGCAGAACTAAACAGCCAGCTGACTGAAACAATATCTCTTTGTATGATTGAGATGAGCAGCTGTGCTGAATCAGCTCACCTCCCAGCATCTTCAGTTGCACCTTCGCAGAAAGAGCAATGAGACTGACATCCACACCTCTGATTTGCTTTCTTTTACTGCATCAATCTTTTCCAACACTTGATACAGTAAGGTGATCTTTCACACACACACACACAAAAGAAAAAACAGACTCACAAAAATGCACGTTCTTTCATGCATGGCACAAATTACTGCAGGATGCTGACAATGCCATCATTTATATGTATATATGATACAAAAAGCATGATTAGAGAAACTGTTCCAGCATTATACTTTTGCCAAGCAGCACTCATGCCCAAACTAGAATATGCAGACTCCGATCTACACGTGCCAACCAAGAGAACAAGATTTGGCATCAATTGTGAAACTCATGCCAATATATTTGATCCACCCAATATTGTATCATGTGCAAATTCACAGCAATTATGCAGAAATGTTGGTGTGCTTATGGAAATACCTTACGCTCAGTGGATTATACTGCCACATCAGCCCACACGTATGGATGCATCAAGTGATGGAGAAATGAGAAGGTCAGCAAACAGAAAACACAATTTAAAAAAAAAGAAGAGGAAAAGATGGGACATTCTTATCTTGTTCCCACAGCCAAACTGCTTAAGCTGCATCACCGTAAAGCTGACAAATCTTTCTGACTGACAACCGTGTGTTAAAGAAGGACTTACAAGTACATCAGCTGTGAGGAGGGAAATCTGATAGCTCTGATTACAAGTGACTGACTGATGCTGCACCGCTGTTACATCAAGGCGTGTGTACAGTATGAGCTTCATTTAAAACTCCAATCTATGGGGACTCACAACAATCAATGATTTATGCCTCCAGCCTACTTGCGAACACACAATGAATTGCAGAAAAATTAAGCTTTACAGAGCATGCTTAACATTCATGACAAAGTTTGAAAGCAATATATGCTGTGAGTTAAATAAAATGCATGCAGGTCGAGAAAAATTTCAGGACTTATTACTGAAGATCCCTTGTTATGACAGCACACGCACTCTCATCTGAATCTGTCTGTTTAAAATACAACTACTGCACAAAAAACATCAACATAAAATGTAAATTAAGAAACGCAATATGAATGTGTTTCCGGGCATTTAATTAAAAACAAAGCAGTTCATTGTAATCAGTCACCGCCAGAAAGTTTTGCAAATGTCTATTTGTCTGTAGCTGTCATGAAACAACAAACCCCACCCATTCCTCACACAGACAACACATCATTTCCACACTGTATGTGACAAAGGTCCAGCTATATTACTCACAAAGTGAGGAAGCTCTAATTTCACAGGCACATACACACAAAAGCACGCACACTTGACTAATATTAGAAAGTGTTGTCAACATTAGATGAATTCATCAGTTCTAGAGGCAAGCCCATTAACAAAAGATCCATACTGACAGATCAACGTCTGCTTTGCATTCACTGGACATTTGCTGCTAAATTAGCCTCATACAGTGGTTGAGACAGAGCGATATCGTGTTTCAGTTGTGATCTAAACAAGGCGAGATGTAATGACTTTCATGCATGTGATGAGACACACATAAAGTGCCCGATAATTAAGACATCAAGAGATGAAACATTGAAAACTGTGATTAAGAGAAGATTGATTACACATCTTTTATATACCATTTCTCAGTGACACAGGCTTTTCATTGAGCCTTACCAAACACACTCCAGACAAGAACTGCTGACTGCCTTTTCATGCATTTTCAATGAATACTGCTGCTGGAGTAATATATCATGAAATATTAAATTTTGGTCTTTAATGCTCCAGAGTACTCAGTCAGGAATGGTCTTTTATTACATAATCAACTGTCTGGGAGCTGAGGTTTCTCTCAACCAACAATATTCATTTCAATCCACGCATCTATACTACAGAAGAGGCTGTCACTAACCACAGAGGAAAGATTATTGTTTTGCATTATTAACTTATTGTGTCAAAATGACAGAATGATTATATTGCACTTTATGCCTGCTGTAGTCTGATCTGATTTAGAAGGCAGACAGCTGAGGTATGATCAAGCTGTGTCTTATTCCAGCAAGTTTAGATCATTTCGTGCCTCCATGTCCCAGTTTCTTTTTTTTTTTTTTTTGGTGCCTGAACTGAGTTTCAGCCTCTTCCTGGTGATGTAACACAAAGTATATTGTTAGTACTGTAGTTTGCTGTACGAAAATTGACGTCAGGTTGCATGACGTCACGTCAGCATAGGCATGCATGTTGAGAAACTAATGAGTTGTTCCCAGCGTCAAGGCTGCCCTGCGTAAAGCATAAAGGCTCATCTGATGTTTACGTTTATCTTTACAAATGAATATTGGGAAAAAGTGTGTACAGTTGCGGGCAATTAAGTTCCCAGGTCATATCTTCCCATCAATTTAAGCAATTTGTCTAAGACCTGAAAGCCTCGCTGTCTCCAGCTGTAATTGGTCGGAGCAAGCGTTCTTCGGTTAGGTAAGAGGTGTAAATAAGCACACCCCTTCTTAAACAACAGCGTGCATGTCTCTGATGTCACACAGTTGGTTGATCTCATAAATCTCTAGTTGCCTCGGAATAACCGTGATTACCTCACATCCCCTGAGTAAAAAAAATGCCCTTGACATGAACCCGGCTGCAGGAAAAAGTGCGCGCAGTCCACATCAGTTCTTTTATCTCAACGCATATAAAACATTTGTTTTTCATGAATATCAAACAACCAAAAGCGGCTGCCGTCTTACCTGTAAATGCCCCTGGTACATATTGAGCACACAGTGAGTCGCGGATCTCTCCGACAGCGGATCTTCAGACTTCTTCCGGACTTGTGAGGCAGACTGTCAGGCTGAAAGTGTTGACATGAAAAGCTGCGGTTCAGTTATGGGATAGGAGGTCCGGAGGAGCACGCAGAGCGGAGCTGTCCTCTCCTCGGGTGCTGAAGCCGACACTTTGTGCTCATAAAGGATTTTCTCTGCGCGGTGACACCGAGGCGCGCCGGGCGCAAACAGGAGTGCGTCGTCGGACCGCACTTTTACCTTTCCCTCGTTGTACTGACGCTGGATTATGACAAGTGTCGCTTTGGGCTGTTAAAAGGCAGCCTTGCGGTCATCGTAGGAATAAAATCACCCCAATTTAAGTCTTCATCTTGAATGCATTGCCGGTTTCATCTCTCCTTCTCTCCCAGAGTCTCTCACCTCGCATCAGTCTCTCCTCCCCTCTCGGCTAAGGTTTGATATTTTGACGCTCCTCCGAGTTCAATCTCTTCTTATAGTGTGCTCCTCTCTCCTGTTTGCCAACTACTCCCTCTGACCCAGCCCTCCGGTGCCTCCTCCAGTGCTGACGTGCTCCACAAGGAGGCACACAAGAACATTTTACTCACACTTCAGAGCATGTTCAGAAAAACACACAGAAAAATATCATTAATTCCAAATGTATTTAGAATATTTCCATTGATCTATTCATGTGAAGTTATACAACAGATCTTTTTTTGTGCCATGTAAACCACTTATAGTGAGTTTATATGAATTTTTTCCCAGTGTTTTTAAAAGTATTTTTTCTAGACAATTTTTAAATATAAACTAATTTTGGCCAATTTCAGTGGATTTTCAATTACCAAGACATGTTTATCCTCTTTTCTTAGTTCTTCTTTGCATATCATTATTCCACATACAGTGCAATTCCAATTAAATGCTGAAAGCAGACTGTGGTCTTTATGTGTATGAGGGTGGCATCTCCTTGTCAGGAACAAATAAGCTGTTTTTCTCGTCCGTCTAATTGGTAGAAGAAACAATAATAGAACCAAAACTATACAAGTCATAGTCTCCAAGTAATTATGTAGAAGGGCTAAAACAAATATATTTCCGTGTGTCAGATACTTTATTCTTTGAAAAACATAGCAGGAAAAACACTGGTCATTTCTGAGGCGCACATGCAGCTTATTAAACCACAGAGACAGAATTTGCTTATCATGTGAATGCTGTCACTCACATTTGGACCATTTCATAGCAGAAACTGGACTCAAGTCTTTCACACAGAGGGATGAGCAGCTGCAGAGCGTAATGTAGCCGGTCAAAGGTGGATGCTATCACACACAGTGCAAAAGACTATTACAGAGTCACAGATTCTTTGTCAAAGCACAAGGGCCTTATCACAGTTGGCTTTCACTTTATAATTCCACAGTCAAAGAGGCAAGAAATGTTAGAGTGCATACACAAGAACATCTTGGCCTATCAAATGAAAAGAAAAAAGTGAAGGCACGTGATCTCTTGTATAGTGATACTGAGTGCATTGTTGAAAACTTCACTTCTGACAAGCAAACAAATGTATATTTCATAAAGTGTTGATGCAATCTGCACCTCTGTCACAGACATACGTGAGAATTGAGGCAAGCGAAACACTGTGATGTCAGTTAAATACTCATGTTGCTTACGGACCAAGTTTTAAAATGACTGAAATCCACATTCAGAAGTTATTCCTTTCAAGTTGGCTAGCGGTACAAGATCACAATGCACTAGAGAGACCTGGAAAGACTATTACAGATTACAGATACACAAGCGTCACATGCAGACATCACAACTTTTAGAGAAATGAGACACTGTAAGAGCAGTGAGAGTAACCCAGAACAGTGACGGTTGGGACTAAACAATGAGCTAAAACTCTCTCAAAAGTTCTGTAAAGTCCAGGATGCTGCTTTCCCCTGGTTCGTCATTGCTGCATTTGAGGGTTTTTTCTAAAAATAATGATAACAGCCATTTTTAGAGTAATTATTTTGATATGACACATGTTATAATGTGCATATACCAAGGCCTGAATCTA
This sequence comes from Acanthurus tractus, assembly GCA_029783725.1. Taxonomy (NCBI): domain Eukaryota; kingdom Metazoa; phylum Chordata; class Actinopteri; order Acanthuriformes; family Acanthuridae; genus Acanthurus; species Acanthurus tractus. The sequence continues at coordinate 14,756,054 of JAQNCA010000025.1, forward strand.
TAGGTTGACGATAAATAATGTCAATCATGGGGCCCTTTGTTCTTTTTCTCTCTGAATAACAATATGTGATGATCCGTTCACACTTCTTTTCTATTACCTCTTCTTCATGAAGAAAATGCATAATTTCACAAGATCACCATAAATTATATTTTGCATGCAATCCCATTTCCTACCTTGCAGCTGCTCATTAGATGTAGTTGAGAAGCAAAGGATCACAATGTGCCACCATCTGGACAGCTACTAGTCTGCACTGTACTCAGGTCAGATGTTACTGTGAAACAGAGCATCTGAATTAAAGCTGCATGAGGCAACTTCTCACATTTGCGGGTCCAGATGGCAGCAAGGGTTGATATGTACTTCAATGCCTAGAAATCATATAATATGTAGTTACTGCTGACAACAGAGCTTTTCTGTCTGCTGCCTGTTAAAGAAAAAGAAAGGGTCTCACAGGAATATCAATATATGACTTGTTTTCTCTTTATAGACATCTCAGTTGATCAACAGGTCGAACTCTCTCTCACATTTCCAAATTTTAATATCTGCAAATTAACTTATGTTAATGTTATGAGTTATGTACTGACTTGATGCAAAACATTTATACAACGATGTTCAAACTAAGAGAAATCTTCGATTATATTAAAGGTAACAGTACATTTTATTTTGCTGTCTGATGCTAGATTCTGGGGTAACACAGGTCATACTTACCATTTCTACCTGAGTCAGATAGATTTTCATCTGCTATTGCAGCTTATCTGTATCTTTAGTCTTTATCAATTTAATTAAGAGGGCTTTTGCAGCAGATAATATACTCTGTGCATTTACCTATTCTCTCTTAACATTTACTTCTATTCAGACCTCAGTGGATATGAAAAATATGCTGCAATAATAAACACACTGCCACTGTTAATGATTTGAATCTGTTCCCATGCAGCAACCAGCCAAACCTCAAACAACCAGCATAATGTATTGTGCTACAGCAGGAACGCTGTCGTCCTTTCCATCCGCAGTGTTTTGATATTCTCTGAGCCTCACCAGATGAAAACAAATCCAGCCCCCAGGCAAAAAAAAGTCAGCCTGATTATTAGACCTGGTGTTTCAGCGTATATTGTTCACCAGCATTACACAGACACAAATTTGCCAGGCTGTTTATCAATGGGGTTCTCATTCCATCAAACCCCCCCTCCCTTATGTGTTTTATCAATGAAATTATAATTACACATTCATGCGCATGTGATGTGAGATGACAGACATGTACGTGTTGGCCTCTGAGTCTATTTTTAGATTTCATGGGATTGTGTTTCTGTGTTTTTCTGTCCTCCCTCAGCCATCAATCTTCCCTGTGTTGACAAAAGAACACAAAGTAATTATTAATGTTAGTGAGGGGAATTACTTCTCTGTACAAGGGACCAGACAGCCTGCGCTCTGTGACGGACAAATTATTTCTGTCAAATTGAATTGTTTTATCTTCCTCTGAAGTGCACCAGCTGAAAGAGAGAGCCACAGAGTTTTCATCAATGCTGAGCAGGAAATTCAATGGTGAAAAAACCCTCATACTTGGAGGTCATTGGTGATAAATTGCATGTAAATATTATGCCTTCTGTAACCTTTCCAGAGCAGCTTTTTTCTTTTTGGTTGTTTAAAGACATGAAGCTGTGTTTAATCTGGTGATTGAGAAAGTCGGCATTTAGTTGACGTCTAAGTGATTTCAGGACTAAAAGTATCATAAAGAATAAAGACAACCACAACATCTGGCTTCAAGATAGATTCTGTCCTGGCTGTCAGAAATATATATTTAAAAAAACACGTCATGTAAGACAGATTCAACATTTACTCTAAAAAAAAATCTTTTCTTTTTTTCAGTCATCACTTCATTCAGTGACATGTCCACTGAAAATGCCATGTGCTTTATGTAAAGTATAACCACATGATGTCTTTTCTGCAATTTGTGATTTATTTTGCCTGAAAAGTTTTAACATCTCTCAGTTGGTTTGCCATGAAATCTGGTAAATTTGGTTAACACATTTATATCCCCTGACTCTTCATCTTACACCATCATGAGAACTTTTCCTGTTTTAGCAAAAATGTCTAAAGAACAACTGGATTGGACTTCCCAGTGTCTCCAGTGATTGCTTACTTTTCCTTTACTGCCACCAGCACTAATTCAATTAATTATATCATAACTGACAATTAGAATTGGCACAAAGTTTGGCACAAACAATCATATTCCCTGAAACATCAATCTTGATAACTTTGGCCATCTGGTAACTGATAATCAACATGATCATCAGATCAAATTTTCCAGCAGCTGAGTTTGATACTTTGTGATTAGTGCTGAAATGCAAATGTTATTTTGCTAAAATGTCCAACTAAGAGGATAAACACAGTAAACCTTACATGCTAGAAGTCAGCAGGCTTTTCACTGTGAGCATGTTAGCATGCTGATGTTAGCATTTAGCTCAAAGCACTGCATCTACATTGGCTGTAGACTTTACTCTGGTTTAATGCTTGTTGGCCAATTTTCCAGTGTACCCATTACACATGTCAGAAGGTTTACAAAACAAAAATGACAAAGCAAAATCACACTGGTGTAAAGAGCTCAAAAATCCTTCTACATCGAGTTAGGACAGAGTAACAGCAGAGAGGCTAATTCATCAGGATGTTGTTATCCTAATTATTCTGCTTATTTTATATTTTTTTGTCTCTCATTATGCTATTTCATAACTTAAGTTAAAAAACATGAAATCATGGAGGGATACAAGGTTACCAGCCAACAGCAATGAAAGCAGGAAAACTACAGTGTGTGTGAACTGTTTTTTCACAAAGACACTTAGCTCTCACTTAATTACACTGATCAGAGAATCACATCTCAAGAGATACTCATAGTGCCACTTCAGACAAGTGTTTATGATAATTATAATAAATTTATGATAATCAAAAGAAGTGACACACTTGTTCTGATTATAGGCAGTGATGGTATTTCTACATATTGTGACCAGACCTTGATTTCTTGCAATACAAATAATGTATTCATGACATCCACTCTAATTCAATCATTACCTGTCAGCAGAGTTCAACACCAGATCACAGATGGTAAAGCCCATTTCTGAGATAGCCTCACAGGGCAGGACTTCCTATTCTAAAAATATCATAAATCTCAAAAATAAGCCAGACTATATTGATCTCTGACTCCACAGCACTTCAAATAAAGAAAGTCGTGATTTTCATGAATGAAGACAAAAAAGATGAATTTAGCACATTTGATGTGCTCATTATTAGCAGAGGTACACCAAAGTCACCTGACAAATTTGCTGCTTAAATATTAAAATCTCCATTTTGTCTTTTATATCACCTATTGGCTGATATGTATATCACGTTATATTATAGTTGGCACATATAAAATTAAGGTAAAAGTCCCACAAAAGATGTACTGCACAAAAACTTAAACACTGGAGCAAGCCCATAAGCAATTGTCAAGTTTGGTCGAACTGTATTTATGCCAAACGAAACAACATATAGCCTAGAGTACCTGCAAATTGTACCTTCTAAGATATGTCTCAAAAAATAATTTCTTGCATTGATGCATATTGCTCAGCCTGTGGCTTTCATTTTCTCAGACAGACAGATGTTGCACAACCTGCAGCAACAGGTCACAGACTGTGTCAGTCAACACAACTCTGTACCTCAATTCATGATCAGATGGAAATTGTCGTCCCATGTACCTGCCATTTGTCAGTCTGGGCTTATGTGTTTGTTTTTGCTGTGCAGTAGAGTTGAAATGACGTCATCGTCGTGCTTTGTTTGCCTGAGAGGAGTCTGACCTTCAATCTGTGTCACTCAGCAATCTGAAAGTGTGTGTATTTTCACAAACAAACCTATTAGAAGAGGTGAGTGTCGTTTGTTTGTTCTGTAACTGGAGAGACCTCCATACTGTGCTTATTCAGAGAAATATTTGGAAGAATAATCTGTCTTTCTGCTTGATCAACAGTGCAAATTAACCGTGCTCCACAGAGCTAATTCTTTTTACTTCTGTTTGGTTAAACTGCAGTTTTCTTTGATATCTTACCCTTTTTTTCACAATAAACCCAACACCTGAAAGCTGCATGCTCTATCAGGTCACCTCAGACGATGTGATTTATTTTGATTTAGCAAACAGTGTAACTATCACACTAACACGTAATCTGCAGTTTGGAGGACAAGTCATTAGCAGTGAGCCAACAGAACACAGAGCTGAGGAGGAGATTGATGAAAAGTTAATAGAGCAAACAAATTATGTCAAATGATCTAGCGAGGCAGACACTTTGCACCAGTTTACACTCAACCAAACATGATTCCCCTTTGAGTCTCTGCAGTGCTGCACAATGAGGACACCATCTTTTTGTTAAATACACAGCATGAACTTGTCACTTTTATCACTAAATATATCATTTATTCTAATATGCTGATCCTAATTTTACATTTGTATTGTTTAATATCAAGTAAGTTTACAGATTCTCACACTGTCCCAGTTTGTGCCTCCTATATATTACCATCACATTTTCATCACAGAGCAAAGTGTCCTAATCTTTTTAATTATCCTAATTATTTTAATATGTTAAAAATAAATGCAAGCTAATCTTTGAACAAAACAAAAAGTTTCCAGTCATGCCACTGGCTCTTTGTGGTTGCAGCTAACTGCATCCCATCAGCATGCCAACACTATATACAGTGTTAGCATACTAAACCTAACCTGAATCAAATTTTAATGCATTAGCTGTGACTGTTTCTGACTGACTGTCTGAGGCAGTCAGATAGATTTTCTTCTGCAACGCTGCTTCACAACATCATCAAGCTACATGTTTTGTTTTCATTGTTTTTACTGAGAGACCTCTGGCAGTGGACATTTTATATTATGTGTTTAAGTTTTTTTTTTATGATTTTTTATCCAGATGGTTCAAAGAGTCTTTAAGGATTCTGAATAAACCTTCAGAACAGTTTCAAGTGTTCTTCAAAAACACTCAGGGTTTTTCGAACATTAACCGATACTTAGTTCTTCAGTGACAACACATGAGAGGCCCGAACTGTGACTAGATCTGACTTTGTATATCAAGTAAACAGCACGAGCTGGCTCGTCTTCTCAAACATGCAGCTTACTTGACACAAAGAGGCGACCAGTGTATGTGGACACTCAGCAGTAAATGGATCTAAGAGCTCACCTGGCCAAAGGTTGACAGACCCTTTCAGTGGTTTGATGACAGTCAGAACCGTTCGGTGGTATAATGTTTCTTTATCAGTGTCTGCAGTGAACCGACTCCAGTTGGAGTTTGATTAAACAAATGGTCTCAGTTAACCATGATGTACTGGCGGATTTAGCAGCGTGTGTTGGCCTCATTCTCTCCCGGTAAAGTATGGCCTGATTCATGTCCCTAGCTTGGCATCACAGGCAGGATAAGGATCAAGGAAGGCTAATGTTGCATAGAAACTGGATTTTTTGGGCAGAGATGTGTCCTGTTGTAGCTGGAATGTCTGTAATTACACAGAAACTAATTTGGAGAAAAGACTCATTCTGCAGCAGAAAGAAACTTGCTTGTTAATTATTTTCGTGGTTAATGCTACTTGAACAAAGGTTTTACAGTTTGTGCTTCCATCCAGTTACTTGTGTGATTTAAGAGGTAAGAGGTATGTATACTGAGAAGCTGGAGGGTATATATAATACCCACATATCTGCTTCTATATGTTTTTTTAAAGCTGGGCACATTTAGCATGTGAATTTCATTTGCATCCTTAATGTGCAACATCAACAATTTAAGGGGTTTTGAAGAGTTCACCGAGGTATTATGAGAGCAAAGCTTACATGTGCTGTCTTGTCCCAGCCTTGCCCCAGCAGCTCTAGTTTCTTGCAAGCATCAACACCATAATACTGGCCAGATAATGCTCTCATCTCCAACCCACTGGTCCTGCAGTCCTTTCTAATGTTGGGCTATCACAACGTCTGAATCTTTAATGCCCAGATGACATGTCCACAAAGGAAGGAGCCTCTTTAAATATGTAGCCTATCTAGTTGTTCTGCCGGCTTCATTACCACGGTTATCTGTGCACGGCATGGGATTCATAATTCATGTTTCTCAAATATTCCCTCAGATGAGTAGAGGCATACACAGAAATCCCATTCATCTCCAGCGCAAATACATACTTGTACGTCAGCTGAACTGCTCCAGATTAACCAAACTAGGAATATTCATTTGCAGAAGTATTTATATTTACCAGTAAATGCAGGATTTTCTTGATGAAAACAAAAGTAGATCAATGGGTCTGCAGTGCTTTGATATCACTACCCGCTGATTGTTAGAGTGTTTAGAATGCAAATACAGCTGCCAGCTTTTGCTGTGTTTAGTTGTTTGGTGGCCGATATAAAAGCAGGTTGCATTCACAGGCCCACTGAGCTGCGAGCGCCTTCAAACAATGTTGACCCCTCAGTGCCTCTCCTTTTATCTGTGCACTTCACCATTTGTGGCAAGGTCAATTACTGCAGTAAAAGAGATTATTTGTATTTTATTAAGGATCCTCTGAGGCTAATGCCAAAGGTGAGCTTTACTCCTCCCAGCATAACAGAGGACACAATCAGAAGAGCGTGTAGCACTAACAATTTTGACAGCAAGGCAATATAAATGCAAAGTACAAAGTGCTTTGTACTATAATTGAAATACACTTGTTTTTAATGCTGATATTTGTTCTTATTGATAAGCAGTATATACGGTTATGTCTCTATGGTTAACCACCATACAGGTGCTCTGGTGTCGTCCCAGAATCCAAAGCAAGGCAAGCTGTGTGTTTCAAATCAAGAATGGCAGTGTGTGATAGTCCTGTGACACTATACTCTGTTGACTTAAACAGTCTGCACCATGCCTCTCATGAAGTGCATGCTGGGATAGACTCTGGTCCCTTGTGATCTTGAACATGATTAGCTGTTAAGAATGAGGAAGTGATTGATAAGGGCAATAGCTTGGAGTGGGTGATAGCACAAAATTTGGTTTCACTTTAATACCAAGTAATTTAAAGATTGAATCACTGACACTGATGGGGAGTTTTTATAACAAGCATCTAATGAATGTAATATTATGTGAGGGTCAGCGATATGTAAGGATTAATGAGATCCTTAGAGCTACTTTTGAATACATTTTCATAATCACTAAATAACTTGCCCAACATATAGTGTTTCAGGTTGCTGTTATCTTATAGTGATGAAGTTGCGGATTGCACCCGAATTAGTATCAATCCACTCACCCTCCTTGTCCAAACATATAGGATAACCTATGGTGGCTGCCATACTCAAAGGCCATCAATAGAGCCAGTGTTTTGTTTGTCCATTCTGGGCTAGTGTACAGAAATGGATGTGAAACATGGTGGATTATATTTGCTCCCTCTTTAAATGTAAAAGACTCATCTCAAGGTAAAATAAATACAACAGTTCTTATCCTCAAGTGATTATATACGAATAGAAACACAATGATTATGTTCTATTTCTGTCATATGCTGTAAATAGATGCAATTAAATCCTACACACTGGACCTTTGATCTTACACATGTAAGAAAAAAGGGATTGTAGTTTAATGGTAAATAACAAGAAATGACAAATAAATTATAAAGTGACGTGATCATTATGCACATAACATGAGGAAAGGAGCAAAGAGAGCATTTAGGAGAGTGTTCATTTTTAATCAATCATATTGATGCTACAATAAATATTCAAACAAGGCTTAGTGTTGGTTACTTTGGACATCGATCTCCTCTTTGCAGTTGCTGCTGACACCTGATAAACACTTAGGCTGTTTGTTAAGTGCTTATCAGAAAAACTGTAATGACGCCAGTCGAGTCTGACTTCCAATTTAAAGTCTGCTGATTGGTTGAGTCGGAGGATCTTGTGTGTTGTTGCCAAAACATTGCAGGATTTAGCCGGTGACTTGCATTTCCACTCTGAACATGAGCCCCTTGTTGACTCTTACATGGGGACAGATGTGAAGTGATGTAGTAAATGCACTTGACCCTAAATAAAATCAGGACTTTAGGTTGTTGGAATTACCCATTGTCAGATGTTTAGTATACAGTTCAAAAATGCAGTGTGTTCTTGTGTGCAGTCTGTTAAGTGGTCAGAAAGGATTTACAGATGACCGATTTGATGAATAAATCAATAGCTGAATGGAACATTTAAGTAGACTGCTACGTATATCTTAC
>JAQNCA010000025.1:14764361-14777524 GCA_029783725.1 Acanthurus tractus
TCTTTACTTTTTTCCCCAGGATTAGATGGTAGAATCAATACTAATTTCTCTGTAGTCCACACTGACAGAGCTACACAGCCTGTATGGCAGGTGCTATAAATAATATTAAAAAGAATATATGGATATATTTTTGACTTCTAATGCTTGTACTGACATGACATATCTCCTCAGCATAATAATTTCCTCTAACAGAAGCAGAACTAGAGAGTTTTATTTATCCTTTGTAACCTCATTTGAATGGGTGATTCAAACCAAATAACAGAAAATATGCTATTAGGACTAATGGGAAGTAAATGATTTTTTTTTGCAGTCACAATCTCACTTTATTGCAGCAGGCATCGTGTTTTATTTCAGTTTTACGACAAATGACAGTGAGCTCTGACTATTCTGAGAGAGCAGAAAAGCAGTTTGCTTTTTGAGATAAAACTGGTTTTACGATCATGGATTTTTGTTCAAAAATGTGAAAATCTGATTTGTGTGGAGGCTGTAAGGTTGATAATGAAATTAAAACTTTGCTTATATTAATCAGTACTATGTTTAAATGTCCTTTAAGTCCATTAGTGTCAGCTGTAATGATTCACATACTAGGTATCTTTCTCTTTCTCTTTCCAACATCCCTCTAATGTTTTCATCTTCACATTAACATTTAATACATCAAACTTTTGGTCTGTGAGAGAGGGAAAGATGAATGATGATGGTGAAGACAGGAAGAGCTGGAGATAGAGACTGGGAATGACAGTAATTTGGCTCCAGCATTAAAACCACAATCATTTCTCAGATTATTTTAAAGTGTATTATTTTAACAAAATTATATAAGCCAACATTTGTATTTGAGTCTGACTTAGAATTTAACATAATAAAAAAGTGTCCAAGCGTGACATAGATATCTTCATTTTTAACCTGCACGACAAAAAATGATTGCATTTATTTTTTCATTTATTTGGCTTACAAAGGATTACACACATTAGTTTTTTTCCCTCTTGTGGAAATCCCATTAGAGCTGGCTGTATGTATGCATGTGTATTTTGACCGGTTGCAGTGTATTCAGGCCTTCAGGCTAACACAGAGATGGTGTGATCATCCCTCGTTGTCGCCTGTCAGTGTGTAAAAGCCAGTATCACTTCTGTGACCTCCCAATACACAACAGCACAATGGGATAATTAGCTGGATTGACTTACGATGATACACACGCAGGCGTAGTGTTGCTGTGTGAAAGCCTTGTCATGTCAGTATTTCATGTTTTCCTTTAAGCTGAAGTATTTCATGCAACTTTAGATGTTTTAGAAATTCCTAGTGGCCAAGGTTAAAAAAGGATGCTTTTCTCAAATCCTAAACTCCTTAAAAACTTAAACAGAGATGTGAAAACACTGTGTTTATGTAGCTGACAGAACAATGTCACCGCAACAGCTGCCATGTGGTTGTTTTGCAGCTTTAGATCATTTCATTTGAGCTCACTCAGCAGGCCTTTGTGTGTGTGTGCAGGGATGAAAAGATCTTTAGGTCCTCATGCAAAATTACATTTTAAACACCTTTGTTTCCATGACAACAGGTTCTGCTGCTGATGAATATATGATGTTTAAAGCTCAATGGCTGTTACTAAATAGCCTTGAGGTGGGACTGTTGCATAGGCTGCTGCTTGCTTCAAGGTCAAGAACAAACAGGATAAACAGGTCAAGTATCCTTGTATTTGTTCCTATTTTCTCACCGCATTGTTGAATATGGATTGCGGCATTTTTGTTGCTTTGAATGACATCAGTATGTCTTTCTTTTTCTTTTTTTTTTGTTTTTTAGTACCGTAGCTGGAATTTGTTAACTAAAACACTGGCATCTTCAATCTTTAATCCCAGGCTTTCACAGCTGGTTCAAGGCAGGAATGTTGCTCCGTTATTCTGCCTTAGTGCTCTGGCGAAAGCATCAAGAAAATGCAGGAGACTTGAAGTCATTATGACTTGAACTTGAGTCGTCTTATTGTCCTTACTGGATGACTACTTTGTCAATCAATCATCATCTGATCTACTGATCAGAAAACGATGAATCATCATCATCATCGTTTCCGCGCCAAGAGTCGTCACTTTCAGATTCAAGGATTTCACATGAAAAAGGACAAGAAATTTGCACACATATGTGGCTTAAGAGCCAAAATCTGTTCATAACTGAGACATTCTTCAAACAGGCAGACAGATGGATGGAGCAGAATGTAACCAAGTTTGATGTTGTATTCCGGCTGTTCCACTGTTTAAAACTGACTGGGAGAGAATATTTTTCAAAAAGAGGAGATATTAAGTAATAAATCAACTTTTAAAAGTTCATCATACTTTTCTTGATACTAACACAATGTTTTCTAAGTTAAAAGACTGTTTACTCCAGAAAAACTGCAGTATCATTTGTTGACTTGACTTTCCTAAGAAAAGTTAACCTGGAAGGAACCAACTGACTGGAGTCACATGTCTGTTGTTGTGCCTTCAAGTCGACAGCGGTGGGAGCGTAAAAGCCTGTTTAAAAAGTGGGTGAACTGGAGACATTAGGTGCCAACACTGTTACACTGTTACACATCACACCTCTTTTGCTGGTGCAACATTTTGCTCATGTTATTTGTTTTTGTGACAAAATAAAAGCAAAGTTTGCATAACGACCGGTCTTTAAGTGTTGCAGTGCTGCAACATCTCTGTGTAAAAGGGGCTGATGTTTCCTGCTGAGAGTCTTGATGACAAGTTTCCATGGCTCCACTGTAATTGCACCAAAAAGCTCCTGCAAATATTCATTTCTGCAAACATAAAATCATGGCAGTGAAGCGATACAATATCCATGATTTTAAGCACACTGAGTCAATTTTGAAAATGAATTACAACGTAACAATTAAGGATGATAATGTACTCTCATGCTCTTGTGTATTAACATCTGCTTGAGGAAACAAATAATTCAGTGCTCTTCCTTGCAAGACACCTAAGTTAACCAGTACATTGATGGAAATACCTTTGTGTCTCACATCTTTTGGTGTAATTGCACAGTTCTCAGAGGCAAACATAACTCAGCTCTTTACTCTATTCTGTGTAAAACAAACAAATATTGAGAAATTGCAAACACTGCTTAACTCCTCATGGTGTGTCAGTGCCACCTTGTTAGAGGACACACATGGTACTGTGGTGTTTTAGAGGTAGAGGGACTGGGAGGACTTGGGGGGGTTGCAGAGCACTAAAATGTTATGCACACACAAACCTGGCTCCAACCAACTCATACAATACATGTCCGCCCATTTTAAGCCTCATTAACTTTCTCATTCCTTACACACACATTAAAAACCAGAAACAGGGTCACATTTCTCCACCCTCTCTCAGTTGTTGGATTATTAAAGACTGCTCTTGTGTTACTCAATCAATTCGAGCGGCTATTAAAGATGGATCTCTTTGGTGTGATGATTTGTGAGCCAAGTAGTATGTGTGAATAACAGTACATAGGCAGAGATTAATTTATAGATTTCTTGTTCTTGTATCATCTGTCTCTACTGTTTTTATGACACTTCATATGTTTGCACACCAGTTCATATATTTAAGTTTAGTGGGTGGAAAAATTTGATCAGGTCAGCAACAAATGTGAGCGTGTGAGTACAGTGAAGCCAATTACAGTTGCAATCCAATAATAACATGCTTATAATATATTGTGTAATATACTTGCAGGCATCTGGGTTAAACCCATTATATCCACAAAATGTTACATTTTTTATGAGACCATCAAAAGTGATTTTACTTGCACGTCTCATGCAACAGATTCACTAATTGTGAGAGAAACTGTCTGCAGCAGCTTTGTGTAGGCTCTCATCCCAGCTGTTTCTAACACATGAAGTCACACCATGACCAAAATGATAACGCGTTAAATCTATTTTATCAATAAAACACACGTAAGAACTTTGCCAATCCTTTCTCACCCTCCCTGCCTCTAGCAATCAGATCATTTATTGGTCAATAGAAGTAACTACAATTAGGCAATATGATAATCGAAGCTATTATGTCTCAGTTTTAATGGAATATTTTATACGCATGACCAACACATTCACAGCTGTGAGCTGCACAATATTCTACTATCATCCACAGCTATGGCTGTAAATCAGGTCTGTTGGCAAAATCACATTTTCTCAAGGGCATCTTGACATCATAGCTACTGATGGAAATCATGACGGAAAACACGTCCCAACTGTGTCATTATGTCAGCCATTCTGGTGCTCTTGGGCGGCTGTGTGGTGTCGTATGGAGTCAAGACAATACCGTGCTGACCCCAAAACAGCTGGCTGCTGTTTGAACAAATTGACACCGGGGACTAGAACATGATGTAAGCATATGTTAATCACATCACCATATGGTATCTCAACAGTTAAACGCTCTGTCAGTTTTGGAAATAATCTGTGCTCACAGAAAATATTTAGAAAAACAGTTGTGTGCTGTGTGATGTGTGTACGCTACCAGTGCCAGTTTAGGAAAAGTAGCTCACTAAAACTAACTCAGTAACAACTACAACAATCCTGCCTTGTGGCCCACCTCAACTTCTGTTATAAAGTTCAGCTTTAAGAGGGGTTTTACCGAGGTAGGATTAACAAAGTGTCTAATAAAATAAACAAAATGCTGTTTTGACATTGCAAATGCAAATACTGTTTACTACCATTCAAAAGTCCAACACCTGGTGGTTCAACTATACTAAAAATCTAAAAAGCATAAAGAGACCAAGATTCATCTAAGCAAGAGTTAAACTAGAATATAAGAAATAAGAAGTCACTGGTAAAGGTGATCAGGAGTTTAGCAGCAAAATCTGTGCAGCTTTACATGACCTTAGTTTCTAACGACATCTTGAGTAAACTCATTTTAAAAAATCTTACCTACATCCAAACCTAATGTCACAAAGCAGAAGCTCTATGCATCTATATCTGAAACAATACGTTGCATCGCATAATTTATACTTGCAAATTAAATGTCATCACAGTAAGGTTAACCCCCATATTCTAAAATCTTGCTGCATTTGTAATGAGCAATATAAGCAATACTGCAACTCTCATGTGACTCCTCAGACGCATCCTAAGAGAATGACTGACAAGGTGAGCATAATCACTGCCAAGGTTGGCTGATTCGATCGGGCTTTATCTGATAAATTAAATGAGATGGAGAAGTGATGGGGCACAAGCCCAGCAATGCAGCAAAGAAGCTGCCTCTCTGTTTGGTCTGTCTGTCTCTTCCTTACTGAGCACAGTCTTGTCACCATCGTGACAGGTGAGCAGAAGGAAAAGCAGAAGGGTTACAGAAACAGATATTTTTTGTCCTCATTGCTTTTGGAAAAACATATGAGGTGCCAGTCTAAAGTCAGAGGGACAGATTTTGTTGCATCTCTCTCTTTTTTACTCGTGTTTACTTTCAATATTTCCTCTTCTTCACTGACTTAAACTCAGGCATCTAAGGCCCCCTCCCTTTTCACACATTCACACACAGTTTCCTTTATCTGTAAAAAACTCATAATAATTTACTCAATAAATAAAACACACACAGCATTGAGCTGTTCCTTTTGGAAAATTGCCTGTTTTAAAAATAGCGCAACATTATTTAAATGAGTCCAGTCATTGTGCATTGTATTGTCTGCACACCAGGTGACTCAGCATTGCAGGTGCTGATTTATATGCATCAACATCTTCTTCCACTATTGCACAGTCAGAAAATTAGACTGCTTTTTTTAGTAAACACACAGGGATTACATGCTGATTAACTGTGTCTCTCCACGTCTACAAACACTTCAATGACCACTTGCAGTGACCCCAGTACTTGACTACAGAGGGATCTGTGGTAGGAAAGGAGATTGCCCTTTGCCTCATGCAATGAAGCGATGCATCAGGCCTCACAGTTAAACAGCATAGTCCTTTGTCCTTGTGATGCTCCAGTGAGTAAAATGATTCTATACAAATAAAAACCTACTAGTTTTATTTTTAAATGACATTGACTGATCCCACGACTCTGACTGAGCTCTGACTGACTTAGCTTACAGTCAGCATTGTGTGTAGCCTGTGTGGAGAATCAACATGAGCAAGGCTGTTTTTTGTTCTTGTTTTCTATGTACTTGTTTTTAGAGGAACAAATTGTGATGAATTTATTTTGCTTCTTTGACTTGAAATTACTATGTTACATAACAGTCTGGTAAAGCTACAGAAAAAATTGCAACGAAAAGCTGAAGCGAAATGCAATAAAATTAGAAATCCTTACTGAATGTGGACTTTACCTTTGGGTCTTCAGACAGGTTATGAAGTGTAGTGCATGTTTTAGGCCTGTGGAGGGCAGAACATGAGTATGAGGCTTAAAATTACTAGACATTAACGTAAAGCAAGTACAAGTTCAAACAGATGAGACTAATTAAGAGAAAACGGTTTCCCCCAAAAAAGACTGCTAGTATTTTCTGGACTCAATATCACTATTTTATTGAACCATCTGTCATCTGAGGGATGAGTTTCTTTTAAAGAAGGAACACAACTGGGAAGATGTTTAAATCCACAACTTTGATAAACTTGTGTCTTTAGGGATTATAAACATTGCTTTCTCTCACAGTTGGGGGTGTTAAGCCTCTTAGAGTTTAAAAGCAAATGTCATTCTTTCCTTCTTAAGAAATGAGAAACCTGTGATAAATTTGGCCCTTTTGTTCCTTCGTTTAAAGTTAGTGCCAAAACTACTGACATGTAATAGATCCAATCTTGCCAATGTAGGAAAAAAAATTGTTAGCCAGGATTTGAGAAAGACACAAAGGTGCTAGTGTCTTTAAAAGGAGCATTCACTGTCTTATGTAACACTGGCAAGTCCGCTATATTGCCTCCGAGGCAGTTCACAGTTCTTCTCTCCTTCATTTCAAACAATTCTCCAGTGTGTAAGCAACGTCAAACATCCACATATACAGATACAAAGGTGTTCCGTGCAGATAAAAATGGTTTATATGGGCACAGTCGGGTCTTCCTTCTGCCAGTGGATTCATTTATGTGATCTGTGAAGGTTTCACATCCAGCCTACATGTGCTTGTATATTTCAATGTGGATAAAATGACCAGGATTTTTTTTTTTGCACTAAGAAGAGTCCAACATGGGCTGACATGTTTATACTCTTGTACTCTTTACACTTTTTCCAAATTTTTTCAGCCCTGCTACAGATTCAAAACATTTATAATTAAAATTCAGTCTGAATCCGCAAGATTTCCCTTGCTGCACTGAGAAAAAGGACAAAATCACAGACTTTAAATAGCAGGTCAGTAACAAACTACAATATACCACCACAATTTCAAAATGCTATCACTGTGAAACTCCTCTGACCCCACATCAGTTACAACAAATGAGATATATTTCAGATTAGAAATATATTAGGAAAAGTCAAAGCGGAGGGTGAGAATTGTGTGAAAAAGTAAGCAAAAGCTGCTTGATGATAACCACAGTTTTTATATCCACATTCCTAAATCTTTTATTTTCCTTTTTTGTGTCGAATGCAGACTACCTAGTCCTAGGCAGAATCACAACACACCTGCTAGTTGGCTGACATCTTTTCAGTGTTCAAGAGCAAATTCGTGGCTAAAACACAGATGATGTGAAGCATTGCAACAATAAGCTGTTGTTTTTCAGCTTTTGTAGTTCTGTCACTTCAGTGTGTCTGAACCTTAATGTGTTCAAAATGTCTTCATGGAAATTCTAGTTGGCCACTAACCACCTGCAGGTGTCAAATGTGCAGCCACTTGCCTGAAAGATCTCATGATGTTGCTGCACATTTTCTTTTCTGTGGATATGAACAGTGACAACCCCCCCAAACACAGTCACACTCACACACACACACAAGCAGAGGGGAAAAATAGACTGCTCAAGAAGTTGCTGATGTCTCAATCAGAAACAGTTACAAACCTCTAACTACTAAAAAAAATAGACAAAGATTTGTGATTCAGCATTAATATGAAGCAGTGTAATCAGATCTAACATGGCTGTGCACCCCAGTTCTCAAGCTGCAGGTTTGTCTCAGTAGTTCATTCTGAATATTAATACAATCAGGATGTTTGGGCTGTTGTAGTCTGCATCGAAGTGCATCAGCTCTAAAAAGCTTCTCATGCATTAAGACTTCTCTGTCACATTACTGTCACTCCCCTGCCAACTCTTTGCAGCTCCTCAGTCAGCGAGCTGGCAGCACAGTGTAGATTCATAGTAATCATCTGTGGTAATTAGTCTCACAGGGGAATCATTAAGATGAAACTTTAAATGAAACATGAAAGGTGATGAGCTGATATGAAACTGTGACCTGAGAAAATCTTTAGACATGATTCTTTTTACACAATTTAAATGTCCTACATTATGAAAATGCTTTCCAATTGTATTTTGTTTGGCCTCAGAGCTTTACAAGCCAGTAAAAAATGATCTAGTTCCTACCTTGTAATTGGAAAAGCAATAGGCAGCATAAATCTGCAAGTCTACAGAAGTAAAGTTTGTTATGTCAGCAGTCTACTTGTCTAGCTGACAAACAATTGTTATCTAAAATGGTACATACCCCCCCCCCAAAAAAAAAAACAGAAAACGTCCTGCGTCATCCTCATCATTTTTTTCTCACCTGAATGAGTCTGATTGAGGCTCAAACTGATAAAGTTTTACCTGTCATGCAGCCATGTTTACTGTATCTCTGCTTAGCCAATCAGAGCATCAGAGCGATTACTGATGGATAGCAGGTGGTTTTTCTCTCCTTTAAAAAGCAAAATCTGACTGTGTGTGGGAAGCCGTAAAAAGCTGGGGAAAATCAAATCAACCCTTTTTTTGGAGATAATTATAGAAGTGTTTAACAGACATAAACAGTACGTACATAAGGAGAAAAAAGAATTCAGATCTTCAGGGCTGAATGTGTAATTTTGATATTTTATCAATGTTTGCCCTCATTTTTCCATTTCTTTGTAAATGAGGGTTTGTTTGAAACAAGTACATTTCATTGGTCACACATTTTGCCTGTCTTCAAACATCTGGTAAAGTTTTATGATGACAAAGTACAATGCATCACAATGAGCAGTGAGAGTGAAGATAGGAGTCTGGTGGCCATGTTTACCCACTGATGTAGATTCCAGAGGAGCGAGGCAGCGTTTAAATCTGTCACTAAAGTAGAGATGAACTATGGATGCATCAACAACTAAGAAAAACTGTCCTGTCAATGCAAGACACAGCACAAGGGAGAGCAGAGCACGCTGCTATTCTTAGACTCATAAATTTAAATGCTTCTAATGGACCACTGCATCATTTATCCATCACTGGTGCACCATTCATAAGTCAGTTACCACATTTGGACACATGTATCTAAATATGCACATTCTATATACAGTGCTACCTTTCCAGATTTACTGGAATGTGTATGTTCCATAATCCCATTTGATTATGTACATTTTGTGCACTCAGTCTAATCAATACTCCTTTGAAACTTCTTGCTATTTTTATATTCCACTTCTCTGCTTTTGTTGATGGAATAGTTGGGTATTGTATAAACACTCACTCACTTGCATTTTCTTTATTCATATCTAAACCTCTCTCAGTCTATCAGCACTTTTGTTTTATTTATATGCATCTTTTTTTCTCTTGCTTTGTTCCCGGGTCGTGCTGTGATGAATGATTTGCATAGTTCTGCAGGCAGCATTTGCATGATTCCTCTCGTCGGACTGCAAACATTTGTTGAAACTTTGGATTGTTCAAAGTAGCTTGTTTTGAAAAATACATGTCTTGTTTCTTGATTGAGGGGGAGGAGGTGTACGACCCCAGTCTGATAAACAAACATCAAATGAAATGTGGCAGGTACAGGCGAGCTGCGATGTGAGATTGTTATGTGACGTTTGAGAGCTCTGATAAAACAGACTGTTCCCCTTTAACCTGCCGGTCCCAGTTCCAGTGGCTGATAGCTGAGTCATGCTCCCACTCCGCACAAAGAACAGCAAACAGCCATCCATCTACTTTCCATACCTGCTCATCCTGTGCTGGGTCACACAGGGCTGAGGCATATCCCAGCATGCACTGTGAGAGAACTTTCCATCCTGATAGGCTGACAGTCCATCACATTTACACTTTAAGAGCCAATTAAACATATAGCATGTAACATTTCCCCATTAAAATGTCTAAAAAAATCGATTATGTTTTGTTGACTTAAGTATGTAAATTATCACAAGTGTGTCCTACAACGTCCAAAGTCAAAAGTAAATGTAGTTTTGTTTAAGAAAGTATTAAGCGCATTTGGTTGCCTTTAACTTCTTGTGAATGCAGTCTGATGAAGTCTATATGTATGAGTGTATATGGTGACTCGTGCATGGATCATATAGATGCTTAGAGCTACCGAGATATGTTTTTCTTCATCGCCAGGCCTCCCAGTATCTTGGGGATTTCCCATTGTTTAGAAAACCTAGTAGTCTGAAAAAAATTCCCATTGGGCTAAAAACCCATTTGTCTGACAGCCTGTTGTCCCCAAAACAAATGACCATCTCTTCAAAGGCCCAAAGCTCTGAAAATACACCCTTTTTTTCTTACTGCTTTCTGCAAAGACCCGCCCTGTGATATCTATGATTGAATAGGGGTAAACAACCACCTCAGGTAAAGAAATATTTATCAGTCGATACAGTACAAGTAACAAGTAGTTTAAACAGTGGACACATAAATCAAGAAAAACCTGCACAATTCTCTAATGAAGCATTCACTCTGAGGATAATCTCTTCAGAGCAAGTATTTCCATGACATCTTTATCATTCTTACTTATCTAGAAACATATATTGTTTTCTTGCACTCTGTCTTCTCGACACTGAAGGGGCTAATTTCCATTTATATTGCTACTTAATGCTCACAGCAGCTCTTTGCGTGGTTAACTCAGGAAGCATCCTGACACAGCAGACAGGCCACAGCTGATTCGTGCACTCAGATGACTCCTCGTGGGTCAGCTGAATGTCAGAAAGAAGAAAGGGTCAAATAAAGAGAGGGTGAGCGTGTGTGCACTGATCATAAAAAACAGCAGAAGACAGAGAGAAGGGATGTTTTGTTTTAGTATTTAATATGTGCATGTTTAGTTTGTTGGTGTGAATGAGTGGTTGACAACTGCCGAAACAACAGATTGAAAAGCAGTTGGTCAATTAGCACATTTTTTTAAAAAAACTTTGTCTGTCTCTGCAGTGAAGCAGGAATAATTCATTTCATCTTCCTCCTCAATTTGATGAAACTTACAGACAAAAAATTCTGCACAGAACAAGTCTTTTCCTTTTTTACACATTACCAATAAAATGCAACTAATATTAAAAAAGTAATATTAATGGGTTTAACTGATACTAAGCGTTACTGAATATAAGAGATTAAAACAAGTCAAAACTTAACAGACACTTGATGGGTCTCTTTTCAGTTTGTTCTCAGGTTTAAAGTTTGTGATAACAGATTATCAGAGTTTTTGTGTAAAGAACATTATGTCAGCACTGACACTTATTATCACACTTGTTCACAGTTTCCTGAGGAGCTGACATTTGGCAACCCTAATTCAATGAGTAATGAAGCATTTTCAAGATGATTTGTTCTGATTTGAACAAATGTTGCCCTCTCATGTAAAACCTACAGGTAAATAACACTTAGTTGACATTTTTATAGACATGCCAATGGATATAAATAAATATAGATACAAGGCATTATGCTCTGTTCTGTTAATGACCAGAACTAAATTATGAACTATTTGTGCTAATATACTTGGAACCTAACAAACATAGTCCAACAAGTCTGTGTAAACAAGTCTGTTCAAACAGCAATGGTCAAAATGTTTGATAAACCAACACATTTAGCTGGTAGTTTTTGCAGTTACCATGCATGCCCAAACACTTTTTCCAGGCACAGCAACTTTGCATACGGCTCTGAAAAGTAGCATGCTAAGCTAAGGATCCCTGAACTAGAGACGATATGCTTCTAATGCCTGGCTATAATGTTCATCTGCCAAACTTCCAACAGAAATGGGCTGATTTGGCCTTGTGATCAAAAACAAGCCGGTTTTCAGCTTTGCTATCACAGCCAAACACTGAGTAAGCATCACAGCACAAGACACATAACTTAGCAAGCCAGCTAAAATTATTTACAACAACAGCAGCAAGGAGTCCAGCTCAGGGTCCACCTTTCAGCCTTTTATTTTATGAAACTCTTGGCTATAACTGAAAGTCAACCCAACTTTATTACTGCCCTGCCTCTTGCTCAGTCACGCTCTCTATTTCTTTACTCCATCAACATCCTCTGCCGTCTCCTCCCCTTTGTCTGTGGAGTCTGCTGAGTTTGTAACTTCCGTTGTGATGATAAACGGCGGCGCTCTGAGTAGCAGTCTTGAGCAGTTAGATGCGTAGCTAACAGAGCTTTCTAGCAGCCAAAGTTAGCAGAAGTTACTGGTTACTTCAGGAAACTCCAGAAATCACAGAGAGTTGAGGCAGAGCCGCTAAACAGCATCAGATGCAAAACCAGTTCAGTTTCTGGTTTCAGCAAAATCAATGATAGTTGTTTTTGTGAGACAGATACAAGTCAGAGTATCCTCAAAATGATTTTAAACGTGTTCATTTAAGGTAAAATAGTTCCACTGTGTTGCTTTAAGATGACTAAGATGAAACCACAGAGCTCTGATAATCCGACATCCACATTCAATTTACTGGGACCTTGACAGAAAAGTTTGTCTGCAGAGACAAATCATGTGCTTGCTGTTATTGTCCAAAGTGTAAATCTGTCTGATGACGGCTGCTTGCTCGGCTCTAAATCACCTGCTGTTCCATCTCACCCTGCAGTATCACTTCACAATGACTGAGAGGGACTGTGAAATACACTCAGGAAACTGGTTGTCTTCATCATTACAAGTACTTTTGAGACCACACTTCTGTGTGAGAATCTATACCTTTATAATACTTTATTTCTGTGTACCACTGCTAAAAGTATCAGCATATAGCTAATTTACTCATCATTTACACATTTTGACATGTAATCATCAGGAGACAGTCAACAAATGTGTCTAAGACCAAAGAGTGAAGGTGTAAACATCCATCAGTCAATGTGACCCAAAGAGCTCAAATGATTAGTTGTTAGTCACTGAGTCAATGAGATAAAATGATGATGATGATGATGATGATGATGATGATGATGATGATGATGATGATGATGATGATGA
>JAQNCA010000025.1:14792352-14810517 GCA_029783725.1 Acanthurus tractus
CAGTCTCTTCTAGTGTTTGTAATGTTACTCTCAGAGTCAAGTAGATGAAGTTGTAATACCACATAGTTCAGTAAATAATCAATTCAATGTAAAGTTGCTCCCACTAAAAGTAGTGCATTTATTAAGTGTAAAGCAGCATTTCATTGTAAGTGTAGAAACCAAAGGATGAATTACAATAAAGTCAAGATGACAATTGATTTTTCTCATGAACAGCCGTTTTGCAAGAAAAGTAAAACTCTCATTGACATTGTTGTTAGCTAAAAAAACCCATTGCCACACTGCATTTATTAGTACTGAAAATCAAACAGTTTCAAGAAGATACTGAATGCAGTCGTAATATTATTAAAAGATCTGTGAAACATTTCAGTTTCAGTGCATCTGAGGTTACATTCACCAAAATGTCCAAGTTGCCTTCATGATGGCAAGGTGAGTGCCTTTACAATTAGTATGATGTCCCTTCTTTTTATGGCATGCAGGAAAGGAATACTGACTGGTAAACTTTATAATTAAAATTGAAACCTATTGAACTCAGAGGTTTACTTGTCTGTTTTTGCTGGTATGTGTGAGAGATGCTCAAGTAGCTATAATTTTTGCCCATTGAGTTTCTAAAATTAATTCTATGCTCCACATTTTCCGAGTAAACCACGGTATTCAGCGAGCAGTTTCTCTTGGCTTTAAAAGTCCTTGGGTTGCTGGGTTGATTCGTCTAGGTTACAGCACAGAGTTTTTGTTTCTGCTGCCTATGTTTCCTCTTCCTCTGCTATTCTTCCTCCTCCAGCACAAGCAGCAGATGATGACAGTGCTGATAATCACAGTGGACACCACTGCCACGATAACGATGATCAAAGTGTCATTAGAAACCGTTTCCATTTCTCCTTGTCCACTGCTGGTGACCTCCTCTAGTTCTGAGGTGGGGGTGGTCTTAACAGCAGGCGAGGGAGTGCTTCGTTTGGTTGGAGGGGTGTGGGGTTTCCTTCGCTTCTCTGTTGAGGTCAACACAGGCTGCTCAGTGGAAGAGAGAGATATCAAGTTCTCATCTGTCAGGAGAGCAATCTCCTCACCACTCAGACTGAAAGGTGTTTCACAGACCACAAGAGTTTGGTTAGCTTTGGACGGGTGGTCTCTCAGCCAGTCTCTAAGTGGCAAAATATCTTTGTCGCATCTCCAGGGGTTCTGCTGCAAGAGTACTTCTGTTGCAACTGTGAGGGCATCTAGACTTTTCTGTGGCAGGTTAGGAAGTGAGTTATTTCTCAGGTCTATCTGTCCAAGGTGATCCGAGCCCTGGAGAAAACCCAAAGGGAGAGAGCTGATGAAGTTGTGCTCCAAGGAAATGTTGACCAGACTGGGCAGACCCTGAAAAGTCCCAGCTTGCAGGGTTTTGAGCAGATTTGTGTGAAGTGACACCTCACCCAGCTGTTCCAACCCTCTAAAGGCCCCAGTAGATACATGACTGATCTGGTTGCGACTGAGCACCAAAAGACGCAACTTAGTCAGGTTCTTGAATGTGTCATCCTCCACACGAGTCAGCTTGTTGTCATACAACCACAAGTCCTGCAGGGCCATGGGTCCAAACACCCCTGGTCCTAGACTCTCCAGCTGGTTTTCATACAGGGAGATCTGAGAAAGGAGGGGCAAGTTTAAGAGGATACCTAGTGGAAGAGATTTGAGCCTGTTGTGGGAGAGGAAGAGCTTCTGGAGCTTCAAATTCTTAGAGAAAAGGTCCTGTGGGAGATGAGTGATTTGATTGTCATATAGAGACAATTCCTCCAGATTTCCAAGGTCATCAAAACTGCCAGCAGGGAGTTCCTGTAGTGAGTTTTTGCTGAGTCTTAGAGTTTTTAGCTTAGAAAGACCCTTGAATGTCTCTCTGGGTAGCTGACTGATATTGTTTCCAGAAAGAAAAAGATACTGCAGCTCAACAAGAGGATGAAAAGTTTCTACAGGTACAGAAGTGAAAAGGTTCTTACTGAGGTCAAGGATTTTCAGGTCTGTCAACAAGGAAAACCATTTAGGGCGGAGTACAAGTAATTTGTTGCTCATCAGAGTCAGAGACTCAAGCTTCTGCAGATTTTGGAACAAGGCCTCAGGGAGATCTTGCAGTTCAGTGCCAGTAAACCCTAAGGCACCTACGTTCGTGGTGGTATCAAATGTGCCAGGGTGCACCTCCCTTAAAACAGTGTCCTTTATCAGAAAGATACCAAGAGCATTAGAGAAATTAGTCAGGTCCTCTGGTTTTAGAAAGTAAATACTGCAGTTGGAGAAGTAGAGGGCGGTGGTGGATGAAGGCAAAGTTGTTGGGAAGTCTGCGAGGCCACTGCAGATGATTTTGGTGTCTTGACATCTGCATCCATCTGGACATGCCCAAACAACAGCATTGAGGGAACACAGAAGTAAGATCACATGGGTCAGGGTCAGATCCATTATTTTCCTGACAAAAGAAACAAAAGAATCAATTAAAGTACAGTTAAGTTGGTTATGAACTCGGAATGGTGTTCGCTATTGTGATTATGTACGCTCTACCCCCCCTTTTTTTTTTTTTGTCCAACACTTCCATTTTTTATGTCAAAGTCATTTAATAGAGCACTTGGAGCTCTGTTACACAGCCTGGAATTTTTTAAAGTGTCATCTGTGGATCTGGAAGACTGGAGACATTCAAGAACTTAAAAACTCAAATGTCATTACTTGAGTTATTTTGGACTTGGAGCCTTCAGATTGTAGAAGGTATTTCAAACAGTGGTGCAGTGAGTTATTGGAAAATAAAAATAAGGGGTCTTAGCACAGGGATCTGTCTAGTTCAGAGATGTCAAATTCGTGCAATGGAGGGCCAAGAGGCTGATTAGCTTGCTCTCTGCTTGAAGGTGAGGTAATCAGTGAAATCAACTGGGGGAGTTTTTGGTTGGAAAGAAAACCTGCAGCGTCTCGGCCCTCCATGGCACGAGTTTGACATCCCTGGTCTAATTGCACTATTGAAAATGTAGGAAGTCCAGTGTTTTTGGACCTTGACCCAGACCGGGAACTCAAGTCTAGTTTTTTTTACCTCTGTTACTTAAATTTTTTGCATTATTTTTTAATCAATCTTTTGTTTTTTGCTAAGTAGAATAAAGAAAATGTAATCAATTGCTGAAATATAGCTTTGGGTTATTGCTGAACTTTGCACAGGTAAATGCCATCACATTGTCCAAAAGCTCAATCCAGAGGAACCACTAAAAATATCACCAAAGTGACATGAACACAAAACAATTAGTTTGCAGCTCTTAAAGCAGTACTTCTTAACAATAAATGGTTCTACCTATGCACATGTAGGAAACAAAATTTAAGCTGTTTACAGCATTTCTAGATCACTCACATCTCTATGAAGGGTAACCATGCATACTGTATATGCATAAACAGGAAATCCTGTTAATGCTGAGCACCAACATTATATCACGTCATGTAGATGAGGGAAATAATAGTGCAGGCTCCTGTGTTAAATAGAGGTAATAACTATGTGCTCTCTGACATTTGATCATTTTTCCCAAACAATTAATTTTCAGCAACCTAAATCTGCATTTGCGTGTTCATGGAAGGCTAAAAATTCACAGAGGAGGGTATATTACAAAAAATATATAAGTTTTTTTCTTTCTACTTGATCCAGACAACGCATTGATGTGTTAAAATCATTAGTATCTAAGTATCAGAAGAGACAGTGCTCTGTTTTTATCTTCTCATTTCGAGAAGAGCCACAAAGAAATACTCTGCACTTTAAAGCACCACATTTAGGCAGATATACTGAAGGTAGTAGCTCTAATTTGTCACAGTCTCTGCATGTTGCAACTCAGCATTGAGATTCTAACCAAAAAAAGTAACATTTGCATAAATTAATCCAGTGTTGTTCCTTGCTGGCTGTGTTTGGGAGCCCTGCCCACCAGCATTGTCAACAGAATGCTGGTGAATCACAATGCTCAGCAGCCTTTTGGTATTAAAATATCCATTCATTTTGCTTTTAACAGCAATTTTGGAGCTCACATTTGCCTGATTCTGCAATTAAGTAAATACCTTAATTGCAGAATAAGTCTTCAGTGAATATGAACATGTTGGTAGGTTTCCTGCCACAGGCAATAGGATTTCTTTGTTGTGTCTCCATTCCAGCATCCCTGCCTTCACATGTTTTTGGCTGTGGCAGGCACTGTGATCACTGTTTGTAATGGGAGAGGAGGCTCCAAAGACAAAGCTGTGCCAACATAATGACCTGCTTCTCCATACAAATCCATTTTAAGTTCTGCGACTGAGGGTTGGCAAGCATGAGTCGTTTCTCAGTGACTGAGGTGTATTAGAGTGCAGAAAGAGTCTTTTTAAGGAAAGTAACTTTCTAAAGAGACCAGTCTGTTGCTCAGTATGAGCCTAGCTGCAAAGGTACCAGTTCTATTCTTCCTTATGTTTATTTTCTCTCTTTATTTTTTCTTTTTCTTTTTTTTCCACATTAATAATAGAGGCTCATAAAATATATCCCGGTGCATCACAGATGTTCCCATTTAAGATACATTTTGTACTCATTTCTGCTTTTATTGAAGCAACAGGGTACCGGCTCCCTGCTGTGAGAGGGAAACTAAGGTTTTTTAATGTTAGAGAAACAGTATCGCTGGGTTTTTGAGCACATTAATCTTTATTCCCAAGCCTAATGATACTTTACCAGTACTCCTTACTTTAACTACTTCTATAAATAACTTTAATACTGCATAATATATTTACTCTATTATTAAATATCTGATGAAAAGCAGCAAACATGGGTAAATGGAGCTTTTTTACTACAAGAACCACCACTTTTCTTGTGATTTTGTTATTTGAGGTTTTGGAGGGTTGCAAACACTGGTTACATCACTAACACCACTTCCTTTTTTCTTTGCTGATGATTCAGTTCAGTTTGGGATGTTTCAGATTACACAACTATCAGAGAACTGAATATCTGATTCATTCTGTATCTAAATTCACTTCCCTTGGGTGTTTTTCAACAGAAAAAATCACTATCCACAACAAGAAGCACTTAGAAACACGACACATTGAAGCATCACTGCTTCTTGGCATAAAAATACTGAGGTTGGTACAGGAAATGTGTCTGTACAAATTTAATAATGTTTCTGTCTGAAGAAAGCCTAACCATGTTTCCTCTGTGGTTTACAACATCCCAGTCCAACCAAAATCACTGACTGCTCTGAATTGGAGCAACTTGGAATCATCTGCAGCACACTGTAATGGCTCAGGCATTTCCAGTGTACCAGTAATAGCTCTGTTTTCTACCTTTTTGCAGTAGCTGAAGGATCAGCAATTGGTCATGAAAAGACTGAACCAGCAAAGTGGGAAACTGTACAGCCAGAGCCCAGAAGTAAAGCCAGAGAAGTTAATTCATCCACAATGTAGTTTTTGTTTTTAGTTACCAATATTTCTGGCAATATATTACATCCCAAGTTTTCTAAAGGAAACCATATTTTATATATTCAGTAAATCAGTGCAACTTAAGAGTCTGATAGTGTTTATATTATAGTGCAGTTTTCACATGAATACACACATTATTTTTTTAAAAGGGTTGCATCATTCATAGTAGTTATATTTCAAGATAGAAGAACCTTTTACAACACAAACATATTTCTGGTAAGCCTGAATATTTTTTATCTTACATTAGCTCTGATTAATTTCAACATTCAATCTCCCCGCCACATTATCTTCAACAAGCATTTTACAAGGAAATAGCAATCAGCACTGCGTTAACCAGGACAGCAAGCCGTTTTGCAGAACTTACCTCCCGTGGTGGCTGATGACTGAGTGAACAGATACAGTGAGTTGGTCTTATCTTTTATGCAAGTCCTCCCTTCCTCCTCCAGCTTCACAAATGCTCTGATGAAAGTTTCCAGCACTGCGTGAACACTAACACCATCACATTTTCCTGCCCTTCGTCATCACTCGGTTCCCCTCACCAGTTTTTTTCTTTTTTTTTAATTTTGCCCTGAGCTCATGAAATGTGCAGGTCCCTTTTTCTGAAGCTTCTGTGGCACTGTTGAGCGTCCCGGCTGCCCCCCTGCCCCCTCTGTTTCCCTGATACACTCAAGCTCGCATTTTTTGCTAAATGTTGATTTGGGGAGGGGGGTACAAGGGAAAGCCCCACCCTCTGGTGATCTGTGTCAGCTAGAATGCATGGGAATGTGAGCTGTGCTTTATCTTAAGGGGATCCATATGTTTTCAACAATGTAATTACATGTTTTTCTAGTCTCATTTCAGGAAAGAGTGTGTTGGAAGTTATGGTTTTAGGGCTGTTAAAATTTGGTTTTGTGAAAGACAATGAATTAGGTTTTTTTGTTTCTATTTCCGTCATTGCTTTGTGTGTATGCACTTTTTGTTTGGGTGTGCACATTTAAAAAAATCAGCTTAACATATTTTGGTATGATAGTCAGCTGTGAAATACTTGTTAAAGGCCAGTGTGGGCATTTGGCAGCCTTTGAGGTTCACACTGTTATCCACTGCAAAGAGATTGTAGATTGCAAGATGATCCAAAAACAACCTGCAGATCTCTCTTCAATGTCACTTGTGTTGCAAAAAATAGCACATTTTCTAATCATTATTCTCAATACCATAATAAACATGTGCAAAGCTTTTTAGATTTGTTTTCTTTTTATGATGGTATGTGATGAGACTTTCACTGCTGTTGTAAAAAGCAGCAAACATGTGGCTAGATGGAGCTTTTTACTATGAGAACCACAAAAAATGTTGAGCAAGGAGTGTTCGGCAGCTTCTACATTCCTGTGTTGCCGTAAGTACAGCCATCTGTTTTGTAACATGACAAACTGCTTCAGCGCAACAGAAAATAGATAGTGAGGGTGGAGTTAATGTATACAAACTCAGCTGCTGCAGCATACTTGCAGCATGGTATTTCTCTGGTGTTACTGTAATGACACCTAGAAATAGCTAGAGGAGAGAGTAATAGCTGCTGCAGGTTATGTTTGCATTTTGTAGAGGAAATGAATCATAACTAGCTCCTTTATGCAACAAAATTATCATAAAGTCTCTTAGTCATATTTGAACATGTTATTCACTTAATAAAAAAAGAAACATTCCCTATCTCTATACCAAAATGTCCATATTATACATCCTTAAGTATTTGACAACATTTCGGCTATAATAGTTTCTAGTCTTGCAAGGTGCTTTATGTGCTCCTCAGATGGTTTCAGTTCTCTGAGTTAGGAAGTACTTTTTCTGACATTGGTGTGTTTGGGAGATTATACAAGTGGTTGTTGTATCTTTTTTAACCTCCTGGAGTCCTTTGGGGAACATGTTTCAAGCCTGTGCAGTGGGTAGGTATAAACTGGTCAGACAAATTTTGTAGATCAGATCATTTCAGCCCATGCTGTGATGTGGAAACAACATGGATGTTACCAAAAAGATTTGCAATGCTTTTCTATCAAATCAAGGCCTTTCTCAGTGGACAGCAACAAACTGTCACAACCTAACACCACAAACAAGTAACACAGGAGCAAAAGCTTGATACGCAAAACAGGATATAATAGTTTCCTACCTCTAACCATACATTTGCTTTTGTTTACCACGTTTCTGCTTGTATGGCATCAATTTTTTTTAATGTCATGTATCAAAATTAATAAATAAATAAATAGCTTTCCAAGTTGTTTGAGTTAATTAGACTTGAGGGGGCATTCACATGATTTTTCCAAAGAAAATCTTCCTAAGATTTTCCCATATACAAATGTCCTTTTTCATTTAAAGAGTTTGTCAATAGCTTAAAAAAAACCCACAGAATTTACTTGAGCAGTGTTGCAACGAGATTTACAATTACATGGCTAAGTGAGACACAACAGTATGACTATACAGCTCCATATTAAAGAAAACAGTTAAAAACTAAAGAGAAACGCTGTTACTGTGGTATTGTAATGGCTGCCATTGGTAAAATGTTTGACTAAAGCTACAGTGTGTTATTGTTAGATGTTATCTTACAGCTAATTACCAGACTTGTGGTAAAAGGATTGTCACCACACCCTACAGCCAGGGGTCTGCTCAGACCAGAGTTAAGAATGTGATGTGGGAAATCCCTTTGAGTACCCATAAAAAAAAAAAAGTGCATCACAGAAAGTAAAGATAAGATGTTAGAAAAATATTTTGTTAATTTTTCCTCTTGTTTTGTACTTTGGTAGAATATCTCTTATGATCCCTGCAGTATGATTCCCCCCCCCCCTCACTGTCTGTCTGTGGGTGAGTGTACATGCCCACTGTTGTGTAAGCTCAGCGTACTGGAAAGGCCTAATCACCCGTTGTCATAGTGATGAACTTGGGTGCTGTTCACCAATTCATCCCCTTTTGTTTGCTGTTTGTTTTAAAGTCCAATCACTTCTCGCGGAATTCATGGCATCTGCTGTTTTTTTGGTTTAGAAGCTTTGAAAGCCTTTTCCACCAGCAGTCGGCAGCAGTATTCTCAATTGTTTCCTCTCCAAAGAACAATGATAAATGGCGCTGTTAGTCCAGTGAGTAATTACCAGCAACACAGCTGGTTTCGAGTATGAGCTTTTTAAATTATCCCCATCTAATTTCTCCCGTAAAAACAACCATATGAAATCTTTGGCATAAATTTCAAGAAGTTAGGCAGGTTAAACGTGAACTTGAATCACTTGAAAAAAAGGGAACTTGTTTCATAGCTACAATTGAGGCTTATGAAATAACAGGGGCACTATATTGCAAAAGAGTCATCACAAATGTTCTTTTGCTTCCTGAGCCTTCGAAAATTTAGGAGATGACTTGTTGAACTTCCTGTTTTGAAGGCTGAAACAAAGATGATGGTGGACCTTCCCAGTACGATGTGACTCATTTGGGTTATTCACATTTCACACATTTCCTTGATTCCAAGAAAAGGAAAAAAGATGAATTGAAACATCATTTCAGAGATAAGGCATGTTTACAGAGGCAGGGCTCTCGAGTACAACTGGTGCCCTGGCACAAGTTTGTAGGAAAAAAAACACTGCCAATATTTTTGTAGACTGTGATTTAATGGTATATGATCATACAGAAAACATGCTGCAGTGCTTAACCAGACTACATTGTTATTGTCATCATTTAACTTTTTTTAAACTCAACATCATTGAGGTTTTAATAATTAACAACAATGCTGAGTGTAGATCTCTCATTGCTGCAATGAAGTGTGTGGACTTGAGGCAAACAGATAACTGATGCAGAATAATAACCTTGTGATTTTTGATAAACTGTCGGGAATAAATTCATCTTAACAAGGTATTTTTGCATTCCACATCTCCAAAAGAAACCCAATCATCTATATGGCAAACAAAATGCTTATATCATGAGGAAAGACACACAACATGGTTTAGTCAGAAATGTCCTGGACTGTAACTTAAAAGTTACAGTAAACCATTTTTCGTTTCATGCAGTTTGGGGCTTTTACCACTAGAGGGTAACAAATCACCCGTAATTTGTCACGATACAATATCTAGTCATATATGTATGTACAGTACATGGCTCAACTTTGCTTTATAAAAGTTGACACAATGTTAGTTTTGCTACCTTGAGGGAAAAACAGATACATTTGGAAAATTTACACAAACCGTAACACTTGTTTATAAGTAACATTTAGTATGTAACCTTAGATAAGGAGAGGAAGAAGTTTTATTTTACATGTTGATGTCAAAACTTAGAGATTCTTTTCATTACTCATTTTCTTGATCACTTGATTAATTATTAAATGTCATGTAGTGAAAAATGACCATCAAAACCCTCCAGAGCTCAAGATTTTATCTTAAGATTGCTTGATGTTCTTAACCAAAATTTCAACCCCCTAACTTTAAAAATACTTGATTGACCACGAATCAGATCTTTGCAGCAAATCTTTACATTTGAAAAGCTTGAGCAAGCAAATGTTTGGTATTACTGAAAGAAAAAGAAATGAATCAACTCAGAAAGCAAATTGCTTAATTCCTTTGGATTGAATAATTCATTAAATGAACTATGCAACTTTTTTTTTGTAAAAAAAAATAATAATAAAGTCTAGATGGGCAATGCCCTTTTTTCCTTTCTCATACTCTAACAATCATAAAAAATGTAAAAAATGATTTAAAGTACATCTTTAAGTCATGTTAGCTCTTTCATACTGCTCTGTCTTTTATCAAGAACTCTGTCTCATTGTGTTTTATTGGTCTGTAAGAGAAAATTCAGCTTTAACTGACTTATAATCATTGCTCTACATTAATTACCCAAAATTGTTAACAAACAGATAGTAAAAATATTTACTTACTTCAGAATATCTTTGAAGTTTTTGAAGCTTGTGTACTGTAGAACAAACTATGCTGTGTTATGTTAATAAAATATTGAATCACCTTAGCATAATTTTTGGTATGTTTAAATAACTTTTATTATTTTACAGAATTTTTCAATATTTTATCCCATTCTCCAAGTCTTACTTTCCCAAAGTAACACTTGAAGAAAATCTTTTATAAACTGCACACTCCGGAAAAAGGAGAGTTTATCTCCTGTGCAGCAGGCCTGATAAAATGTTTTTTTTTATTCTGCAGTATGTGCAAACTCAGCCTGTAGTTCGGATATGGTCTTGTTGAGGCAATACATGCCAAACATGGCAGCAAGAATGAGGAACAACCCAGTGGCCACAAGAAAGATGTGACAAAACATGAGGAGTCCAGTCAAAACTGAGTCCGAGGGCAGAAACCACAGGTAGACCCAGCCCTTGTGACGGTTGTGGTGAACAAACTCGGGTCCCTGCTGAATCACCAGTTTGTCGCTGAAAGAATGTGACCTTGAGGTCTTAGGTAGGAGAAGAGAACCCTCGGTAGGCAGGCCGGTAGTGGGTATTTGGAGAGTTGTTGATAGGACGGTGGTATGGTAGACAGATGGTTTTGTAGTTGGAGCGGCTGTCTGGATGGAGACTTGTTGGGTATCTTTTGCAGAGGTGGTTGCAATTGTTGTGGGTGGTGCAGTTTTTGATGCCACAGTTGATGTATGTCCACTGGTTGAAATGGTGTAGAATGGTTTCGTTGGCTCATGCAAGACTTTCTGAGTAGTAAAATAACTCTGGACACTTAAGGCATCACAAAAGTTGAACTCTTCATCAAGCAGAGAGCTGAGGGTGCGGTTCTGTTGGTGCACTGGGCTATAACATTGTACTTTGTTTCTGTCAAGAACCACTCGCTCATTACGTCTCACCCATTTTGCAATCCCTCTGATTTCACAAGTACAGTCCCAGGGGTTGCCGCCTAGAGTAAGAGAGCTCAAATTTGTATTTGACAAGAAAATGTCTCCTGGGAGAGTCGTGAGGTTGTTATACTCCAAATCCATTGTGGAAAGCTTATCAAGGCCTTTAAAGATGTTCTCTGGTAGGCTCAGCAGCGTATTGTTGCCGAGAAGCAGTATACTCAGTGTGGTTAGTCTGGAGAACAGCTGAGGATGTAGGTAAACCAGTTTGTTGTTTTTCAGTGAGAGCTTGTGAAGCAGGGGGAGGCAGCAGAAGAGATCTGAAGGTAACTCCTGTAGCCACTCATTAAAATGGAAATTAAGGCTCAGGAGACCAGACATGTTAGCAAACAAATTTCCCGGAACAGTGGTGAGGTTAGTGCCATACAGATAAAACTCTTCCATTTCAGGCATGTGGCCCATCAACTGCTCTGGTAAAGACAGTAGCGGGTTTTTGTAAATGGTTAGCTTTTTCAGCTTAGGCATGTGGTAGAAGCTCTTTTCTGGGATTGTTGTAAGTTGGTTGGCAGACAGGGTGAGTTTTATTAGGTTTCTAAGCTTCCAAAACACTTGAGGTGGAAGGCTGGTGATGAGGTTGTTGTGTAACTGTAGCGCCTTGAGGTTCACGAGTCTATCAAAGATTCCAGGTTCTATCATCTCTAGCTCATTGTTGTAGATATTGAGCTCTTCAAGTTGAATCAAGGAGTCAAAGATTGTAGGCGTAAGCTTCTTTATAGAGTTCCAGCCAAGGTTCAGGAAGGTAAGGCTGGTCAGTCCATCAAAAACATCTGCAGAGAGATTATCCAGATTGTTTTGGCTGAGGTCTAATTGTAGCAAACTGACAAGTCCCTCAAACATATCCCGAGCTATGGCCTTCAGCTGGTTCCCTTTTAAAAGCAGCTGCTCCACTTTGGTCAAGGGACTGAAAACCTGAGCAGGAAGGGTGGAGAGATCATTGAATGACAGCTGAACAGATATGAGCTGTGGAGCAACCTGGAAGGCCCTGGGATGGATAGTGTGTAGATGACTTGAAGTTAAACTGAAACGCTGCAGGACGCTCATATCTGCCAAGCTCCGCTCATGTATGACATTCATGCTTGTTTGATGAAGCATCAGCAGAGATGTGTTGACAGGCAGCAGCTTTGGAACATCTATGATGGCAGGGCCAACACATTTGACCTCAGTTGTACTGCACATGCAGCCGCTGGGGCAGACCATGTCGCAGGTGAGGGGTGGCAGAGTGAAGAGGATGAGTATCATCCACAGCGTGCCTGTATAGTTCAAAATGTAATGACACAGTTAACTCTGTGTTTATCCACAAGTTAACATTTTTCAATTTAACTTGGGATACTCAAATCTAGAATTCAATTCTTGACATAGCCACTGTATTTCTCAAACAATAATGATAATAATGAAAAACATAGAACTTTTTTTTCTTAAATAAAATTAAAAGGACTGAACCAAGTTTGGTTGGAAAAATTAAATCATGTTAAAAATTCTACCAACCTCTGAAGTAAGAATCCATCGTTGTCTGTCTGACGTTATGATAGCACTGCTGTGCTCTGTGCCGCTCTTGTCTCAGGGCTGTCTTTAAGAGTAGGGCACCCTGTCTGTCAAGTGACCCCGCCCTCCACTCAAAAATGCCTGCCCGCCAGAATTCATATTTCATGTCCTCCCAACTATCAAACTGAGGCCCATTTCTCATCAAAAATGACAATTGTTATGTAAACTGTAATGACTTATTATTCATCAGCACTCTTTCTCTGAACCTCTTCCTAAAACTCATTTTGCTGGATATTTTAATTTTGGAAATTCTACATTAGTATTATATTAATATTTCCTGTTTATGTCTTCTGTGTTATTACTGTTAAACCATCTTTAAATATTTTTAATTGAAATTCGCAGGGCTCTATAGTTTTACTTTCCTTATATGTTTTAAGGGAGTATTTATTTCTCGTCAGTAGCTGTAAATTGTAAACTGCTGAAATAATAAACATGTTCGTAGAGAAGATGTTGTGTCATTATGCTGTGTGCTTTACCACTGCTACATGAGTGACAGAGAGGATGCTGGTTCATTTCCTGATGAGGACTTATCTTGACAGGAAGGTCTTGTTTCAGTGGAGGTCATTTTGTGTCTCTCTTCCACTTTGTGGACTGAACTTTAACAGATAACAACCACTTCTGTATAAAGTACAGTGTGACAAAACAATACAGAATAATTTCAATAACCAAGCAGTTGATAACAATGTATTAGTAAAAAAAACAAACAAATAAAAAAAACAAATTGAAGTCATGGGATTATAAATGAAGAGCCGTTGGGTTTGTAGATGCAACCAATGTTGGAAAAGTGTGATGGAGCAAACTGGCTGATTAATTTATGATGAAAATAACTTTTAGTCCCCATAATACCTGTCTTTGAACATTTCTTATGCATGTGGCTATTTCTGTGTGCCAGTTGCATTTCTGACAGCATCACTGCAGCTAGAATCACTAACAAAGCACAAAGGTCAACACTTTCTTTGATGAGCGTCACATCTAGTCTGGTTTCCTGAAATCTCATGTGTTCGTCATGCATTGTCTGAATCAGATCTATTCATAACAACTCCCCCATTATTTACACAAGCCTGTGACTCAACTTTGTCATCCCTCTAGATCCAGCCTAATCAACATGACTGTGTGGTAATTCACCTGTTCACACATATGAACGCATGATTTATTTATGCTTTGCATCGCTTAATGCAGCACAGGACTGTGCAAGAAAACAGGGATGATGTATATAATCTACATTTCATATATGGTCCAGATGTTTCCTATTTCCTTTTACCAGATGTTTTCCAATGCTTGGTTTTCACCCAAGTGACCCGAGTTCAACTCCCGGCATGGAAACAGTTTCATGTCTGTTTTCAGTCTGTAACTGTGGCTAAAATGTTACTTATGGTACTTTTAATTGTTTGTATTTAATAATATTGTAAATAAATAGATACCATTATTGACACCAGAATCAAAGTGTTTCATCAAGGTAAGGTCATGTAATTTAGTTAACAGCTCCAAAAATATGTTCAAGAGTGCAGTATCTTTATAAAATATGCAAGATCCAAAGTAAATACACGATGTAAGTATCTATGAGGGTTAAGAGAATTAACATGTTGGTCAGTAATATTTTCGCTTTTATTAGATGAAAATTATGAATTTTTTTTCCAAACAGGAAAAAATCAATTCACTGACCAGTTCGTCATTACTTGATTTTTTTTAAGCAGAACAAAACTAATAGTGCAGATTCATGTTTAAATTTATTTATTTTGTAAAATGAATAGCAGTGACAGAGGAGATGTTTTTATAACAGTGGTACAAAAAAAGGGCTGTCTGTGCCAATTTTTTCCACAAGAGGGTGACATAAACAAGCAGTAGTTCAATAAAATCCCTGCAAAAAAAAATAAAAAAATCAGACCCTCAAACATTTCCAATGCAAAGCTGACTTTTATCAGATTAAAGATGTAGCCACAGTCCTTTGGTCTCTAATGAGAGCAACTTGATGCAGTTAAAATGAAACATTTATTGATGACTTTAATTATTGTACTACTCTATATTGCTGGACTAAATACAGTTTGATTATATTACTGTGTTTTGAGTCTTAAGGCTATGTTGGGCTTTGCAGCAAAAAATTTCACAGTGGTCCCTCTCCTTCTCCATCCTCGTCAAACACAGTACTTCCAGAAGCAAGCTGCAGATGAAAGGAAACAAAGACTTGTAGAAAATTACATGTTATATGCAAAATATTGTTCATGCAAATTATATAAATAGCTACAAATGTTAATCAGCTTGCATGTTACATATTGATAAAAAATGCTGGATTAACTTACGTTCACCCCTTTTCCTAGTAATAGATTTGCCTTCTGCCAAATTGGCTGTGATCTCCCTCTCCAGCTCGAGGTCTTCCCTCAGCGCCCGCAGCTACAAGCAGAGATCAGAGTGATTAAAAACAGCAAAGCAAGTCACTGTCATCTCCGTAGTATTACACCATATATTCAGGAGGTAGTGGAATGGCTTTTCATTCAGAGACTCTTGTCTGCCTAGAGTTAATGCACAGACTTTTTTTTTTAGAAATTGAATCAAAATGCCCACAATCAATTTTTACACACTAACACAACACAAGGTTTTCTGTCGAATTTCTGTCGAACCAAGGTTGCTTTAGAGTGAATCTGTAAATATTCTTACCTCCTCTAATTCTGCTAATTTATTGGACAGCTCAAGACCTGCAGATAGGAAAAAGAGGGCATTGTGACTGCAAGAATACTTTTTTTTTTTTTAATATGGTTTCACTATTTTATTTGTATCTCACCAAGAGGATCATCCCTTTCAACTGGAATTAAGCTCTTGTGTAGCAACAGTGCTAGAATCTTGCTCTGAGGATCTGTGTCTTCTTTTGGATTTAAAACGTGGTTTCCTGCAAACACAAAGCAAATAAAAATGCATGCATAAGTGTCATAAAACTACAACAGAAAAACTGTTCGGAGGAATATCTTAATCTCTTCTACTTTCTCTGTTAAACCAGAATTTCAAGGGGTGGTGAAGCAACAGTATTTTCATTACAAATTGAAAAACAGTTGAATTTTTACACACTTACCAGGGTTGAATATGCTCCTTCCCTCTGCATTCAACACTCCCTGCACTAGTAACAAACCCAGGAGTCCTAAGCAGTAGTTCACAACTGTAACCCTTTCCATGGTTTCTGTTTGTATTGTCCAACTGATGCCGCACTGTGAGTCGTCCTTCAAGCGAGGCAAGAAATCCACTGTCTTGGGTCCATTCTGTCAATATATTTATCCTTTCAGGGTCCAGGAGGAGGGGCCAGCCAGCCCCATGCGCACTAAATCAATACCTTGTCATTGTGGGTGCCGTCAATAGGCTAGCATTTTTACGTGGATCACGGAGCTTCTGAGTGAAATACGGTGATCTGACGTTGCAGGCGAGGCCAGTAACCCTACATCACTCTGACATGGGCAAATCAAACGGAGAGAGGAAGTTATCAATCAGCCTGCTGGTTATAAGGGACCAGAATCAGATGTTCTTGGCACTTGCAAGTCTTTTTCTTTTACATTAATTGCTTCTTTAAATAGAGACATGGGGGTGTGTTGGTCTGGGGAAGAAGTGGGGGGAAAGTAAATTGATTTAGTCTCTGAGTGCATCATAGGGGGAGATGGGCCCCTCAGTCTTGGCTTCAGGACTGATTTTGGTCTGAAGGAACATCTATCACTGCAGCCAAGCCAACTACCCGAAACCTCCTAAGTCACTCTGGTCTATTTTGTGCATCAAGGAAATCACATCACATACCTCTGCCAGAGGAGCAGCCATTGTGCTTTAGCAGTTTTAAGGAAATGAGCTGCTGGCACTTCATGAATTCAGTCAGTTGGCATCTTGTATAGGCTCCGCCTCGCATCCCTATAAACCTGACTTAGGAACTTGTTGACGGCTCGTGTCTCGTGTCTCATGTCACGTGTCTCGTGACCAAGAACCTGTCATGAATCCGTCACATTAGCTGTGCAGCTTTTGAATACACAGCAGCTCAAGGACATGGTTAAGATAAAAACTAGCAAAGGGGAACAACCTGAAAGAGCCAAGAGGGAGTCAGTTGGAGGGGTTGAAATACCAAGTATTAGTTTTAGTCCTATGTCATAGTATAAATGGAATTATGATACCTTTTATTATTTGTATCAAGGAAATGTCAGCTACATGCACCATGGTTTTACTTTTTCTCCACAGGAATGCAGCTCAAAGCTTTTGCAAACAATTGGGGTCTGCATTTCTGTTGATGTGAGAAATGTTGGCGTGTGAATCGAAGCCATGCTGTAATCAACTGTGTTTCTGCTCCAACCAGTCCACTTCATCCCTAATTAAAGAGGTCAGGGCCATGTTGCCCTCATGTCATTGAAAAAACATACTGTGAGAGTGATTCAGGATTATGTCTGTGGGCATCAGTGAATGCTTTTATCGAATGGTCAGTAATTC
Organism: Acanthurus tractus; assembly: GCA_029783725.1. NCBI lineage: Eukaryota > Metazoa > Chordata > Actinopteri > Acanthuriformes > Acanthuridae > Acanthurus > Acanthurus tractus. The sequence goes on from JAQNCA010000025.1 coordinate 14,809,582, forward strand.
ACTACTAATATCTACTACTAATACCATTAAAACTGACGCATCTATTCAATAAATAAAATTAATCAGAAACAGGCTGCAGGTGTGGTACACCTGCAAGTTGAAATTTGGAACACTAGAGGGGGCAATAACATTAACGTAATTAGAAAACCAGCCGCTGACAGATCACATGACACGTGCATGTATTTGTTTATGTAAATGAGTTAGAGACAGAGGAGAAGAGCACAAAGAAAGCTTGTAACATACTGTCACTTGAAACTGTATGTTATCTTTATTCAAACAAACAAGCCTGCGTCTGCTCTGTCTGTTCAGACATTTAGCGCGTATAACGTCCGCATCCTGTGAGTTGAATTATCATTATTCATGTAGACTCCAGAATATCTGGCCCTGGGGGGTGTTCCGTTTCGCTCTGTGGTGAAGACTTCTTGTAGCTGCTGCTGCAGATGTCTACAGTCACTGAACCTTGCGGAGGGAGCTACGTCAAGTCAACCAGATATAGCCAGAATTATACCGGAAGTGTATCGATTCAGTCTTCAAAATTTAATCGAAAGTAAAGGGCATGACTTCTAGTCGGCTATTAAACTTTTTAAAGGAAGCCATTCTCGGATTTTTGTTAGTACTGGAACAAATGTTATTGCAACTATTGTATGAAATTAGATTTTTTTCAGTGCACATCTCTTTTATTTCAGGTTCTAAATACACATATGAAATACTTTAGGGGTTTTTTTCTTTTTTTTTTTTTAACAAACTAGAGCACAATGTGTATTTCAACACTTTCTTAAATGTAATCTAATAGAATTTAATTTTTAAAATCATAAAATTAACTATTATTCAATGTACTGTGTCTCCTTGCTATCTTTTGAAGATCAGAATCAGAATCAGAATCAGCTTTATTGGCCAAGTATGTTCATGACATACAGGGAATTTTGTTTCGGCAGG
>JAQNCA010000025.1:14810617-14823804 GCA_029783725.1 Acanthurus tractus
TTTTTGTACGCAGGGCTCTGTAGCGCCTGCCAGAGGGGAGGAGGGAGAACAGTTTGTGACCAGGGTGAGTGGGGTCTAGGTAAAGTAAGATGTACCTTACTTTGGTGTAGTTATGTGATTTAAGTACACAACCTCTGTTCGTTATTTCAACTAATTTATGGTCTCGTGTCCTGAACTAGTAACAGTGAAAATTTGAATAAGCCACCGTTAAAAGGCACTAAATATGTGTTTTCTCTATAAAGTTATTTTCAAAGTGATAAGATCCTAATCAACAAATTGTTTTCCTGTAAACCAGATAACAACATGGCTCATTTCACATGAGATTTTTATGTGATGACTTATGGAAAATGTGATGTCACATGGGCCCACCGCACTTCTGTGTACCAATCAGGACATTTGCAACAGTTTATATGATGCCAGGTGGTGGAGTTATTCAGTTACATCAGATCAAAACACATCAGTCCCACACTACACCATTTGAAACCGATTAGCTTTATTTTTGTTTTTAAATGTGAAAAACTTACATTGTATGTATTTGTTTATGTTGCTTTTTCTTCGACTATCGCATATTTGACCAGAAAGATTAACCATCATATGCCAAGACTTTTATTTTGACAATTATAAGCGGAAGTTGTGTGTTAACGTAATCTGACTGGTTGTAGGAAGGATCAAGGATCAGTCTCGGTGGGAGGGACGCTCGTAGGAACCCTGACACGCTAGCTTCAGCAGAGTAGCTGCCAGGCAATTACAGCAGCGACGCACCGAGGGAGGGTGGCTACCGAAACTAATCAGGAGGGCCGTCCAGCACCTGAACCATCAATCTGCTTTATGAGTAAAAGCGATCAATCAGCGTGCCGTTAACCTTCGGAACAAACGCGGAAGTGTGATTCAACGTCAACGGTTGTTTTTGACTTATTATTGGTGACAACATGGCTGAGTGTAACGTTAGCATCGACAAGAATAATCTACCTGGAGTGAAAGAGGGTAATGTCAATAACATATTTGCCGTACAGATGTGAAGTAAGCTAGTTGTTTAGTATCACATGTATCCAGCTAGGTGACACCAGCGAGGCTCATGTCAACCGGGTGAACACAGGTGTGTCTGGTCTCTTAACGTTATACCCTGGTTATTATGGTTGTTAGCACGGCTTGCTAGTTGATGCTAGCACAGCAGAGTCAGGTAGCCAGCACTGATTTGACTTCTTATTCTGGGTGAAGACGTAACATATTTTTTTTTTATCTTAATTCATATCTTTTTCCATTTAAGGGTAAAAAGTGGAGCATTATTTGAGCAGAGAAAACACAAGCTGACATGTGCGCCCCCTTCGTATCCCTCAGGGTTTGAATTATGGTAAAGTGTTTAATGGGCGGAGGGCTGTACACTGTAGTTAATGTACAATATAAAATCTGGCGTGTGAGTAAATGTATGAGTCAGGGATGTTTGTAGTACTGATCACATGAGGTTTTTATTTGTTTGAAGGTATGTTGTTTAGCTAGAACACTGAGGACTAAATGCATTTGTTATTTTTTTGTGATGAAAGCAGCATGGTTAGTTGACTGACAGTGTCCATTGACCTCTGCCTTTTGAACTTTATTTGACATATCTAGTTATATTTTGCTTATGGTTATACAATCCTTCACTGCTATAAAAAATGTTTTCCGTGAACATTAAGATTTCCAGCTACCAAAAAAATGATCCCCACAACTTTACTACACATGTAAAACTTTTTCTGCAACTGTTACTGATGTGATGGTGAAAAACAGGTGGAGAGTTGGGCTTGGAGTGGATTTTGGATGTGATGCTGTGCTGGTGGGAAGGACCCGTCCTGCTAGTTTGAAGCAGCTGCTCAGTAGGATGCTTGTTATTCTGGTCAGAGAGAGAGAAGGAACGTGCACTCGCTCTGCTTGGCTAGTCTGCAGAGGGAAAGACTGAGACTGAGACAGCTGCTGGAAAAGTTTCAATTTCATCCCTCGTGTGTTCTGGAAATAGTAAATATTAAGCTTTCTGGTTGCACTGTGCTGTAACTCACAGATCTGCTGAGTTAGTTTTATGCACTGCACAGGAAGCTGAGACACTTGTTGCCTTTGTGTATCGTGGTTTCATGTTTTGCTGATTTTCTCTTTCCACCCCAAAGAGATCAACTGGTGAAAGAACTTAATATCAAAGCTTGCAGCTCTCATCTGTGGTCATATTTGTACGGTGTTGTTTTGAAACCTACAACTAGTTAGAAGCTGTGTTTTGCAAAGTGTTAACTGTGAAAAAGCTTTTTAAAGAGCTGTCACACATGTTCAAGTTGTTACAGGAGTAAAGTAGACTAATGTTCATAGACCAGCCTGAATTAATCTCAGGTTTCCTGGCTAAGAAGATTAAGCATATGGTTGAAAAATGGTCAGTGTTAATCAAATCCCATACTGCTTTGAGGCAATGGAGAGGCTTTGTGGAGGTCTCGCCCTCGTCTTCACAGCATCTGTTTAAACCCAACCATTCATTCAGTCACCTCCCATCCCATACAGCCAGACAATCTGGACCACTCTTCAGCGATTTGTTTGAGTCCCAGGCTTTTCTGTGCCTGTCAGTAATATTGGCAAATAATTTGTTTTCTCAGAGCGATCTTGAAAGCATCCTAGCACATAGTCATAGAGCGTTGCTGGTTATTTATTATTTATGTGGGTGAAGTCATGTTTGTGAGAGCAGATGATGAGCTGTGAGCCCAGCCATGTGAGGTTATTGACTGTGGCTGGGCTCTGTAATGAAAGCTGGGAGAAAAACAGCTTTAAATACAAGATCAGTGTTAAAGAAATGATTAATAAAACTTAATATGTATATGAATAATTCTCACCCTAAAGCAAGTGTAGGTTAAAAGATAGTTTGAGCGAGTTAAGTTATTTTTTATTTCAGTCTTCCTTACTGAATGGAGATGCTCATCAGAGTGGTGCATGGTCTCTTGCAGGATGAAATCATGGCTTAAATTTATTCCCCTATATTTGGTTGATGTTTACACAAGTTTTGCAGCTGAAGAAAAGTTCCCTACAGAAGTACTTAAAGATAGATGCAGAACAGAGGGTAGTTAAATCCATGTGAACTGAACCATAGAAACAGATGGTAAAGTGTGCATTTATCCTATGATATGATAAAAGGTCCACATTAATAATTATCTGAGACTGTGAGAAAAGGCTTGTATTTTTCTTTTGCTTTCACACGCTTAAAAAGAAACTGTCAGCATCTGCATCCCCAACACAAAAAGGAAGAAAAACTGTAAGCTTCATTAAAAAAAAAAAGTTCCCATAGTTGTGTTGTGATGGTATTAAGTTGTATAAGGAAAACTCCCCTCCCACAGCATTGGGCCCAATTGTCTCCAGCATTAATGTTTACAGCATTTTGGCAGCAACTGTAATATTGAAACCTCAAAGGGAAAGTCTGCTGTTATTTAATTTGGTTTGAAGATGAACAGTAAGTGTAAGATTGAAAGTGGGCAGCAAAATATGGATTTTTCCTGGAAGATCTTGCTGATAAAAAACAAGAATGTGATGATTCTCTACATACACAATTAAGATCCTGATTTAAACCTCTTCTGCTTAGAACAGAAAAAAGACCATAAATGCTGTCAGAAGCTTCAGTAAATGTGACCCACCGCAAAATAGGTTTATTCAACCGAATACCTAATTTTCAAATCTAATTGAATTCAAATCTCTGCGGTCTTTAACGTTTGAAGTTAGAGCTTTGATAAGGTAATTTAACTTTTTAGCAGTTTAAAATGAATAGAAAGACAGAATATAGAACAACATGTATCTCTGTCTCTGCCTTCTGATGAACTCAGATGTACTCTATTTGTCCGCTTGTTGCATTTTGTCAGCCAGTACAGGCAGCTTCTCAGTAATAAACCTATTTCTCACTTCTCAAGGCCCGCTCTCACCTCTTAAGAACTTTCAGAGAAAAAGCTCAAAATGTGCCACATCATTCTTTATTTAGACTTTTACAGGCTGAGGGCGAGTGATGGTTCCTCCTTCTCAGTTTCACTTCATTTCTTTACAGGCAGAAAATAACCAAACCACATGCCAGATGGCCAAGCTGTTTAACAGAGAAATACTGTCTGGACCAGTTTCTGTGAAAAATACATATCATTTATATCTCCTGAAGTTTGGCATTAAATGTAAATAGAACTTTCTTATTTTTCCTTGACATCGTCCAGTAGTCACCCATCTTACAATTAAACATACCTGAAGGCTTATCATTCAGATAGATGTGAAATATAAATAAATTCTTAAGTAAATTTTTTGAGTTGCATCGAGGTAACGCTGCATCCTCTGTGTGTTGTAGTTTACTCACTAAACTTGATCTCCCGTCCTTGATTTTTCGGGTCACTGGTTAAGTCTTAATTTTCCATTTAGTCTTAATTTTCCATTTAAGTGTCTTTGTAGGCAAATGGGCCGGATGTTTCACATCTGAAACCGTGAAAGACAGATTATAATCTAACATCTCTGCTGCGTGGAGTACATCTTAAGTTTCAAGCAGCATGTGCTCTGTGGCTAGAAATGAACTTCTTTTATAGAAAGCTGTATCAGTACTCTTTTTCAATTTCTGTCTGTTTTGTTTTTTTTTCCAGTGTGCAGAGACTTTGCGGTGCTGGAGGATCACTGCCTGGCCTACAACCTCCAGGAACAAGAAAGTAAGAAACCACAATTCTTTTTACTCTAAGAGAGGCGCATTTCCTACCTTTTCAAACATGGATGTCTCCCGGTTCTCTGCTTTTAATGTTACTCAGTTGGCAAACAAAACATCACAACTGTCTGTTATGAGTCCTATTCATACAGTTAGATCAATTCCCTATTCCCAGATAGTCTCTTTCAAAACTTGAGTCATTTTTTCTTTTACAAGGTTTTCTGCACAGGCCCATTACGTCAGTGTGTAGTGGTTTTGTCAAGCTGCCCCGCTGCATTCCTACAGTAGGTCACTTGATGCTAACTTTGCAAAAGAAAGAACTATGAAAGATGTTTTCAGAGTGTAGCAATACAAAGAATGCACGCGCTCCCCCACGCTCCTCTTTCCCCATTTGGAAAATTTGTCAGGTCCGACAGCATAAACTGCAGCGTCAGTGACTGCAGCCTGATTAAGCCTACATAAAACCCTGCTTCAGCCACACAGTTAACTGCATGAATGGTGCAGGATGCTACAACAATAGTGTATCAGGGCAGGGCCATGGCAGACCACAGTGGACTGCTGCATGTGATTTAACTGGATCACTAAATTTCTGTGTGCTGCAGCAAAGAGAAACCCTGATTTTGGATCTGAAGTTAGACATCACAGTGATCTTCACAAGGGTTTTTAAGTGGATCAGACAGTGAGATACTGCTGTGTCTCCGACTGTAAAAAGGATTCTTTTGTGTGTACTGTTTGTCACGGCATGCCTCATTAAATAAGCTGGTTCTTATGTGAGCCCCAGTGTGTGTAAATAGTCGTCATTTTTTCACATTTTTGCAGTAAGTGCAATCGGATGAGTTGTTGAAATGTCATGGTCCAATTTTTTTCCAATTTTTCTTTACTTTTTACAGTAGAAATACTTTCAGGAGCTTCTGGCCCTTCACTGGAGGTTAAGCCGTCTCCTGCTGAGTTAGGTTGAATGGACATTTTTTCTGCCAAAGGCACTGACAAAAACAGGCTCAGACATAACAAGGCCTTCCTTTCATCAGACACAAACAACTAATGGCTGGCTTGTCTCCTCATATCCTTCACCTGCACTTACTCATAAAGAACTGACAGGAACCAACAGAAGGAGGCAACTGCTTTGGTTAGAATGCAGGAAATTAGTCGGTTAATGTTGACACTTTTTTGTTAGCCTTTGTTTCGAAGGGATGGATAAATTCACAATGCTACTGGCGTAACTGCCGTTAATTCTTTGGAAAACCAGCCCATTTTTTTGTTTGTTTCAATGAATATGTAACTCTGTATCACTATTTGAGGGTAAATTATGCAACGAGCTCTGCTCAAAAGATGGTAAGATGTCACCCAGCTGTACGTTGAGTGCAGATTAGGCTCTGTGTCAGCAGTGATTAGTTTGTTTTGTCTGGCCCGTCCTTGTGTTGTGATTAACCCGTTTAAAGGGATCTGTAAGCGAGGCTCGTCTTCCTTTGCTGCCTTAGTCGACACAATAACTGATCTGATTTGAGCCGGCAAAATGTTTGTTTAACCTTTGACACCTGCGACCACTGAGGAGAACGCCGGCTGACGGAAGCCTGACTGTGTCCCTTTATCTTTCTAGACCCAGATGGCCATTCAAAATCAGTTTTTTTTTCAAGCACATTTAGTGTAAGTGAATGTGGGGTTACATCTGGCTAGCATAGAGAACACCAAAGCATTCAAATGTCCCATGGAAAGCATTTCTTTCTGGCTGTGTCAGCACTTGGCATCTTTGTTTCTGGAATGTGTTTCTCTCCATTTCAGCACACAACTCCACACTGATGTGTCTGAGTGTTAGATAGTCCAGCTTTCTCACCCTAAATCCCCTTTTCTAAACGACGTTAGACCGCTTCAAGGTTGAGTTTGTTCAATGAACAAATGACACAATGTCCTCTTGAGGTTCCTTATTTTATTTTCTGTCTTGAGAGATGAATCAATGAAAAACGTGGCAGTGGATAAATGATAGCCTTATCTTGGGCTTTGACATCAGTTTTTTGTATGGTGTCGTAAACTTAAACAATTGATCAGCATCATCCCAAAAAAATCAATGTCAACCCCTCGACTTTTTATCAATTTGCCACAACTGTGACTCACAGTTTCCTCTTCCATTTCCACCAGTCAGAAAGCAGAAACTTTATGGCGCTTGTCACGAGTAAATTGCCAAATGTAATTTGGTCTTTTTCATGGGAAAGCTGGGAACAGATCAATAGCCAGGTGAAACAGAGCTGAGTGAGTGATGCTCTCCACACTTACCAAGTGTCGGGAGTGCGTCAGCAAGCAGGATTTATCATCTGTTATGGCCCACAACGTGCCATCGCACAACCTTGGAATGGCACCTCAGCTGTGAACATTAATTTCGCAGTGACTAAGAGCACACTCTGTTTATGACCAGACACAGAAGCTGCTGCGTCCTGGACTTTAATCTAGTTTTCTGCAGACGTTCTAAATGGTACTACTCCTCTTCTAAGAGAAAAACATCAACAAAGTGTAAATCTGTAAATAAACTCCCCAGTGCTCTACTCCTCATCATTCATGGAATTCCTCATCACTGGTGCGGTCCAGCCGGCTGACCTGCTGCGGTTTGTGTGTACACGGTGTTTTAAAGCAGTGCTTGTATGTTTGTGTCTACAGTCGAGAGCCACTTGGCGTCCAACGTAAACAAGAGCCGTCTGGTGCAGAAGGACCTGCAGGTGGCCAAGAAGCTGCAGGAAGAGGAGGACCAGAGGGCCAAGTTCCAGAACCAGAAGCAGCACACTGAACTGTAGGTTCCTGTCACACATCAGTCAGTCACACACACACACTTTTAAATATTCATCATCATCTCCCTGATTATCTGGTGGAAGTTTAGATCAGATATGTAGGGACTGTTACCTCACTAAACTACACACTTTTTTATTACAATATTTTCACTGCATAACATTAATTACATTGGGTTTTGCATTTACCTGAAAATTATGATTCTTATAATTTCGAATTATATCTAATTTTAGTTTGTAGCATTTTAAGTGTAGGATTATGAATCTGTACCAGTTTAGTTTTACAAATCTTTGAAACTTAATTGCTGTTGTGCTTCAAGAGGTCATCAGAATACTTGGCTGGATTAACTGAGTGCATGTGTTGATAGCATCTGTTTCAGATTAGTGTAAATACTCTCAAACCCAGACAGCTATATGCTTCAACAGATGAGGTCAGATTAATACAGCACTTCCACCACATACGACTCCAAACTGATTGGTGTTCACGTAGGGTTAACTCTTTAACTTCATAAATTTGTGGTTCATGTCCAGCACTCATTATAGATAAGCTTGTGAATGCTCTTTAATTCAGTTTTTCCTAGAAAGTAATAATGATAAGGTTTGGTTTTATTGGCTAGTCAATAATACGCTTTTTTTTAAAACTTTTTTAAGAGGAGAAGATTTCTGATCCCTACATTCAGTTTACATAAGATCTGATAGACTTGATGTTCTTACACTCTGTTTGCGATAAAAAGCTGCTATTTCTGTGTGTGGAGGATTTGCTCCTGTCACAAAATATTAATTTGCCTGGTGTCACTAAAGAGGACAAGATGATGAAACTGTCTCAAGTTTGATAGATGTTGTCTGTACAACCTGCATTATAACACGTAGGAGACCACTGACAGTCCATGTGATCTCTGTGTGGGGCTGTTTTAGCTCCAGCTACAGATACGCAGTCTCCCCTCAACATTAACTGGGACAGCTCTGAAACACAGCTAAGGGTTCTGATGCCTCTGGTTGAGCTCTAACAGTACCCCCCCTTTCCCGCTTTTCAGTTTTATTCAAATAAAGCTGCTGACTCACAGCTCAGTGAGATCACTGTTTCAAACCCACGCAGACATAGAAAGCTCCAGTAGTAGGATTGCACCCCCAGGGAGGGACCAGATGCTCCACCATCTATGCAGGCAGGCCCAGTGCCGCTTGTTGTGCTGTGAGCTCACACTGCCATCCACTGTGCACTTGCCAATGCCACTTCATATACACCCACAGTCAGTCATTTGATTAAACACACAAAGTGGAGCACATGACCTTTTTTTTTAGTATATGTCAATTAAGGCACTGCTGACTGTGTATTTTTGCCAGCTTAAGTCCCTCTGAGCTGTCAGCTGCACAGGTCAAACACAGGTGCAGTGCAATGCAGTTCATCCGTTGCTGTGCCCTTCCAAGTCAAGCATTACAAGCTCATGTATGTCAACACACACAAACTGAGATATGATATTTGCATACCAGCCCTCCTGGCTTATGGTGGCGTTGTCAAAATCCCATTTTTTAATGATATGAGTAAGAAAAGCAAGCTGTTGAGATCACCATCGCAGCAGGCGAAGATAGTACTGCTCCTGCCCGAAGCAAACGTGCTACATCTCAAAACATGTTAGATAATAACCACTGCTGATCATGGTTCTTCACGGAAATATGGTTGTTTCAAAGGGTGTGCAGATCTTAGTTAGTTTATTTATATATAATACATTCTAAATTCATATTTTCTTTTTTTTATAATTGTAAATATATGGGAGTTGTGTTTTCATTTTCTATGATAGTTAGTTTTTTTGGAAAGTCTCAGTTGCCCTTAAAAGAACAGCCTTGACACGGTTTGCTCTATGATTTCAGCTATCAACTCTTTTATTCTGGAAAATGAAAGTATCCTCTCGCCAAGCATATTTTTCTCTGGCCACAACCTCTGCATGTCAGATGTGACTTAAATATTGCATCGTTCAAAAAAGCTGTAGTTTGGGATTTTCTGGAATTTTTTTTTTTTTAAATCTGCCTAAATTAAAATGAATGAAATGCTATTTGGTTTTTAGCACATAATAGCTAAAAATGGGATAGTGAAAAAACACAACTCATATTTTATTGTCACTTGAGGAATGTTCATTTTAAACCCTGCTGGCTATGAACATCAGTAGGGAATACTTTGTGCATTACATTTAACTTAAAATCTAGCCTTGCATTAGCTAACATAATTCAATCCTGCTCAATTTGTCACTCTGCCTGGGGACAAAATGCTGTATATGAACTGTAACCTGATTGCAATGACTTCGCAAGTAATTGACATCCTGTCACCGTTCCAGCTGCTCTACAGTGAAGTCATGCAAAAAATGACTCTTGGAGAGTGAGAAAATGTTTTGAGGGTCAGAATTATGACAACAAATGCTTCAAATGCTAGTGCTGTGAAGGGTAGACAATGAAGTTTTAACAAATAAGAGAGACAAAAGAATTACAGTTTACAGTGGTCACTGTTTTAACACTGGTCTGACGCTGTACTGGTGATAATCATCAGCATCCACAGCCTCACTCACATGATTACAAACATTACCAACTTCACATTGTTAGAGTCTGTGTCACACTCCTGAGGCTAATAAATAATGAACATATATTAGTCATTCAAGTTTCAATGTTGTCCAAATCTCTGTCCATGTTCACATGAACTCACACCAACCTGTGGGGACATCAGTGAGCGCCAAGATAATGAGATCGCTCAGGAGATTCAGGATCAACTGGTCCGACAGGCAGAACAACAGCGGCAGCAGGAAGAGAAGGATGCGGTGAGAAAAGTCACACACATGAAGAAACATATACAGGCATTACCACTCTGTCAGGCACAATGTTGGTACATCCCACCCATCAATGATTTGACTTCTGGTATCGATGAACTTTAATGAGTGGGACACTCCCCTTGAATCGACACCTCGTTTGTGCCTCCCTATTGTAACGACTCAGTGATGGCCATAGTGACTCTTTTTTAAAATCACAATGTTAATGTTCTACATAAAGAGTAGAAATTTGCTCTTATAGTGTATATTTAAAATGTTCTTGTAGTTTTTTTTTTTTAACAATATTGCTGAACATGAATTTTTGTGTGTGTTTCCCTCCATAATGAGATTAGACCTAAGTTAATGGTTCAGTCTTGGGTTGTTTCATTTTTATTGCTTGTATTTTTCCTTATGAGTAAATTGTCAGTAATTGTTTCAAAATCTCTAATTCTGCTGAATATTTGCAACCTTTGACTCAAAGGAAACTTATCTTTGCTTTGTGGTTTTGTGAAAAAATGCACAAATCTACCACAAGTCAGGACACCACAGCTTATTTGTTTGAAACATCAGGGACTGATGGGTCTCATCACAGTTATCTGATACATTCAAAACTAAACCGGCTAGTGGGAAAAAAAGAAGAAGAATCACAAAACAAAGTGACACATTTGTTCCAAAGCAGCCCAAAGTCTACAAACAAGACTTGTTCATATTCATGTGGGACGATTTATTTACCGTGGCCTTGTCTGTTTGTAGGCCATAGCTCGTAAGCTGCAGGAGAGGGAGATGAAAGAAGAAAGGAGGAGACAGAAGCAGCTGGAAGCAAACTTTGAGGAGGAGTACTTCGAGGATCATGGAGGTGAGGAGAGCACCACCGGTTCATCTTTATGTGTGGCTGTTCATGTGTATGTGTGTCTCTCTTTCTTTACGCTTTCTGTTGCCTGTATGAGCTCATGCCTATAAGGACATGAGAGGGTTTGATTCGTTTTCTGAAGTTGGGGATTTTTCTCTCCAGCTCTGCATGTGTGAGGATGTGTTTTTGATGCTGCACTAAAGGTCGCTTGCTGACACACAGCAAAGATTTTGGAACGTATTTATAAGCACATAATAAACCTTGAAGGGAGGCTTACATGTTCCTACAGATACGTGATATGTCATTCCGCTCCCATTCAAGAGCAAACACCACTGTAAATGGGTTAAGCAGTGCTCCAGTTTTAGGGCCTTGATCAGAGTTTTTCTCACATGTAATAAATGCATGAAGAAAAGCATTTAGATTTACCAACTGAGGCATTTTAACCACCTAAAGCTCCTTTGTCCACAAATCTGTATTTGTTATACTTCCGTAACATATTGGTGAGAATTTCAGTGTCATGTACTGGAATCTGTTTCAAGTCATTTCATGCACAGACTGCGTGATTCATCTCACTGAAAGCCTGCTTCTTTTTCTTCTGTCTCAGTCTTTTTTTACATGTTGCCTCGTTTTAGATTTTAGATTCACCTTAGGATCACAGTTGATCCAGCTTCCTGCGTCATCTCCACCTTGAGAAATGTAGAGTCAATAGGGTAGTGCAGCATGGTGAAAGGCCATCAGTGTGTCAGCTGGGAAAATGTTGCTGCTGCTGAAATCTAATAGCTTTCTGACACTTATGTGCCCGAGTCTGAATGCACTTATAGTTCTTGAGCTACAGATGTGACTTTGACTTTAAGATGAAGTATATATATATTTTTTCTTTTAAGGTTTCCACCTGACTCATAAAAAGCTCAGCTCCTTTCTCAGCCTGCTTAATCTTATCTGGCAGATTGACTTGCAGTTTTCCTGCCTAAACCCTCATCTGTGTGGTATTGGAATGGTGTCTTCTCAAGAGGCTGACATTTAACAGACATCACCTCTCTCATGTCTTCCCTAAGAGGAGAAAAATGTGTTTTAAGTAACAGTCAGTCTCTCTACTTTATTTTTTCTTTTTTTGCCACTTTTTAATCCTCTGTAATACACATATAACCCATAATTACTGTATTGTCAGGTTACTGTTGTATTAAACTCTAGGATTACAGCAGGTCTACTAGTTTATTCCCGTCCTTTAGGCCCTCTGCATGAGCAAGTAAGTTGAATGTGGGATGCTAACAGAGATAGAGTGAAGGGGACAGGTGTGAACAGAGAGCAGCTGCTGTAGAGGCTTGGTTGAGGGACTACAGCATCTTTGTTGACACAGAAACATCTGAGCAAGTATCTCCAGCTGTCAGTCGGGCCTTCCTGATGTGTTTATCTGGATCACCAGCTGTCCTGGTGCATCACCTCTCTCTGTAGATATCAGGTAGTCGAGGTGGAGTCCGTCCTTGCTGACTTCTCTCTTTTTACGAAAGTATTTTGAGCCACTGCCAGGCTCACTGTGTTTGCAGCGTTGCCTTGCATGTTATTCAACCTCTCACCTATGATGTCCCTCCTCTATGTGTGTGTGTGTGTGTGTGTGTGTGAGAGAGAGAGAGAGAGAGAGAGAGAGAGCGCATGCGTGTACTGCTTGGCAGTTTGAATGTACACACTGCAGAACAAGGATTCAGCACCTTTGTTTACCCTGCAGCTAAAGCTGTGAGGGACTGACGTCACAGTGAGTAACCTGATAGAGTTTATGCAGGTTTGAAGACTGTCGCTGTGCACAAATGTGTTACATTTTGAGACATCTTGTGCTTGTAGGTGGATAATCTCCAAAGCGGAATGTGCTGTTTTAATCTCCAACTGAGAATTTTTGTTTTGTATTGTACCTACACCCTGAACATGTAGACACACACACACACACACACACACACACACACACACACAGATTCACACTTCCAAGAAATCATGTTGCTTTCTTCAGGTCATGTAATTGGCCTTTTCTTACAGGAAATGAGGTGCTGCTTGCTGTGTTTGTCTTAATCCAGGGGATTAAAGTTGAACATAAACCAGCGCGGGTGCTAAACCTGTCTCTGTTTGAC
>JAQNCA010000025.1:14823904-14844303 GCA_029783725.1 Acanthurus tractus
TTGCTGTGTTTGTCTTAATCCAGGGGATTAAAGTTGAACATAAACCAGCGCGGGTGCTAAACCTGTCTCTGTTTGACGGCTACATGACAGTGAAGAAACTGTGTGACAGAGAGAAAAATGCCAGGGTGCAAAGTGTATCTCAAAGTGAGATGGGACAAAAGAGAGCAAACACCTGATCTGGCTCAGTCACCCTGAGCATGCACCAGTCTTTGTACCTGCCTCTTTTTTTTCAAAGTTTGAACGTCAACACAGCCCTTTCCATTAGACGTTTAACAGCCGGTTAGATAAGTAAATTCCATTGAGCTGACTCGCAGCGCACAGAGCTCTGGACTCTGCTGTGTGCTTCCTTAATGTGCTTTTCAGCTCGGTTGTTTTCATTCAAACTTTTTTCAGTCACAGGCCAACTCCCAGCAGGACAATTTTCATTGAAAAGAATATGTTGTTCTTCATCTCATCACAATGCATTGTTAAAGGGTATTGCAGCACATATTGTTTGTTTTTGCTTTTTCACAATGAAAATCTGAAGTGGTCGGAGCTTTTCCATTCCTTAGGACTATTCTGCATTAATATTACACTTTTTATTAAAGTTCCAAACACCTGTTACCACTGTTCTAACCTTTTTTTTTTTCTTTGGTAATAACCCACATCTCCGACCTTTTTGGGTGCAGCTGAAACCTACACATTTACTTAGTCCTCTAACCACTCTCCTCTCGGGTGCTGTCTAATTCAGTGCTTACTAACTATCTTAGCCGATATAAATTCTGTCTTATGTTTTCACCTTTCCATGTTCTCATCAACCATCATCTTCATCATGCCGTCCACGCTGGCCTCCAACCACCCTCGCTCCTTCATCTCTAACCCTTTTCAGCTTCAAGAAGACCCCTTGACTTGGATAAACACACTCGTCACAGATCAACTTCCCCAGGGAGATGCGATTCATATGGTCCAGTGAGCCCACGTCATGATTACTCCCCAGATTATAGCTCAACAGAGCCCAAAAGGAGCAGGTACCCAAGACAGGACCCAGCAGCACCCCGCAGCCGCTCCAAATACCCTGAGCACTACCTAGGGGCAGAGGGAGGGCAGAGCAGACATGCAGATCCATATCCAGAGCATCTGCTGCCTCCCAGAGGCAAACATGGGGACAGGTACCCCCATTATGAGCCCACAGAGACTGGAAGAGACTGGGGCCCAGCGGAGGAGGACCCAGAGAGAGTGGTGAGGAGGAAGGAGAGACCAACCAGAATACCTCCACCACAGAGCCCCACAGAGAGAGACAAGGCCCGAGACAGAGACAGAGACAGGTTTCATGACCGAGATAGGTTGCATGACCGAGACAGAGACAGGTTACATGACCGAGACAGAGACAGGTTGCATGACCGAGACAGAGACAGGTTGCATGACCGAGACAGAGACAGGTTGCATGACCGAGACAGGGGTAGAGACCTGGAATGGGAGAGGCATATGAGAAAAGACCAGAGGAGAGAAAGGGCACAGGACCACAGGAGGGCAAGAGACAGTGAAAGATCTAGAGATAGAGGACATAGTGAAGACAGACACAGAGAGAGAGACCGGCAGAGACAGAGAGACAAAGACAGACAACGAGCTAGAACCAGGAGCAGGGAAAGAGGACTTGAAGAGGAGCTGGGGCACAGCAGGGACTGGCTGAGGGAGGACAGGGCGTCTTGGGAGGAAGATGGGTATGATGATGAGAGGGAGAGGAGGGTCAGGGGTCGACAACGCGTCCACTCCGGCCCCGAAGAGGTGTTTGATGAGCTGAGGAGCGACGAAGAGAGAGGGGAAACCAGAGAGTTCTGGGACACCCGACAGGGGGAGGGGAAACACAGTCATACTCATCCCAACGAAGAGACAGGTACCACCCTGGAACCCCTCTCTGGGCTCTGCAGGGGTGTTTGTGTGGTGTGCTGGAGTTGCTTTTTTCTGCTATGGCAATCTCAGGTGGTGGGTTGATCTAACATTGCAAATTACTAATGAAGACCCTGATTTCCCTCAGGAGGACAACAGCAATTTCACACTAATTTCTGATGACTGATGTGATCTTGAAGGTTTGAAATGGTTGCTGTTGTGTCGTGGGAATCACTCATTCTCGCACTGTCTGCTGGGCTGTTGCGTTGTGCAAGGAAATGACTACACTGCTGAGACTGAAATGTGTGCTGTGATTCTGTAGTAGACTAGCTTAATTGGTGCAGATGAGTGAAATTTTATAGCACTCACAAAGGGCTTTAGGGCTGTGAGCTGGTTGTTTTTATCTTATCACAAAGCTGTTAAATATTAAACCAAGCATAGTGACAAACACCAGTAGAGATGCTCTGCAGCCCTTTTTGGTGCTTTAGTGCTTTAATCCAACTATGATTGTGGATTACTCAATCAGTCAAAAACATTTTTTAATAAGTATATTATTATTTTTGTTGTTCATTTAAAAAAATGATGAAAATGATCATAAAAAAAAGCAAATTGAAGACATTACTCCAAGAAATTTTAATTTCCTAAAAATTTGGGCATAAATTTTAAAAACATAATTCGAGAGTGAAAGTTAAATGTTAATTGCAGTCCTACTCATTTGACACCACAATGTACCAACATCCACAGGTCGCATCGTGCACAAAGGGAGTGGAGCTGTAGTGGCAGAAACTGAATACGGACTGAGCGAGGCCACCAAGGGGTTGACGAAGCTCGATCTCCGTGAGCAGGAGCTGAAGGACATGGAGGTGGCCAGGAGAATGCAAGAGGAGGAAATCAAAGTGAGGAGGGACAACAGAGAAACATTCAATATGTTTTATGCGTGTATATAAAAGGCTGAGTTAGAGTTTATGTGCACAATTAAAATCAAGCAGCCAAAAAAAGATAAAGGGACGGGACAATATATTAAAGGTAATCAATGGTACATTACTTTTATACATTTAACAACTCTTCCTCCATTAAGCTGCTTAGTTCTGCTGAGAGGTCCCAAAATGTCCCACTGGGCTATTAAGAGCAGACATAAATACCTGGTCATAAATACTGTAAACTCATGTCTTTAAACTTGGCATCACTGAGCCAAAGAGTAAGAGATGAACACAAACGCTCAGGGTCTAGATACTACTTATATTACAAGTTATATTAAAAGAGTACTCTTAGTCTCTCAGTCTCAGTTAGCACTGCTGGACTTCTATCAGCTTTCTGTAGAATAAAGCTTTTGTGCGAGATAACATGAAATGCTTTATTGTATCAGAAAACTTTAAAAAGACTAAAAATTGCAAGCTTATGGTTTAGATTATTAGTCAAACTGTATGTGAAGTCACACTTACATGAACATCACTTGCACTGTTTCAGCAGCTTTCATATCTCTAGGACATTTTGCATAAAAACACACTGGAATAGCAGGTGAAAAAGCCACGTACTCTTTAATGTCTCTGCTGTAACTTACTTGAACCCTGAGTGTCAAAAAAATAAACCAGAAGGCCTCAATCTCAGACCTTTTCTATGTTAGATATCGTTGGAACAATGTGTTCCTCTCTGGGTTAAATGTGGCTTTCTAATCGTTTTCTGGTTTCAGGCGAGCAAGATGCATGTACGTGCAGCTCAAGTGGCACAGGATGAGGTGAGTGGGCATGAAAATCTGGAAACTTCATAAGCTGCCTGTACTCTTTTTCTAACAGTTCATTTCCTGCGCCAATTCAATCAGCTCACTGTCAAATAACCTTGAGTGTATAAAGCCAGTGTAAACCACACTCTGTTTGCCCCAAGATGATGTAAGAAATAATCTACCACTTTTTTAGTAACATCTTATTCGATGTTCTTTTACGTATCAGTATGAATGTGAACAAGGTGTTTCCAGAATACCTGTATGTATCAACACGACACACAATCGATGTGTCGCCCACACATCGAATCATGTAGAGGTTTTGGAGGTGCTGATGTGTATGTGTCTCTGTCTGACAGGAAATCGCCCGGCTGATGATGGAACAAGAGAAAAAGGAGTACAAGAAGAATCGTGAACGGGACAATGACAGAGAGCGGGAGAAAGAGAAGGAGAGAGAGAGGGAGAGGTTGGCTATGGAGAAGATGGCGATGGAAAGGAGGCGACAAGAGAGAGACTACAGGGTAATTTTCCATAACCAGACCTCTTTTTTTTTTTTTTAAAAGTGCTTTGTGGTGAAATATTTTTGCAGGCTGCGGCTTTATTTGACACAAAAGTGTTTTTCCACTGTGGTGCTAGAACCGTAATTTTAGGCACCATAATTTTTGTTGGTTTCCAGCTAAATTCGGAGGAAGTTGTCCGGCCCAGAACACGAGATGAGCATGAATACCAGAGGCAGAGGAACCACAACAAGCCTGCCAGGTACAAGACTGTGCAAGACTACTTCTAAGGACCAAATATTTCCAGTCATTTCGGGAAAAAGAAACCACTGCAGTTTCATTAATTATCCCTGTTTTTTTCTGTCTGTCTGTCTCAGGCCTCCTCAGCCTCGAGCACACGACTATGAGAATGTGAATCCCGGCTTTGGCTACTCGGAGCATCCTGTTCCCCCCCGCGCGCCCACCAGACCTGAGGCTGCTTACAAAGGTATGAAGTGCATGTGACTGTATTCAGTTAATCTCAACGTAAAAAACAATCTGAACCCTGTGATTAGGGGCTGCAATGGTATTTTTTTCAACACTGGGTATTAAGTACAAATAGCATATTAAGATGACAACTCTCTGTTTTTCTTTCTTTTGTTTTTTTCATAGCATGGTAGGATTCCTTTCACTCCAGAAAGAATTACTTCACATGTTCTGAAAAGAAAGATTTGATTTTGAATATGCTGAAGCTCTAAATCTGCAAATAGATTTCCTCAGCTCACACACTTCCCTTATAACCTACAATAACATATCAAACTTGACAATATGATTTTATTAAGTTGTTGTGACTTTTAGATGGTGGCATCGTTTTGTAGGCCAGTATTGAAATGAAAATTCTTGATGTTCCGGAATTAGGGTGCAATCAACAAAAATACAGATAAATTTATTAAGCTGTTTCTTTTTATTTCTTCAAAAAATGACACCTTTTAAGTTAAGACACTTAAGTTTTTAAAATGTCAGAAATTCACTACCAATTTATTTATTTTTTCTAATTGTGGCAACACTACTAGAAATGTCCCTTCTACTGCTTGCATGTACGAAATCAGCATGTATTTTTACTAAGTTGTTTTATTTAGGAGTTGGCAGTTGAAAAATGACAGGAAATGAGCTAAAATGAGAGAAAGAGGGGTAGGGAACAAACTGGTGATGGTCTGCTGATGCTTTAAGCACTAGCGCCACCACGCACCCATGGGAACTGATGTTAAGCTGAAGCATAAACAGTATTTGTTTCACATAAGTGGCAGAGTGGTTTGTGTAACTAGCCGGAATATATTGCTTATCTCAAAGAAGAAAAAGTGATGTCTTAAAAGGAGCAGTTCAAAAACACCTCAAGCACAATACAAATTAAATCGCAGTTTGAAGTATCAGGCTGCTGATGAATCTGTGTGTCTTCTGTCTTTTCTAGGTGCCTATTACAAGCGGTGACTCAGGCTCTCCACCGTGTGTAGACATGCTGTCAGCCCTCCTTCGTCCTTTTTTTTTTTTTTTAAATATATTTATCTATTTGTTTTTCAATCATTCGCACTCTTTTGCCCAAAAGCCTTGGAACAATCTAATAAGTTGGCAATGGGATTTTTTTTTTTTAATACCCTCCAAAGTTTTGGCCCATAGTAAAGGAAGCGGGTCTGTGAGTTCTGGAACCACATTCATCTTTTCCCTTTTTTTTTATTCGTAAATTATCATTTAATGTTGTTTCTTTTTAACTGACTTGACATCAAGACAAGCCAAAATATCAACCTTGTGACATGAACTCCCCAGATTCTCAGATCCGCCTCATCTTGCACTGTGGTCATCCTGTTTGTCCCATCCGTGGACCATCCAAGGACCATGCTATCACAAGGGCTCAAAGCCTCCGCTGGATATAACCATGCAATCTCAGATTTCCTCATGACTCCTCATGGGATGTGCCTGTCTGCTACAGTGTCTTAGATACCAACATGGCAGCTGCTTTGTACACCCATGCTGCAGTTCTGTTCTCTTCTCATGCTGTGCAACAAGGCTATAGAGGCCCAATCTCTGTGCCACGCAACATTAAGACTCTGGACAGATACCTTTCTATTGCTGTATTCAAACAAAACTAAACTAAAAATAAGCTTTCATCAAGATGCTGGTAGTTTCAGTTCTAACATGTTTATCATCTTGTTCCAGTGCAGAGGAGGTGGGTGGAGCTTTGTAATGATCCATGGACATTTATTTGGTTGTAGGCTGTGTCTTTTCTGCTTGTGAGGGGCACTTTTTTAAACCCCATCACCCTCAGACTGAAAGTGAATGGGTAATATTCTGTGTAAGACTCACTGTTTCTATGTGCATGCTTACTGAAAGTGTACAACTGTGTACATGCATTTCAGGCCAAAGCCAAAAAAAAGCTTATAATCTTTGTAAATGAACAAAATGCATATTAGCTCATATACTGCTGTGCAATATATAATTTTCCTGCAACTGTTTCATATCGGCTTGAAATTTACAAACCAAACCGGCCCATAAAAGAACCAGTGCCAACATGAAATGCATGTACATTGCTTGTCTGCGTGTTTGAATACTTGTTCTTTGTTTTGTTTAAATGTAAATATACTTTTTTTTCCCTCCTGTGTTACCAAATTGTCTTTCCCATTGTGGAAAATACAAGATTGTCTTTTTATTCCCCTTATCTTGCGTCCCATTAATTATCTTTGTTCAGAAAGGGAGCCTTATGTTTTATTATTTATACAATATTCTGTCTTTCCTGAGATTGTTCCCTTAATTTTCATTCCTTTAAGCTTTCCTGCTGTTACTTCCAGCCCTTTTCTCTGTGTCTGACCTCAAAGGCAGATATCACTTCCTGCCTGCAGAAAAAGCAAACATTCCCCCAATAGACGTTCATCTGGATGCAGGGACATCAATCACAGGACATAAAATATATATAACCACTCAAAGGGACATGTTTTAATGTTTTTACTGCTCCGGGGTCCATAATTTTCTGTTCATATTGAATGACAATAATGAAAATTAAAAGCACATTAAGGCCTTTGAGTTTATTAAAATGTTCGTAATGACTATAGTTCTTCACTTCAGCTGCTTTCCAGGTTCTCATGTTGTGTCCAATGTTAACGGAAATATAAAATGATTTCAAAAATTATTCCCTCCCTGTTTAGAAAAACATTAGCAGTTTTCTTTACCCAAGTGTGAAATACTTGTGTTGCTGAGGACAAACACACTGGTGTAATTGAATTATAAAAATGTGCTAATTGCTGTTGACAGAATGAGATTTGTGCCATATGTTTGTAATTTTTTATTTCAGGGACTTAAAATTGGGAAGTTGTGGTTGTAGCAGGGCTACCACACCCACCAAGGTGGGAATTTAGTCTTTGGTGAGAGCACCACCTTGTGGACACGTTGATAATGGAAAAAAATGTGTGCAAAATTGAACTGATCAGGATGTGTCTTGTGAATATGTGGATGTTGAGTATCAGACATGACTTGGGAATTGAGTGCTGTCTTACATCAAACATCTGAGTGTTATGTTTTTTTAATTTAATTAAATCCAGGGCTTGTATGCAATCTACCAATCATGAATCAACACACGTTTTTGTGTTGGCACTTGCTGTAACAGAACTTTTTTTTAAGTAAAATGAATTAACAAGTTGCTTTTACCTATATCTCAAAATGTAATAAACTGTATCAGCATTTTCACTGTTAATGAATAAAACTTGTTCATGGAGTCACTGAAACATACGAGGCTGCTCGGTGCATTGAAGTGCAACTAGTAAAACCTTTCAAAAAACACCTCAAGGCTTCTCTAAGTACTTTCTTTTCCACCATTTTATTGCAGGAATGCCATGTAACCACAGAGATGACACACATTGGACCTGTTTTGGACTTGTACTACAGGTTTTAAGCCTCCTTAAGTCAAAAACTGCCCACTTCAGCCAAGAAAAGCCATTTTATATGTTATCTGCAGCTCCATACACTCCCTCCAGCTGCTGACTGCTCAGCCTTTTGGCTGGAGGGAAATCTGCATAGCAAAAGCAACAAATGACATTTACATGTTAAATTGCGGCGGTGGCAGACCCAGTTTCACGTCACATTCGTTCTGAATGTTTCAAAATGTGTCACTCACCTGTTGAACAAAAGTTACTAGGTCTCTGCAACTCTGCAATACCAAGTTAAAGAGTGGTAAGAAACCTGTTTTAAGCTGTGTAGACCTCCAGCTGTTTGAGCATACAAATATTAGCCACATTAATTCAAGCTGAAATATTATGACAAGAACACAGTTCCATGTACAGTTTAATGAGCTGTTTATTTTTGCTGTTACAGATATGCAAGCATATATCTCCACATCAAGCATAAGGTGATTTTTAAAATTTGTCCCCAGATATTTTATTAAAAGAAATACAAACTTTAATCCAGTGCTAGTCCTTATAACTTTGTCTTAAACTCAGCCTTGTGCTTACTGTTGTCACTGTGCAGTCACTTCCTTGTTTGAAGTGCTAGCTGTCAGTGATACCTTGCCTTTTATTGGCAGCATATTTAATAAATCATACCCGTCTCAAGGAAAGTACAGAGTTACACCCATCATCTGAGAACAGCTAAGTGGAGCTGGTCCACCAACATACCTGACATACTGATGCTTCGTCTGCATGTGGTAACACCACTGCCATGCCCTCAGTGGGATATGTCACAACCAAACTACTGGAAGTTACACCTACATAACCAGAGAGGTGTCTGCTGCCACTGCTGCTGGAGATAAATAGCTTAAGTATCAGATGAATTTTATAATCATCTGCGTAAATTCACCTCAGATGGGACCTGTGTAGATATCTGATTATTGAAAAAAGTGGATTAGTCATGCAGTCGACCAACATTTAGCTGGTAGCTTAAAATTTCCAAAGCTGCTTTAATAGATAAAAAAGGACTGTGGCTGAGTTCAGCAGTGTTAAAGGCTGCTATTTATTTATTTATTTTTTAAAAACAAAAAAAAAAAGCATAGTTCAGTTTTGCACCTTTGTCTGCAACAGTCAATCACTTAAGCCTCATGAGGAAAATCCATCTGAAATCCCAATGTGTCTGTTTTGCCTTGAATGCACATTACACACACGACCAGAAACAATGACTGAAATTTTTGAGCACAGAAATTTCCAGGCAAAGTTTCCAGCTGAGCGAGTAACATAAATACTTTTAAAGACTCCTGTGAAAATAAACCGAAAGTTTTGTATTGCCACAGTTGGGGAAAAGGTCTATGGTGCATGTTTTGTCATGCGCTTCATTTTGTTCATAACACAAAATACACACAGTGATCCTTGTGCAAATATAATCAAATATTTATTCTCACTCAAGCTGAAACTCGTTTGATACGTTGCTTATTGGACTCATCACTGGGTGCTAGAGTAACACAGGCCAGCCGCAACAGGTGCTTACTCTGAAACCTGAAAAAATACCCTGACGTGCCATCGTAACTACTGAGACTGATTGTTAACAGTGTTACATAACTGCAAAGACAAAAGAAAACATTAAGTTGGTACAAGTAACTGAGCTCACCTGGCCGGTGTCATCCAACCATTTAAGGGCCTGAGAATGATGAACAAGCTGCTGTATTCGCCAAGTGAGTGATATTAACTCTGAGCACTGAATGTTGTTCCGTGTCGCACCTGGCAGGTAAAAGGGGTGAGTGCAGCTGTCTATCAACTGGTGCACGCCGTGTTGAGACACGAAGACACACCCACTTATTAGAGAGGGAGAGAGAGAGAGAGGGAGGGAGGGAAGGAAATGTAGAGAGGGAGAGAGGTAGAAAGAGAGATGATCAATTACGCTCTACTTAAAGGAGGTGTCTTTCTGTCTATCTAGATCTTTATCAAAATAAATCAAAGTAGATTCCCCTGAGAGAGAAAATAAACACATGCGCTCCTCCATACTTTTTTCACATACATGAAAAAGTAGTCATCTGATTCGTTGCATGTTTTTCTCTCCCTCTGCCATGATAAAGCCTGGGGCTCATCTTCAGGAAAAACCGGTAAAGGTGGTCAGAGAACTGGTGATGGGAATTATGGCTCTTTGTAGCGAACCGGATCTTTTGAACAACTCATCTCTCTGTCATTCTTTGAAGAGGCGTGTCAGTTTCTGAAATTTGTAGCCTTTAAGTAATTAACTCTTTTTAATGCTAAGCAAATGCATATCAACTGCAAAAAAAATAAAAAATAAAAATAAAAGTAAAAATAGCAGGTCTTGAAGAGGTTAGCATCAGTTATTTCAGAAGTGACAGTATCAATGCCCAGCAAGTGCACCAGGCCTTGAAGCCCATTTGAAATAGTGGCCAAGCTGGTATTATGCACTGGGGCACAAAAAGACGTTTTACCCCTTAATCTTTCATTTTAAAAGATGCAGCTGTGAAACAATAGATACATTTTTTAGTTTCACAACAAAGCCCCCTAAAAATACTAATTTTACCATAATAACTGATTTATTCAGTCCAAGAACATTTAAAAGTATGGAGGAGCAACTTGATTAAATCTATCAAATTTCCATTAAAGTCAGAGATGGGTTTAAGCAGACGCTATTCAGTTGTGCGGCCAGAGGTCTCTAATTAGCCTGCTGTATGGTCCTCACAATATGGTAGCAACGTGTAAGATTACGGTACTTTTATAACACAGACGTCAAACTTCTTTGGTTTATGTACAAATTAGCAACTTTTACTGGACTGAATTAGGCCCCGCCTTCAATTCTGTTTAATACATCAGTAAGTAGTACAGTTTTTCTTCATGAAGACTTTTTGCTCTTGATAAGTTGTTTCCACTCTTTCCTGACTGGACTTGGCCAATGTTTGATTCATCATGTCACGTTGTTCCTTGACCTGATTGGTTGAACTTAGTCCATGATAGACTGTTTGACAGATGGTTCATCAAATCACCTGCTACGTATTTCTTTATTATGAGTTACAATGCATCGGGTCATTAGTTATTAATTAGTAATTAGTACCCCAAATAAAGAAATAACAAATAAAAGAATGGAAGCATTTTTTTTTATCAATAGGCCCATAATAAAAATATTAAACACTAAACACTTAAACCAAATATTAAACACTACAAGTCGTTACATTATGAAGTTACTAATAATCAGAATTACCATTAAGTAATTAATTAATTTCAACTAAATCGAGTGCATCTTATCTGTGAGTACAATGCTTAACAGCGAAAAGCTCTCACCAAGTGCATTTTGGTTCCCTTCATTTATACCTAAGAACTATTTAAAAGAATCCGATTGTCCATGAACACATCATTGCTACAGAGAACGTTTCTGTCAGACTTTAAACAGAATCAACCCTCAACAAAGGAAAACCAAGCTCTGTCTTTTTTTACTGAAGTGAATCACTGCAGGCAGATACATATTAAAATTCAAAGTAAAACAGGAAAATCAAAGAATAGTCATGTTATCTTTAAAATACCACTTCTGTGCAAGAGTTAAGCAAGCAAGTTATTTCAACACCGCATTTCTGCATGTGCTTTTTAATTTGAGTACTTTATAGTGACTCTTTTTTTTGTTTCTATGGCAGGTATTATTTCTACACAGGCAGCGTTGCATCAGCAGACTTGCCACACCTTCAGTCACAAACTGTCTTATTCATGATCAGTAAAAACTGCTATTAGTGTGGATTTTACTGTAAAAGTTAAACTCAAATCTATCCACTCTGCATTTGCAGAATAGGGCTCCTGAGCCTGCACAGACTATTTTTACTAGACTCAGATCGCTTGATATCAGCCCTAAAGTATCAAACTAATGGAGAGATCATAGTTTGTTTCTATTTGTATTTACATACTAGTCATATTATGTTTCATTCACACTATTTACTCTGGCTCAAAACTTTCTTTATGAAGCTTGTCCAGTGAAGAATGAAACTCTCAAACGAGTGTCTGAATTGGAACTGCAGAGGGTGACAGTTTCTGAATGCTGGCATGAAGACAAAAGCAATTATTCTCATCGTGTGGTGTAAAAATTAGGCAGGTCGTTTGGCCTGAGGCGCTCTGCTGTGCCTGATGCAGGAATGACATCGGACTGGTTTAGAACACCACCTCGACCCATCTCAGTTGGGTGTCACCCTTTGTACGCATGCCAAGGCAATTCTCAAGTATTTTGTTTAGGCTTGCACAGAAGGACAGAGTACTACTGAATTTATTTTAGGGTACTGATCTACTGGAACAATTGTAGTTCAAAGATGAAACACTAATTTAGCAATATACAACTGAATCAGACTTTTATTTTATTCATGGTAAAAGTGTACAAAATGCATCCTACAGGTTTTAAGGAGAGTTTGCTTGTCATCATCTGCAGCTGACACACTAAGAGTTTTTGTCACAGATGACATTATTGAAAATCATAAGTGTAAATACTCAAAGTTATAACAGTATCTGAATTGAATGTAGCTGCTGCAGTTCAAATGTTCTGGTATTGTGGACATGTGCTAGCTCACTGCCTCTGTCATGTCATGCTGGGACACTTAAAAAGAGCAGACACATTGTTAATGTTATATGTAACATCTGTTCTTTTCCTTCTATGAAAAGTCAAAAAGTTGGGATACGTGACACCGGACAAGCTACAGATTTACCAAACAGGCAGCATGTTCTGGGTCCAGAGCAGCTTTATGTACACACAGGTTTGACACAGCTAACTTAGACTTACAAAAAATGAGCTTGAAGTTTAACTGTAATGGTACGTGTGCAAAAAAAGAACCATGGCCCCTGACCGTCCTGTTCAGATGGGTCTATCTGCTTTTTAATATTTATGAGCAGAGATCTGAAGAGAAAATGCTGTAAAAGTGCTGTTCAAAGGCAGTGCCTCATTGACCTCAGAAGACCCGAAGGAATCCAGCCAAATTGCAGCAATACAACTCTGTAATACTGTAGCCACAGTCTCTTTTCCCTTTGTCAGCATATAGCAGCATTCTAGTTAGAGCCAGAAGAACAAAAGATTTAATTCATGTGTTGCATTGATATTTAATAGAAAACACATCTCATTGTCAGAACTAATTAGGAATTTTTGGTATTTGCCACAGGCATTGCATTTTTTTCTGCCTCAAAAGTTGATAAAAAGTTTTCCAGCCCTGGTGTGTGTTTTCAGTATTTCTTTTTATACATGTATTTATCAATGCCAGTTCATACAGCCTTAATCTCCATCAGCAAAACATCAAAAACAGACAGAGAAAATGTGTCCAAGTTGTTAAAAACACATGGAAACACTGGAGCAAATGAGGCAAAAGTCAACTAAAGGCTATGATAAGCTTGCTGTTGTTTCTCTAAAGAAGTTGACAGGGAGACAGTTATGACATGGTTAATACATAACTACTCACAGTCCAAAGCACATGAGCATGAGCTGCATTGTTATTTTGTAGAAATATGCAGTGCTAGCTTGAAACACCTAATACACAGTAGCTGTCATTAACACTATGTTTTGCCAGTTCTCCGAAGCACCAGCTGTGACTTTTGTTTTTTGGGTTGTAACACTTATTTCCTATCACATATCAGTGTAGCAGTTAAAATAAGACAAAATCAAAAGCAATATTAAAAAACAACTTCAAATCCTTTTTGACAGGATTTTTAAGCCACAGAGATGTAATTGATGGTTACACATTGATTAACTGACTTCATGACTATACAACAGTTTAATATCACAGTATAAATATTGCAAATAAGTCAAGAAGAAAATTTAGTACATGCAAGCAGTATACACAAAAAATGAGTGTCTCCTTGTGCTGATTTACCAAGGGCATTTTCTGTAAACATAATCTGGTACTAAAGCTTGTATAAAGAAAAGTTTTAGATTAAAACAAGATTCACCACAGTCACAATCAGGGATGGTCGATGTTTCGGGGTGTCAACAGTGAAAGTAGCACTTTATATGTGTCCTGCACACAAGGAGCCACTAGATGGCACCTTTCTTTTATATTTTTCAGCGTGAGATATAACTGTATCAGCACTTCGCAAGGTGTGATCATGGGTGCAGTCATTTGTTGGGCCATTATTAAGGTGTTGGCTGCTTTCCCCTGCTAGAAAATAAGTCCAGTTTTGTAAAATGTTATGTAGTCAAACCATTTTTTAGTCATTTCAGTTCCAGTGTGTGAGATTAAGTGGGATTTGATGGCAGAAATAGAATATAAAATTCCAAATTGAGTTGTCATTATTGAAGGAAAAAAACATTGTTTTTGTTTTCTTGAAATCATTCTTTTACGAACATATGTTGTACCACTGTGTTTGAAAAATAAGCTAGAACAAAGCATTTCTATCTGCCTCAAAGGTGAAGGTGAGAGAGATACTCAGCTGGCTGCATTCTGCAGTCTCACCACTAGATGCCACCAAATCCATCACAATGGACATTTAAGACTAAAGGTTAAAACAAGACCCTTTGCATTAACCTACTTTCATTTTTGTCTGTTCTACTGAACAACTCAACTAAATAAATATTTGGGTGTAATTAACTCTATTGGCTAAAAGTTATTCCCAAAACTGAGATTACTCTGTACAGCAGCTCCTCCCCTGCTGTCGGCTTCCTCCTTTTGTGTGATGATGGAGAGCATAAGACAACATTCAGAGGAAGTCACACTTAGACAAGTGCCCACAGAAAGGTCTGGCAATGAGAAGAACGGGACGTTCATCCTTTTCCCCAGTGGCAGGAACAGCCATTTCAACAGGCAGTTATGATGATAACACCTATTTACTGTAAACTAGGAAATAGTTTCCAAGAGACATGTGCCTGTTACTCAGTTTGTAAATAGTTGAGGTTTGTTTTTATTTCAGAGGAGCAAATTACTTAAAAATGAAAGTTGTGCAATAATGTTTTGAAAGACATGCTCTAATTCCTAGAATGTCAGCTTTGCAAGAAGGAACTAAGAATTTGAGAGTGTCTGTGTTAAGTGTGTTATCTTTACTTCCTGTCATGGCTGAGACACCTCTCTGTGAGTGGCTGATAGAATAGATAAAAAAAAGTATGCAGGTCAGCACATCTGTGCTCATGTGAAAGCAATGCCAACCACCACTACATTAAACAAAGCACTGGCCAAAAAGCATTAATAGAAAGCCACTTCTTTTACAATTGATCTCAAAGGACCGAAGTTTCCTAACCAAAACAACCCACACTGAAGCTTTTTAAACACATTTAGACTTTCTGGCCATTTCAAAATTCATTTATGTGTTAGAGGAAACAATCTCAGCCTGCTGATTTTTGATAAAGATTGAAACAACAGCCTCCGTCTTTGTTTTAATGTCTTTGTGTGTATGATAAGGTTTTGTTTTTTTCCGTCAGTGACTGAGAGTCCATTTTTCCAAATTTAAGTGTTCTAATGTGTTGTCATATTAGCTTTTTGTATTGGCTTAAGTGTTTTTTTCTCCATCCATTTGGAGAGTCAGGCAGAGCCAAATAAATTCCTCTGTGTAAAATCAGTCTACAGCCATGCAAGCAGCTCTGAGAGGCTGTACTTTAACACAGTAGTGCTTTGAGCTGAATGTTGATATGTGAATGCTAAGCAGGAGCAACTTTTTCCACAATCACATCTTAATCTAAACTGTTAGCTTGCTAACGTTGGCTAACTAGCAATAAATAAAAAGCAGGCCAAATGCTGAGGCTAATGGGAAAGTCACTGGTCATACACAAAAATATTCAGCAAATTAAGAGTGTGAGCAGATGATGGTGAAAAGTTAGAAGATTACTAGAGATACTAGGTTTGTCCTCATGGAAGTCTGAAATAAACAAAGTGGTTTATAGGCCCAGATTTTAATCCACACAAATTCATTTGACTTCTTTTTCCAGCTTTACTTAAGTTATTATAGATTTGCCATCTTTCCTAACATAAACAGTTTGGGGCAGCAGGAAGAAAATGTTAATATTTCATCATTTTAAGATTAGTGCCACACTTTTAATGTGTATCCCAAGCTGATTAAGATGCATCCGTAGTTTCTTGTATATAAATAGTCTAATTGTACAACATTTAATTGTAAAACTCATACAGTGCAATCAGATTTGATATTACAGGAGAATTATGACACTTGTGAGGTTGTAGTATTTGAGGTTTTGAGCTTGTTTGTGTGTATGTGAGTGTATATGCGTTTACTGCATTTCCTGCAAATGTCCTCATCTCTGACTTATGTCAGTCATGACTGTCTTTAGGGAGTGGGCGTGTCCATTGATCATGAATCAGAATAATGGACATGCTGACCAACTTGTCCATTATTTAAACAGAAATACACAGAGGTTCCTCCCCTGTTTAAAATAACACCAGGAACAGTCGAAACTCATTCTTATGGACTAATTTGTACATTCACACTCTCTGTGACCTCTTCCCTTTCGCAAACATGTTCTGTCCTCTCAGGACCATTTGAAACAGGGAAGTGCAAATACCAAATTTAATTTTGGCTGCAAAACTGTGAACCATATAAAGCCCACAACATGATGGTTCAAGATGATTCAGTGTCATAATGATTCAAAGTATTGTGTTTTGTATAAGCAACAAACAGATGCATCTATTTTGGATGACGTCGTTATGTCAGCTTCCCGAAGCAGTTCCAAAATAGTTCAACTTTAGTGTTACAACAAAGCTGCTTATCTTAACTTCTCTCAAGCTTCAAGCACAATTGAGCATGAAAGCATGAATGAGGAAAGTCTGCTTGCAGAAATTACATGCATCTTTAACAGATGAACAATATCAACCCTATACAACCTGAAATACTAGGTAACACAAAACTATTGATTTCTGCAATGGTTTAGATACCAGAGAACCTAACTAAGGCTTTTGGTTGGAAGTTTGTTTTCTTGCCTAAATAAGTTTCCTCCAACTAATTAATCCATTCAACATGCACATAAAGACCAAAAAAAAGCAAAAACTGTTACACACCCATTGATCAACACATATACAGAGTATTTTACAGTCATGGTTATTCTCATAAACTCTTCCAGGATGTGGCTTAGTCACTCTACTTATGAGGGAGGGTGTTAAGGTCACACACAACTGATTTCCAAACATTTTTATGTGGGAGGACAGATTGACGGGTTGAGAGATGACATGTCTTTTCTTTCTCCACCTACAAAGTCCTCTGGCCATGAGCACACTGGAAGAGGAAGTCTGTTAATATTCTGACAGAGGCCACATGATGTGAAAATCATTTTTATTATGTATTACACTTGCTGGATAGTTTCTGCCAAACAAGAACCAGAAGGATTAGATAATCGCAGGGAAATTAACTTACTTTTCCTGATATTGTCACTAACCTTCTGGTTCTGCAGCCTGCAAACATGCAACAGGAATTCCTTAGACATAAAGTTTGACCCAAGCAGACCTTCAAAGTGATATTAAACAATGGGAACGAAATACTTAATGCTTGTAAGGGAGAGGGATACAAAAAGGCTTACTTTAGGCAAATTCAGATGGGAGCTGTGACTTTAATTGTCGTAAAATGTTTTGATGGAGGCCTATTTCAGGAAAGGGTGGACACTGATCCAATCTAACAGACCAATGCAAAGTGTTTACAATCTGGCATCCCCTTCACCAAATATGGTCAAATAATGTGCCAATTGTCTTGGTAAAATGAGGACTGTTTGTTCATATCAACCTAAACTCACTGATGTTAATTACTGAGAACGGAATGACAATAAGCATGTGAACCTTTGCTGGTTTGAGAGGAGGACCTCGGTTTGATTTTTTCTTTTTACTTGTGTGTTCATTTTGTCTCTTGTTTATTCTGTTGTTACTCACATGTACATGAAATGTAATGACAGACAAAGCAGACACTTCTTGCATCAAGTGCGGTTTCACAGTCAGTGATTAGACATGTTTTGCATGTTTTGTAGATGTACAGATTTTAAGGTGATATGTGTAACATTTAAACAGCAGTTCAAGTACAATTCCTTCTTAGAGATCAAGTTAGTACTGTGTACTGCATATTCAGGGTCCTAGTAAAGTTTAATCTGTGCTATTTGAATAGAAGAGTATATGGCAGTGTTAGTGTGAATGAATGAAAGACTTGAAACTGAATCTAAACATTTAAGAATCCTAACAGCTGCACATCAGGGGACTTCACCAATATGAACACTGTGTTTTATTTTCTGCACCACTGATTGAGATTGAGTCTAATGATTTTTTAGCATTTTACCATATTTTTTACCTACACTGTTCCAGAAATTGCATGGTGCTACAAAGTCCCATATAGTTCCTTTAGATAAAGCATTATTCTGGTGCTTGCAACAAGTGCTGACAATGTGGTAATTCAGCAATGAGGACTGAATTTGTATTTGTTGAATGAACTTAATGGTAGAAAAACATCCCCTGGATTTCTACATTAATTTTGTGGTTGCATAAAGGAACACAATGGAAATGTTTCTTGGATTTAAATCTGTTTTCCTCGACACGTGTGACCTGCTGTTAGCTCTCATATTGTGTCAAAAAAAAAACCTAATTTGTCACTTGAAGTGGAGATCTAATAATAATGCAGCCTGACTTTGGGGTTATATATATACTCTCTTTTAAATGGTCTGCGTTTACCACAGTAAACTCACTCGACCTGATTAGACTTCCTAAAGAAATTACGCTCCAATCATCCGCTGCAGGTGGAGCAGAGACCCCGCGTGCGTGACGCAACTTGTTCTTTAAATAGAGGCTGCAGCGGAGCGCGCGCATAACGGTCTTGGGAGCTGAATGAGGCGTTTAGAAAGGAGACCAACTTCAACCACTTCCTCTAGCTTTTTGATTCACATCTGGACATTTTTCTAATCGAGTTCTCGGACTTTTATTATTTTTATTTTTTTTGATAAACTGAACTTTCTGACGATGGCCAGCTCGGGACTGCAGCTCCTCGGTTTCCTCCTCTCATTGGTCGGTCTGGCTGCCACCGTTGCCGCTACGTTCATGGTTGAATGGAAGAAACAGTCTCAGGGCAAAACGCACCGCATCTACGAGGGTTTGTGGTTGAGTTGCAGCGGCAACGAGAGAACAACCTGTGAATTTCACCAGTCCCTCCTGAAGCTGCCAAGTAGGTTTTTCATGCTTCTCCATCTCCTCTGAAAACCAGACCCTGCTCGTTGAGATACCTTCCAGCGACAACAAGTTACTATAATTAACCAGAAGTGCGTCTTTGTAGTGTAAGATCCCTGGACTGGCCTCGTCTCGCTTTATGACACCCGTCAATCATTGGGAGTCACATTAATATAAGGGATTTTTTTGGTTTGTTCTCTAGTATGTATATTTTGGAGCATTATAATTTTATTTTAACTTTATTCTAATTATTTTGTGCTTTTAACAATTACCAAAGGGCAAACTTACAGGGAAAACCAAGAGAAGGCCTACACAGTTTCAATACATTTAGTTACAAATGCAAGCACTATGTGTAGTGTGCAGTCTCTTGGAAAGACCGTGAACATGTTCGGCAATTACACCTCATCAACAAGAAGTTAACTGTATCTACCAACATTTCCTTCTTCTGCTTGTCTAGCTGAGGTCCAGGCCACCAGGGCTGTGATGCTGCTCAGCATCTTCATCTCAACTGTGGCAGTGTTGGTCTCCACTGTGGGAATGAAGTGCACCCACTTCATGGATGGCAAGCCTGACAGCAAATCCATCACAGCCATGATTGGAGGAATAATGTTCATGATTGCAGGTGTGTTTATATTACAGGCGGACTAGTGTCATTCATAATATGCTAATTATGTCTCCATTATTCTTCCTTAAACATTTTGTTTGAGTTTACCTTGAAAGCCTCATTTAGATTTATATCACCTTTTCAGTGTGTTCACCCTCACATAAATAATGTAAGAATTACAACACAAGAATACATCACAAAAAGACTTATGATTTTAAAACACTGCATAAAAGTCTTTTAAAGAGAATACCTGCTCAGTCATAACAATAACAGACCAACACACAAAGATTAGATAATATGGTAAAATGTTGAGGACTTTTTCTGTCATTTTGGAATTTAAACCTCATGAAACCTCAATAATGTAATTATAGTGGATTGTACTGAGCAGTGGTAGTCATGAAAGGAAGTTCATTCATTTAGTTCATTCATCTAACCTTAAAAGATTAGCAGATTAACAATATGATGTGTTTTTCTTGTTTAGGCTTATTGACCCTCATCATAACCTCCTGGTATGTCACCATGATTGTTCAGACCTTCCATGAATCTCATCGCCTGGAAAGGTATGCGCGCACACACACACACACACACACACACACACACACACACACACACACACCTAAACCTGAACCTAACCCTTACCTCAGGTCTCAACCCTAAATTTTAAAGATCTTAATTGTGTAACAGATAATCTCA
>JAQNCA010000025.1:14849795-14860726 GCA_029783725.1 Acanthurus tractus
ATGCTTCTTTCTCTCTCTCTCTCTCAATGTGTGTGTATATATATATATATTAGAATTTCTAAGAGGTAGATCAGTGCTCAGCAGCACAATTACAGCAGGCTGCCTCTACAGAAGTCAGTGCACTTGCTTCAGTCCTTTGTTTACAGCTGTGCATTGTTATTTTGGTTTGTCTGTTACTTGTATGTGTCTGTGTTTAATTTTTGAACAAATCTTTGCGGGTTTTTCTGTTTTGCAGCTCCAACTTTTTTTCTTTTTTTCTTGCTTTGTCTCACAAACAGTGGTAGTCATTCACGTGCTAGAGGAGAGTGTAACTCAGTCAAATACTAGATCCAGTAGCAATAGCCCTAAAATGACACTGTTACTAAATCTGTATGCGTTAGACATCTTTGTTATCAACTCTACATTCATAGTAGTTTCCAGAACAGCATTTCCCATGAGGTCCATCTGTTGGCTGGGAAGATGTTGAGCACTGGCAGGCGTGGGAACGATCGAAGAGACACATAAAACAGGAGAGCCGGGAACAAAGTCTGTGCGACTCTTTTTCATTTGTCCCACAGGAGCAAGTAATTTTGATGTTATCAACACACATGTAAGGGACATTTTTATTCGGAGCTCCTTATTTAGAAAGAGGTGGCAACCCCCTTGTTTTCATTGATCTGTTCAGTAGTGTCTGATTTTTGTTTCCATGCTTTGTGTGGAAGAAAAACTGCAGTGGGAACATCCCTTATGAACTTCTGGTGGACAAAAAGAGTTAAGCTTTAGCTTAACAAAAACTATATTAAACATGAAGGCACACGGTCAGTTGTGTGATTGCAACAGTGATGCAGTGATTCCTGCAGGGAACTTGCCTTTCTGCATCCATCCTTCAACAGCACGATCAGGATCAACTTCAGGACACTTCCAGGGCCTTGTATTTACAATGTCAGTGGCATGAAGTGGAGCTATCATGCCTGTTTGTTTACATAGAATTACCTCAGGAAGTGGTTGAGTATTATTCCACTTCTCACCTTTGTGTGAGTGCCATTTTAATCTAAAAGGAGCTCAGCTGGGAAGCTGGCACAATCCCCTCACATGAACCTGAGACCCAGTCGACTTCCACAGCGACTGACTGCAGACCAGCTCAAAAATGCCATGGTGATGACACACAGCTTCCACTGCTTAGAAGTGGTGGGGAAGTTAATCGGCCTTGTTGCTGCTGTCGCTGTCTGCGGGCAAATAGTTACTCCATTTTTTCTGAATCAGCAGAGAGAAAGAGCTGATGTGATCCTCTCATAAAAGTGCGCACTCCTGTCTAGACATGAGCAAAGACATGGCCTTATGCTCAGATCCTCACCCAGCTGTAAAAATATTACTAATCTTTTGTGAAAAGAATTATGATTTCCCTGACATCTGTTTGAAGAAAAAGTGGAACATAATATTTTTTTGTCCCTGAAAACAAAACAGACACTGAAGCTCTCACAAATGTTCTAGCAGGTCTGTATTTTTCCCGTGTTGCTCCGTGTCTCCTGGCGTGTTGACGTCTTCATGAACTGAGTACATGGCAGCACATCAAGGCCGAGAGCTCTGATGTTGATCTTACCACAGGTAAGGAGAGGCAGAGCTGGAGCGTTCCTATTGGCCAGAGGGATCAGAGCACATGGTCAGCGTGTACACAGTACACATGCATATTAGTATCTGAATCTTCTGTGTGCGTGTGCGTGGGCACCCTCTTGTATGTTAGTACGGGAGTATGTGGTGGTGTTTGTGAAAATAAATAACATTCCTGCAGTATTTAACATTCCAGCATCATACGCCCTCCTCTTGACAGCCACTGGCATAATGCTGCCATTGGACCTGGTAGTGGAAGCTCCACAATCACCAACTGTTCTCCTCACTCAGGCTGCATGTCCCCAGCTCGCCCATCATTTAGCCTGGCAAATATTTTATTTTCCTGTTGTGGTCTGTTTGCTTTTCTGAAAAAAAGGCACACCACCATCTGCAGGTATTAAAGGGTGACTTCTGTAGCTGTGATTGGACAGGTCTTTGATGACCTTCAGGGGTCCTAGCCACTGGCTACAGCTCTTGCTATGCAGCCGTGATCAAAGGACCTGAACTGCCCTCAGGGGGCAAGAGGAGACTGAAACTCCAGCCACTGTATCCTTAATCTGATCAGTCTCACAGTGCTGCTCTTCCAAGAAGTGATTGTGAAAGCAGGGCTCATTATTCTTATTAAATTTGTATTGAGTTTATCAGTGTTTATTATGACTATGAAACAATGAATGGAAATCAGATAAAAATTGTAGTGAAAATATTCAGCAACAAAATTGTTAATAAGATACAGAATGAGGTACAAACATTGAACTTTTGTTTTTATTTTACTTGGATGGGCTTTTGTGCATTAATAGAAGCTTATCTGCAATGTCCCCCTTTTTTCATATTACTTTTTATTGCAGGCATTCCTCTGTTGCAAGAGGACCCTCTAAGTACATGGGGACATTGAGTCCTTGTAAAGACATATTCTTCCAAGATTTAGGTTATTTTTCCATGATAATTAGTCAAAAATTATTAACTTAAGTATCAAGAAGTCAATACATAGGCATAAGCTCTCTAGTCAGTAGATCATATCAAACTCCTGCTGTGCAGCCAAACATTTTTATATTTACAAACATCATTCTAATCTGTAGAGGAAATACTAAAGTTTTTATGACTTTTGTACACAATCCTATAAATCCCCCAAAGCTACGAGTATATTTAATTGACTGGAGGAAAATACATGACCCTCTCTTCACAATAAATTTTAAATATTAGTTTTCATACAGTTTTTTATATATTCAAACCAAATGTAGATATTATTTGAGCCTGTGCACAGAACAAACAGCACAAATGGAGTGAGTTATCACCAAAATAAACTAATTTCCAAAGCAAAATATAAATCCCCCTTACAAATCACATTATCACACAAGCGCTGTGTGCACTTTAGTAGAATCTGGGGGCATGTCAGCCACCCCTCCTTCCGCACAAAACCAACAAAATTTAATAAGCCTGCACATCACAGCGCACTCACAGCCAGCAGTAACATATACAAAAGATGCAGCGCCAGCCAAGATAATATAAATACTTCTCACATAGACTGTTATCAGAGAAAACTCACAGTCTGATGATCAAAAGTTACCTGAAAGTGAAATCCTGAACCTAAAAGGTCTTGGTTTTTCTGTTGCTTTAGCATCAGGACCTTCAGACTTTCATGGTGCTCTGTTGCTGCTGGTTCACTCTGTCTTGCTGCATTTTTAGTATTCTCTCATGTATATGCATCCTGTAGGTTGAATAATGTGTCTAATTAACCCAAAACCATGTAGTACTAAGCTAAATATCGATGTAAAACTTTTGTTTTGTAATAATAATCACTGGAGAAATGTGTCCTCTGCATATGACCCATCTATATATTTAGGAGTGTGATGCAGAACCCAGGGAGAACCAGACACACATTCTTGTCATCTAGTGTGTGTATTTTGGCCTCATCTGACTATATATTACATCTCATAAAACCAGACCACAGTGGGGTTTCTTCGAAAACTCACTTTACAAGGCTGCCAATGAATATATCCTTTTGAAAATGATTCTCTATGTCCCAGAGAAATGTTTGTGTCAACAATTACCAGTAATTAAAAGGGTGATGATGCTCCATAATGATCCCGTTGACATGCTCCTCTTATGTGCTCAGTTTGACCCCAGTTCTGAGGACACTGGGAAACATGAATTTTGGGATTTAAAGGCTCATAAATGTAAGCTAACTGTGATCTGACAGACACAAGGCATTTCTTCTACCCACATTGATATAATAGAGAAGGGGGCAGATTTCTCATGAGCTCATGAGTTGATTAAGTTAATTTGTCTTGGGATTTGGGACACATAATTCAATTACTGTCTCATCGTCATTTTGTTTTGAGAGCTTCCCCCATGTCTCCAAGCACAATGTTAAAAGGTGACACTAGGTCAGAATGCTCTCTGAAGCCTGCTGATGCTGTGGGCCTCCTCTGGACTATTTGCTTTAAAGTCTTTAACATCACAATTCTACTGGAAACACAATGTGCTGATGACAAAGCAGCTGGTTGCTCATGTAGAGTCCTCCTTAGATGAAACCAGCTGCTTTGGTCGTGGCTAATGTTTAGGTGTGTATATGAGTGGCAAGCTGATAATGATTGCAATGATATGGCGCATTCTTGTTGCAATTTGTTCCCTGTTCATCTTTTTTTGAGAGGAATTGACAGAATTAGGCTGCAGCAGGGGGGGTGAAATGTCTTTCCAGATTTCCAGCTCCCACATCAGCTTGGACTGCAGTGAGGAAAATTGAACACCATGAATATTTGAATCCAAGATGATCAAATTTTGTACAAACAGAGCTCATACATACAATGAGTGTATGTGCGTCACAGATGATGTTATCATCACCTGCAGCTGATAATATTAGCATGGAACGGTTCAAACTGTGGGAAAGTGAGTGCTGTCTTTGGAT
This sequence comes from Acanthurus tractus, assembly GCA_029783725.1. Lineage (NCBI taxonomy): Eukaryota > Metazoa > Chordata > Actinopteri > Acanthuriformes > Acanthuridae > Acanthurus > Acanthurus tractus. The sequence continues at coordinate 14,854,288 of JAQNCA010000025.1, forward strand.
TGGTTAAAGCAAGCAATAAAGCTGCCATTTGCTCTGAGGCAGGTTGGTTACAGCCAGGTCAGATTTGTGTGTTTGGTAAATCCATGGAGTCGTTCTGCGGTTATCTTTTTTGCAAGCAGACTGTGGGAGTGAGAGTGGGAGGATTTAAAGTAGTGCTGAAGAAGCTGACATTAAATTGACCCTTGACACTGGTTGCTTATGTGCTCAACTGAAAGAAATGAAGGCTGTGATTCATTAAAAAGGTCAATTTAAAGCTTGTGATAAGTAGAGTTGCTCAACATGAAGGGACATTAAGTGATAAAACACTCTGAGTTTTAGCATCTTCAGCTCAAGTAAGTTGCTCAACTTAATACTTGAAGGTCTGCATCAGCATTTTGGGCACATGGAGTAGGCCTATCTGCTGGTTGCCCGGCAACCTCAAGGTGATGACTTGACTCCAACTGCACAAAAAATAGTCTGGGCAATAACTTCTCATAAAACCAAAACATGTTTTTTACACTTTCATTTTTGAGCAGATCAAAAAAATGACATCCAACATTTTTAATTAAAATAGATTTAAAGTAAATGTCTAACTTCATTCATTTGTTTTAAAGTAAAAACTTGAAATAATTAGAATGAAAGAATTTAAAGTTTTTCTTAGGTTAAGTTTCTCCTTAAGAGTAAGACAGAAATTATAATTTCAAGTTTTCTGTTGTTTGATTTTTTTTCTAAGAATTTCTTTAACTTGCACTGCCATAAATCACATTAATAATAGAAAAACAGGACCAGTAAAGACATATGTTGTTGGATACTGTCTTCTTCTTAAAAAATAACCACCTTAGTAATGATCAGCATCACCTTCTCCTTTTCACACACCTGGATTGCCGCCGTGCTGCTCTCTTGGCTCCCCTAACCTAGCGTGCATGCTGTGCTTTTGCCCAGACAGCCAGACATTGTGGCACTTGGCTGTGCCAAAGGCCTTCTGCATGACTGGACTTGAGCGGATAACGGGCCAAAAGAATGTGGGGGCACGCTGTGGCGTAACACATAAATATTGTTCTCGCCCTGATTAACAATTAAATGGCTGCAGGGGTGGAGGAGGCAGGAGGCTGTTTAAGGATCACTGCTGAAAACACTGCAGCGGTTTGTGAGCTGGGATGAGACTGCAGCAGGTTGTGGAAGGGAATCGGACTTGGCATTGAGGTGACTTTGTTGAGCGCAGGCATCTGTGAATGTGAAGCTAGTTGAGCCAAATAAGACAACAGACTGGCCAGAGGGGAGGTGAAAGAACTCAGGAACGTTCTTAAATCAAGTTTTCAAAACTCTTGATTAATTGAGATATTTAGTACTGTGACTAAATTCTTGCTGCAGTGTTTTCTCACTTTATGATCGATATCAATACTCGTCACAAAAAGAAAGATTTGGGATTAGATTCACTCTTAGGACCCACCAGCTGCAGAACAGCCTCTGGATACAAATATATGTCTGTGAATTTCTGTAATATCAGTAACTAAAGTTAGGGCAACAGAGTGCTAATTATGCAATGATGGAGGGGCTTAAGAAAACACAACTTTAGCAAGATAACATTAGTTAGCTTAGCTGTAACCTGGGGCAAAAGACAGAAACTAGCTAGCATTAACGTTCGTCCATAGCTTTGACACAGTCAAATTTAGAAACTCTGAAGGTACAAGAGTAAAGCATATTAAACCAGCTAGAAAATGTATTAAACTAGCTAGATTGCTAGCTTCTTACATTAACCTAGAGCATCTATGTTGGCTTGCTAGATGGGTCTCGGGTACATGAGATGTTCAACCAGAGAAGTTAGAAGAGAGGAGACAGTCCACCTAATGCAATTTGAAATGAAAAGTTTGTAAAAGAGATGAGAGATGATGGTTGTTAGATAAATATACTTGTCTTTCTAGTTGACAGAATATGGCACATATCCAGGCAATTGTGTTGGCACTCTGGATAAGTTGGTGTCATGAAACCTTGCAGTTGCGTTGTAGGGGTTTAAGCATTATTCTAGCACAAACTTTTTAAAATGATGTTTATTAGAAATTACTGACTATTATATACATGCTTTTTTTAGGTCCCAGTGACTAATTAAAGTAAAGTTATGGCTCTCCCTCTGTTCAGTTAGATAGGGGCCTGGTCTTGTTGGAGTATACTAATAGCACAGGGGTGGTGCCAATATGGCCACTGAGTGGTGGGACTTGTGTAGATTGGCTTTGGTTTAACTGATGTCAAGGTTAAGAAATTATTTGTTTCACTGAAGCGGTGACCTGCTGAAATAGTATTTTGGTATCCATCCATGCTTGAATATAAGAATTACATTATAATGTTTGTCATTACAGGTTAGAAGGATATATAACTGTTTCACCCAAACTACTTGTTGTTTTTACTGCTTACCTTAGGGCAGAGAGGACAGTTAATGCTAAAGCAGAGTTTTCAAGTATACTTGTTTTTGTGTGTGTGTGTTTGTGTGTGTGTGTGTGTGTGTGTAAATTCTGGTTGTGCGTGTATTATTTTTTGTGTTTAGTCATTATCAGTCTGGCCAAAGACTCCTGTGTGTCTAAGTGGAGAAATCAGGGCTGGGATGGAAAAAGCAGCGTTTGCCAGGCATCTGTTCAGCCTCACCGGTGACTTGGACTGTTGGCTGCTGCAGGGGTGCAGGCAGAGAAACCACCTCTGTCTGTCATGTTATCTTTGAAGCAGCAGACAGAACCACATTTTGTTTTCCATCGAATCATAAAAAAAGAACAGAAAATCATTATTTCATTGTTTGACACCAAAACAAAAATTGAGTAGAAATGTGTTTGCATGGATTTTTTCTTTCTTTGACAAATGTTCTGACTGTTCTAAGAAACTTTGAACAGTTTTGAGGATGCACAGTTTTTAGTGCATCGAAGAGAAGGAACCTTTAATGTTTGTATGAATGCTGAGGAGAAAAAACAGACATTTATGTCTGATGTTTACTCATTCATACACCCATGGGTGTGTCTTACACTGTAAACATAGCGGTAAAACTTGCAGGATAGAAAGGACCACTGTACACTGACTGGTGGGGTTGTTAATTTTTATTTTTACCCAACTGTTCATTAGTGTGAAGCCAGTAGGTCTATTCTGTCTTTGTGTGCTGTGACTTTTTTGGCCTTGACCGAGCTGTTGGCACAGATTTAAGCCAACCTTTTAGTCCACAGAGATCAAAATGTTTATCAAGTATTCAGAGGTATCCTGTATCCACCTTACAGCCTTGTTCTGTACAACTGTGCGCTATAAATTGTGCTAACCTCTCAAATTGCTTCTGTACTCAGCAGATAATTTCTCACACTGGAGAGCTGTGGGCTTCAGGGGGGGAACCACAGAGTGGGCAGAGGATACAGGAAGTTTAATCTGTGGTGGGAAACACTGGAAAATGAGGTCGTTTTCCATGTCAGTAGGTTCATTTGTTGAAGTATGGAAGGTTTTTTATCCGTTTGTCATACAACAGCTTTAATGTACATAATACTTACTGGAATAGTTTTGATAAATATTTAATCTGTGGTATTCAGTCATGTATAAATTTGAGCGCTCCCCTGGTAATTTGGTTAAGTTTTCATGAAGTCTTCTGTTGCAGAAGCTTTGTAGTATTTGATATGTGGCTGCTGTGCTGTGGTCACAGTAGCAGGGGGCCTATTCAGGGCCACAACAGGGTCACATATCTCCTGAACCCTTTTTTCACTGGTTTAATGAAATACACATTTCCAGTGGCATAGCATCGTGTGATCATATGTGTTTTGAAAGTGCCCTCACAGCAGGGGGAACTGGTGTTGTTTCAATAACATGCTCAGTGGTAACAGTCTGCATCCTCAGCTGGCCTGTGACATTTGCTGGATTGACATGAGGGCTGCAGCTTGTTGTTCAGAGTAATATGTGCCTCAGGTGTTTATTGTAAATGTAAATCCATTAAATGCAGAAGAATGACCTAGGATGTAGCCTGTAATATTACCGCTCCGTCATGCTAGCTTTGCAGTAACAAGAATGCCATTCATGATACTCAAACAAACAGAATCTGTTTTCTAGGGAGACATCACAGGACCTGATGCTTTTTAAACCCTCTCGACTCCTGCCGAGTCATGAGGTACAGACTACAAATACTTCAGCTTACATGAGATTGGATAAATGAAATGTAATTAAGAATGGAATACAGCAAAACTGAAAGGCTTCAGTTACTCGTTGATTAAATTATTTAGTTCTCATCACAGGAAGAAAACACGATTGCAGTTTGCTGCACAGCTTCTGGAGGGGGAGAAAGATAAGTGATGTCTGTTAGCCTTGATTTGGTCAAAGCTATAGAAAATTAAATCTTCCATCTTTGCTCTCTACATTTTATCCTTTTCTGTCTTCAGGTGTGCACCAGCTACAAGTTATGAACTTCTTTTTAACATATGAACATATAAGTTTTTTCTATTATATCTGTAGTGGGTATACGAAGACAGTAATTATTTGTTAATTTAAAAAGTGAAATCATGGATCCTGTGTAATAACCTGCAGTTTTCCTCAGAAGTGAGAATCATTCATATTATGAGCGCGGTTTGTTTGCCTTTCTGACCCCACAGCTGTTTCCTGTAAAATTCCATTTGCAGTGTTGACTGTTTGTCCAGACCCACTTCGCTGTCGTCAGCCTTCAGGAAGAGGGTCCCATGGTGACTTCGTAGTAAATATGTGCTTATGCGACACTATTTATGTGTGCCCTATATTTGTGTAAGGAACAAAGACATCATAAGTCGGATATCAGGATGTATCTTACATTTAAATGGAAAAAAGGACAAACCTGAGATGTACTCCAGCTGCATCCTGCCTGGGTTGTAACATAAACCTCCCAGTGCGAATGCCTTTATTTCACACCATGAAAAGACAACATTACACCTCTGTGAATCCATCCTGTGCTTCACATCACCAAGTTAAGTTTGACAGCTGGCACAGAGAAGGGAACTATTTCCAATTTGCACACCCACTCGCCTCCTCCCTCCTCCCTTTAACTGCCAAAGAATAATTCATCTTAGCAGTGCATAACGCCAGGATTTCCAACCATTATCCCCTGCTGCTCCGTGACCTGCTTATCTTTGCTGTTAGATCTCAGCATCTCCTCTCCCTGAGAGGTTATTCCCTGCAAGCCAACAGGTAGTATTACACTTATTAAGGGGACAGGAGAAAGTAGCTTTTATGATCCCACGTGGGCCTGACCCCCCTGGCCGATGCTGACCTCGCACCATCCCCACATCTGGTTCAGATCTCAGTGAATTACAGCTAATAACAATGCTAAACAGTGTTAGGTACAAGGAGCCACAGGCAGACCTTTATCACAGCATTGTGGCAGGAATTTGAAAGTTAAGTGAAGTGAAAAGTGAAGTTTAGGCTGAAATGTGCCCTAAGGTACATTTTTTTCTTGGGTTACATTGTGTCTTCTGTGGACAATTAGAGGTCCTTCTCAGTGGCTCGGGTAATGAGACGATGGTTATCAATAAACTGCTGATGGGGAACTTTGGTTGAGTTGTCTTTCAGCTGTATACATTGCTTATCTAAACACAGTGGCTTTAGTTTATCAGAGCTGCTATATTGTTGACATCCTTATCCATGGTGATTGAATCAAACTTAGACAATTATTTAGAGAAACATAATGAATTTGTTCTAATGCAAATCCCCTAAGAACGCAGTTTTGGACTCACAGCAGATGGGTTAGGTTGTGGTTGGGTTAAATTCTTTGGGCCTCCAAAGATGGTGATTAATCAGGATGATAAAAAGAGAGTGCATGTGTTGATCTATTCTCATTGGAGACCCCTTCCCTGAGCACCAAAAGTATATAATCTGCTGAAGTTAAAGTGAGGTCAGTTCTGCATCACCTCTCTACAGCGCATTTCAAACTGAAGTGATTAATAGGGCAAAAAACAAGGCAGATGGATTTACTCAGGACTGAAAACTCTTGACAGCTTTCTCTTTGGAAAACAAGAGTTCAAAACAAATCTTCTGTCTATTGCAGTTAGAACTCATCTGGTCAGAGCAGGGTTGCAAATAAATAAAGAGGTTTTAAAAGTGGTAATTCTAATTATTATGACAGTTGATTGATCTGCTGACATAAACCTGCAGTACCTTTTGGCATGTAGTGGAAACAAGTTGCAAACACAACACTGTCATTGTGTCTCTTTTTGAGTTTTTATGATGAAATATTAGCATGCAGTTGCCTACACATCCTGCATTTACAGAGCAGCATATTTATTCACTTTGAGCCATGTTTTTGTTTGCTTGGCAAACATGAGTCCGAGATTTCCTCTCCTTGTAGATTTGTTTGCCACTTCACCACCTTCTGATGAAAATAGCTGATTATTTAGCTTCTTAACGCTCCACTGTGTGTTCACCAGCAAGCTTTTACTGCCTGCTGTGAGGTACTCTACAGGTTGAGGCTGTTTTCATTTTTCAGAGT
>JAQNCA010000025.1:14860826-14872614 GCA_029783725.1 Acanthurus tractus
CTGTGTGTTCACCAGCAAGCTTTTACTGCCTGCTGTGAGGTACTCTACAGGTTGAGGCTGTTTTCATTTTTCAGAGTTAAACTCTCATTGTTCCTGAGTGTGTGTTTGTGCTGTGACCTGCCCAGAATCGCAAAAGTGGGTGACAGCACAGGTTTAAGAATACCATGTGTGTTTTAAATGCTGTGATGAGAAAAAAACAACCCACAGCACAAATCCTGATAAGCATCAACCACAATTGTTTGATTTACAAACAGATCATGGCTTTTCCCTTCCTATGGAGTAAAAATCATTCAACCTGTATATAATCTTTCACAAGACTTACATCTGCTTCTAGAAGCTCGTTGCTGCATTGTACTTTGCAGACTTTTACCTAGACAACTAACAGTTCAAACAACCAAGAAAGATAAAGATTTCATGTTTGAATCAAATGCTTCATAAATATCAAGGTATATTTCAGTTACAAAGGATTTGAACTGTTTACTCTCTCTATGTTCCCAAGACTACGCTAAAACTATGAGTTTGTGTTGACTTTGTGGGCATTTTAAATACACTTTGAGGCAACTGGGATGATCTCAAATGATTTTCTCGTAAAGGCTCATCTTAAACTATGTCAGGCCTAGTTAAATCCCTGAAGACTGCCGTCAGCCAACACTTCATGTCCAAGTTGCAGTTTTATTTTATGACTTCTTTTTACTGTTGGCTCAATGTTGATGTTCATATCTGTTTGCCAATTTTGTAATGAGTCATTAAAAAGAAGATTTGGAAGCTCAGTTAATGCAAAGCATCCAAAGAACTGGATGTCACCCAGTGGGAGAGCCCTTGTAAAGAATGTAAACTTTTCGGTTCCAGTCATGATTTTGAGAGAAAACAACCTCAGCGCTGCCATCTTAGGATGATCCATTGCTGTCTATTGACCACATGCACTCAATAAAGGAGGAAGGCATCAGTCTCCCTCAGTGTCTACATGAAGAAGTAATCATTCGACTTGTGCAGAAAGAAGAACACAGAAAATAAACGCTTCCTTCTTTGCTGTAAACATAAACACTGTGACACAGCCAAGGTCAGAGACCCATTTGGTTCTGGAGCAGAGAAACTTCAGACTGAAAGTTCAGACTGTTAGATATCCATGCAGAGGGTATCCAATGTCACACTGAAGATGTCTGTTTTGTGTAACAGTGTGGCACTCTTGCAATCATTTATTGTTTTGTCCTTGAAGCTCTTGTGTTGCTCCATCTCTGGTTCCTGTTTGCTAAAGCTCTGCGTTTTGTTTTTACAGTTAAAGTGGATATTAGTTGTCATTGAAAAAATAATGTGATAAAAAAAGTATATCACAGTGTGGATCATGGAAAATATTGACAAAGAGGAAGATAATTCCTTGTTTCATCTTTCAATTTTTTTGTTTTTTATAGCTAGGTTTTCTTGTGTGCATATATTAAGAGTTTCATTAGCATTGAATTCACATTCCTCAGAGTTCCAGCGGATATGTCCTCTACCCACCTCAGCAATTTAGTGTCATGATGTTGTGACTTCAGCTTAAGACAGAACTTGATTATTGATTATAAATGTCTTTTCTCCCCCTGTGATTACTGAGGGGGAAAAAAAATCAAGGTGAGGCAATACAAATATACGGCTGTTGTTAAGGAGAAAAAATATTTTGATTTTAATGGAGATGCAGTTTAAACAAGAGCAGCTGTGTGTTTTCTTCAGAGGAAAATTAACATTTTTTTTTCTGCTGTGACAGCTCTGTTTCATAGGAATTTAATAGAAACAGGATTACCCTCTTTTGTTGTTGTCCGGTATGGAAAGCTTTCCACATGGCCAGTAAAATAGGCTTGGCACGTCTCTTAATTTAGCAGCAAAATACTCAGGGTGCTTTAGGCCGAGCTCAGAGGTATTTACAGAATGTGAGTCCTCTAGAAGGCCAAGGCCATCTGAGACTGTCCTGACCAGCACAAAGAGTTTGAACTCCTGCCATCAGACCATGCTGTGAAGTGCGTGCTAGGAGGACAAAAGCACCGCAGGTTGGCTTTTGTATCCACGGCCATCAATAATGCTGGAATAGCTTATTGAACATTAAAATCTGCCCTCTTTGCCTCCTTTTGCTCTGCAAAATTTCCACTTGCACATGTATTTGCATGCTCCTCACCTCAGATCTTATCTGCTGACTTATGTTTTTTTTTGCCTCTCAGTTTGTGTAGATATGCTCATTTGTTCAGCTGCTGATCGGTTTGAGAGGTATTACACCTGGCAACATTTCTCCTCATGAGATAATTCATATTTACCTGATCAGACAAGACTTTCATTTGACATTATAGAATTTAATCTGTGTTATTAATTACTTAGTCACCACCTTGTGTAATTCAGCATTACTATGTCACACTATCAGTTCATGTGAGGATATGTTTATACTTACAGGTAGTACGGGATAGTAAAACAATGTTTGATGTTACTGTTGCTAAGTTGCAAGCATAGCTGTAAACCATAGTGATCAAGCAGTTGATACCAAGATAAATGACCGGGTTGATGCTTAAGTACACTGACTAAATCATGAAACTGACAGACAGAATTACTGTCAAGTTTAATATGTTTAATAATAATTTGACTGCTGCCTTCAGGACCATAATGAAGTTTTAATTATCTTTACTGGCACAAATGCAAAATTAAAATGCTGCTGGCAGCTTTTCTCTGTTGTATCCCTCTTAAAGGATTGCAAAATTGCGTAGGTGGTGCAGTAGATAGCATTGTGGATAAAGAGGCCATTTGCTGCAGGGCAGGTTTTAAATCTTTGACATTATGCATCTGTTGTACAAAGGCACCTTAATAGCTCTATCGCATCCCTGTCAGAACATCTCCAAAGCAAACATAACATCTAATCTGTGTTTTAAGTCATGCTGTCTCTCGACATGTGGATAAGCCCTTTGGAGCTCTTAAATTTAACCAGACTGTTGTTTGAAATGTAAATACCACAACAGCCTCCTCTCTTCTGCACAGGTAGTTGAAACATGTAGCTGGAGCTGGCTTCCTTGGAATAGTGTACAATTTTCCATGGAGGGTTTACAGAGCTGACGTATTGAGAGCCAGACATTTCCTTTCATGTTGCTTTACCAGCAAACCTCAAGCTCTTGTAAAGTAAGGGCCAAATGTTTGCCTCTAACGGTCTACCTAAGGCTGTGCGTGGTTGTGAAAGCGGTTTTGGTTAATTATAGGTGTTAAGCCCTAAGAATATCTCACATGTTTACGACATATGTTGGTGAGAGTGTGATCTTTGGGGTTGCTTGACACAGCTGAAATAGGGTAAATCATAAACTGCAAGATGTTATTAAGTAAATTCCTTACTTTAACTGGGACTCACACAAACTGAACATCTCATAATCATGCTAAATGCCATCCAGGTAACAGCAGTGAGCTTATTACCTCCCCAAAGAAGAGGCTACTTATTAATTAAACCCCAGGGCGGGAGCTTACCTTGTGGGCTTGTTTCTAAGCAGCACCAGACAACAAACAGAACCAATGAGAGACTTTCAGCTCTGTGGTTTGGTGGCCAATAGCATCTCTTCATCAAAGAAGAATTTTTACTTGCTTTTTGGGCAGAAAGCTGAGTCTTTGAGTCAGTGTCATACTGAGGAAATGAGTGGTTAATTCCCCAAAAGAGTCTGTAATATGGACTCAGAGTGGGAATAAAGGAGTGTGACTTTCTGTACAGTAGGGCCATTGTAGCACCGTGCAGAAAATTGCTTTATGACATCATGTAGATGTTGGACAGCAAACAACTATTCTTTGTCATGCACAGTTTGAATGGGAAAATCTTGCTATGGGTTATTAGAATGCCATAGTTTAGTTTCTATGAAGTCCTGTTGGTCTTACAACTGGCAGCACGTCACCCTATCTTGACAGCTTTTAATATGTGTACGTACATCAGGCCACAGCTGGCTCCGGTTTGGCCCGCTGTCATTGAAAATTAGACACCAGCTCATCTTCATCAATGGATCTTTTCAAATAGTTTGACCTCTTTAGAGACAGTGTATTTTAATTAACCTTTTCTCTGATGATGCTCTCTCTGTGAAGCACTCTCTTCATCCTCTCTGCCTCCTTACTTTCTGAGTTTTGTGTGGGCTCACAGTGGCTCCATCACAGCCAACAATAACACGGCTCTTCACATCCTCTTACTCTCCGGCTGCATGGTGGTTTTCAGTAACGTGCAGGCATGTCATACATACAGCCTGGTCTCAGTGTTTCATGTTTTCCGTAGGCTGCTTTGCGCCGACTGTACAGTCTGGTTGTGGTTTATGGTGAAGGCGGTATGGTCTTACTGCACCGTCAGCCTGTAGGAAGCGCTTAGCTCAGGCTGAATGTGTGGTGTGAGAGACATGGCTTTGCCTCAGACGTCATATCACTGCCAGGGCAGGATGAGCTAATGTGAGTTAGTGGTGCTACCATAGACTACAAATATGGAATGAATGATTCATGTCGTGCAATCATAGTTCTCCCAACAAAGCTTCTCTTATATATACAGTAGTATCATATTCACACCAAACATGTCTTGACAGAATTAATGCAGCTCTTGTGTTCTTCAATTCTTCAGTTCAGTATGTGAGAGCAGCTTTAAACACAAAACTTGAGAGGCACCAAAATGTATCAGGATGTTTGGGACTCTGACTTAGCTGTTAGGGTGCTTATAAGAGTCTAACCAATTTTAGATAGGTGAGACTGAAGCTAATACTGATATTAGACTTTGGAAAAAAATTGTCATGATTTACCCGCCTATAGCAATAATTTACATAATACACCCAAGAGTTTAAACATGATTCTAAAAATGTTAAGAATTGTGACGCATTCTGAGTGTTTATAGTTTAAAAAAAAAAACCTTTATGTGGACGCTCTTTCCAAATTCCTTTTCAACATGTGTGCTGATTTACAGTAAGTTTACATCAGCACACCTGTGCATGTTTGTTTAAGTGGTATGAACCCTCAAACTCTAAACTATTACTGTTACAGAATACAGTGTCTAAAGATGAGGTTAGCTCTAAAATAGAAATTGCTTCTGTTCCCACTGGTACAGATCAGTGGTTCTCTAAGTGGACGGACATGGAGCCCTGCAGGACCTACAGTGAACATTATATCAGAAATAATCTCTGTCCAGATGAGCATTTTGGCATTGTTTCAGAAATGATCTCCATCTAGGCAAACACAGCTGAAAATACATATCACATGACCATTCACATACACTAACCATGCAGGTGTTGGTGTAAGCAGAAGGCAAAGTGTTGGTTGCTCTGTTGCAGAAGAGACTGAAGAGGGAGAGAAGCAATGGTGAAAAGTAAGACAAGAGAGGTTTTGCTTGGACTGACAACAAGGTGGAACTGAAAAAAATCAACATAGAGGTCAACAAAGCCTGTATTATATTATCCATGCCTATTTAACCGCTGGGGGTAAAATCTAGTAATTATATTAAAACTCTTTGTCTTCTTCTGCAGAAGTCTCGAAATATGAGAGCAGATGTTTCACATTTAAAAACAAAGTTACAGTAATGTGAGTACATAGGCCTAAATAACCTTCACCTTTGGTCCAATCCCTTATATATGCCCTGTGGCAAGCAAACATGATGGTTATGGAGGCCTTCAAGCAGTGTGCCTCATTCTGTTACATAAGAAGAAAACTTCAGCAGGTCACTAAAAGAATGGTCTTTCCATTCTGTCCTATGAGCTACCTGCGGCCTCTGGAAGGGCTCATGGCCGGGTTCGTTTCTGTCAGTCTCACCACTTCCAGCTGTCACGGCTTAGTGGAGAAATTTACACTCAAAACAAGCCCTCATCCTCGCTTATCCTGCGGGCCTTAAGAAGACTACAGTAGGTATGATTAACTGCCTTACTGGTGGCTTATTCTGACACTTGTGGCATGCAAGTGTTGGAACATATCTTCTGTGGGTTGTTCAGTAAAAGTCATAGTCACCTCCTGCTTTGTAATTTTAGTGTTTTGGGAATTACCCCTGTTTTGTGAGCATGTTATTACGATGTTTATTGTTAACACATGTATTCAGTACCCTTCTTGCCTCTTCGGGCTATCAGGAACATCCAGTGAGTCCCTTTTTCCAGTGACGTGATGGGGAAGAATGTGAAATCCAGATTTTATGACAATGATTATTTCATTTTCTGCCCGTTTCCATCTATTACTCTTTCTCACAATGCCACATATAATATAGATCACAGCTATTCCTAGCATCACAGAAGGATAATAAAACCCAAAACAAAAGAGCTGTCAATGGAATATTTTCTCTGTGGAGTGCAGTCTGCAACTAATGAAGTTAATGGAAATAGCAGTCGTGTGGTTGGATGTAGTGTCGCATCTCTGTCTCGGTTGAACGGAGGCAGGAAAGCGAGACAAGGGAAGATATGGCTGGTTTTGTTCTCAGGGGCTTGTTATGAGCCAGCTGTGAACAGGGAGGAAATGAGGTCAGCCCCCACTTAGGGAGTCACATTTTTGGAACCACCTACACACACAAACACATCACTGAAAATTATGATGCATTTCGTCAGCTCTCCACGTCATCTTCCAATGTTTAAATAAATTTGTTGAGCAGGAATGAGACTTGTTTCTAGTTATAATGTTGGTGGTGGTCAAGCTCTTTAGACAGCTTTTGTTTCAGGAGTTCTTGAGAGTTTTCCCCCTACTGATTGTTGGGGATTTCCTCTCCTCCCCCGGGGACATCCTGTTATCTGAGCCATGACTCAGCGGAAAGACCTTTCAGTGACTGGACCTTTTCTTCCCTAAATTACTACATTTGATTAATACAAGCATTTTTTTCCCTCATCTTTAACTCAAATTAATTATCTTGGTCAATTTCGCAATGATTGTACTTGATGAGCATTTAATCAGATTAGGGAAAATAACTATTAAGTTCTTCAATTGGCAAAAGGAAATGAAAATGTAGATCAGTTATTCGCTCTTATAACTTTAGCAGCTGTGTGTGGGATGACTCAGGTCTGGACAAAAGGACAAGCTTTTTTAAGGATAAATTAATATAACAGCCTTGACTCAGATTTCTTTTTGAGGAAGGAAAAACTGAGACTATTCTCTGTAGTTCAAGAAGGTATAAGAGGAATGACTGCTGTTCATCTGTTCAGACCACATTAAAGGAATTTATGTAAGGTTGTATGCTGCTTGGAGGGTGTTGAATGATTTGACACTATGCACTAAACAGGCCTCATTGTTTTTCTTCACATAATGACAGAACCATTTTTGATCTGCTGTCCTTTTTCAGCAGGAAAACATCATTTAGCTCTACGACTGTATGCAACTGCAAATCACTGTTTGACAGTAAATCTTAGATTAGAAGTTTGAAGTTAGATTTAGCTGCAAAAAATCAACTTAGGTTTGGCTGAGGTAAAGATTATGGTGTGGTTAAAATAAGGCCTTGGTTAAGGATATAGAATCAGGATCAACAAACAAACAGCTATCTGTCATGGCAGAGTCTGATGCTTTGTTGGCTCATGCTCTATAATAACATCACTGACTTCCTCCTTAGCTCCTGTGATGATAAGTACAACCACAAGACGACTTTATCACTTGAACATAAATATAAGTCATTTTGGGGCACTGCCTGAAACAGCCGATGCTGTCATTCTTTTTGGGAGAACAGTGCTGTGAGCATCTTCTTCCAACATTTTTATATAGACTTTGACATCTTTTGAAGTTTGTGCCATCAAAGGCTAACATTTCCAAAACCCAACTTAGCGCTTCCAAAACTACTTTTCTTCTGTTAAAATCCTCTCAGCCTCTGCAATACTTTATGATAATGTTCATTGGGCTGTTTGCTTTGTGCTGATGTGTGTGCCAGTAAGTTAGATACTAACGAGCTTACACTGTGTTAACAATATGTTTATTTAGCTTCGATTTGGTGCCAAAGGTCTTGACCTTTTGAACACACAGTAATGTCTTGAATTCACTGGCAGCTGTTGAGCCGACTTGTTCTGGTTAGTTTGGATCTCACCAGGAGGAAAAAATCACAGACACTGCAATTACTGTTTCTTACAAAATGACCAAACCAGATGAAGTCAAATCTTCATGAACCTCTGCTAATTGTTGCTCGCTGTGAATACAAGACACTAAATCAGAAACTAACCTGCCTGTTGGGATTTCTGTCCAAACCTTGGAGATATGTTTTTCCACTGTTAACAAGAGTCCAAACCACCACAGCTCTATTAGTTGTGAAGAGGAGGGAAGAAAACTGATAAATAATATAGGCCAGTTAGGCCTGAGGGCCTCTTGTCAAACAGCTGGGTGGAGTGAACTCTGGCCTTCTTGGCCCATACTTGGGTCAGTGTGTCATTATTTCTTCCTCCAAGGAAGGACTCTTATTAATGTTATTCTTGTAGAGTCGCCCATAAAATGTGATCTACTAAGCTACTTTCACATATTAACTCCTGACTAAGTGTGAAGAATCAGCCTGGACATTGTCTGAAGTTGTCCTTTTACACATGTAGCACACAGCAGAGGGTTGTGTGTCATATTCCTTCACACTTACTTAAAATAGTTCATTTTGTTTAGATGATGAGTGGCGTCTGGGAAGAGGGGAAGGACTCATGAGCATTGATAACTTATTTTGTGTACCTTGCTTTCATGTGCACCTTCATACCTTGTGTTCCTGTGCCTCTTGGCTTATACTTCAAATGTAGTTCAAGTTTGGTATCAGACATTTTCCTCTGTTAATTTCCTCTTTCATTCGAAGGTATTGATCAGGATGTTGATACAACATAATACAAAATATTCATCATCTTCAGAGTTTGCTGAGATCAAGACGACAGGCTTCAAGTGACTCCGTTATGAAATAGTCATCAAAAAGCAGTTTTTTCCAGAACCCATCCATCACAGGGCCCTGATATTTTTTGATACGGACCCAAAATTTTAGATGTTGAAAAGTAACAAGTAAATGTTCTTTAAGGTGGTCTACTTGGCATGTAAGCAAAGAAACTTTTTTAATCAAAATTGCTAAAACCCCTTGCACAGCAGTCCTTGCAAAGGGAAAAATAAATTTTTTAGCACAAGTAAATCCTTCTTTGAAACAAGACTCTTTGTAGGGTTTGGTAGCGTAACAGCTCGTTCAGCTGGCCCCAAGACTGAGAAAGAATGCCCCACTGTCCAAACTCATCTTCCAAGAAATTTAAGGAACTTATGTCCATGACCCTTCATGTAATCTGAGCAGCAAGACCCGCAGCATGAACTGTAGCGTCACTATTTACACTTAAAGGAGTTTTTGTCCAAATTACACTGGTAAAAGACCTGGTTTTCTAATGACATTATTCAGAGTTAATGAAAGGAATCCTTAAACAAAAGGGTTTGAAAGTGTTGCTAACCAACCAGATAATCTGACTGTGAATTGCTGAAGTAATTCAATAAGGCGCAACATGACAAAACCTGATTGTTACTTCTCACTTTCTCAATGGCAGAATGTTTCCAACCTCAGTGGTTTTGGTTTACCGCGCATCACCATATAAATGAACAGTCCAATGATTCAGTAAAAATGTTGTAGCTTTAATGAGCCTTTTATAGTGCTGCACTTGAATGTGTTTTCAAGTTTATAGCTACATTTTTTTAGTAGTGAAACTCTGACTTCAGCTTGGACTTTCATGGGTATTTTTCCCTGCCTAAGCAGACTAACTGTTCATAAATGTTACACAGATTTTTTCTATAGGATAGAGGTATTTGTGAAACAAAGTCATATGTGTTTCTGTTTACCACAGTCTGTCAGCTTTAACCAGGTCTTTTCTACAGAATAGAAGCAGAATTCTTATAATGAACAGATGTCTAATTCCGGACCTCCTGTGTGTCCCTCGTTGCCAAACCACTTCCTCACAGTAGTTTAACAGGGCTTAGTCCAGACAGGAAATTTCAGACCTTTGAGCCTTTTACCTCTGGATTTACAGGTGACAAATATATCAAAGTACTTACCAGGGTTTAATAGTTGCTGGTTCAGAAAAGAAAAGTTACCAGAGAGGTCCAGAAGCTTCTTTGGTAACTATTTTAAGTGACGGCTTGGATTGTTTCCTGACAGTGTCACAGCCCTGAAAATAAGTTTTGTAAGAGGCACGGGGAGCTGCCAGACTCTGAATGTTCAGGATTCTTGGGGGAATAAAAGCTCTTCGCCTGTATTGTGGTGTTTGGCAGATGGAAAGCAGAACTGTTTGTCTCTGTCAGCTTGTGTGCGTCGCTGGGGAGATGGAGACCTACGAGGGGAGAATGTGCAAAATATTTAGAGAGCATTTGTGTCCTTTTTTAGGGTCGGTGCTCATCATTATTTATCCTCCCTGCTCAATTAGACCAGAGAGTCTGTAAGCTCTCAGCCCCAGCAGGGGAGATTGGACGAACATGGGTGGAAATGCGGATGCACATATTCATGCATGAACACACAGGTGCTCAAATAAACCTCTGCCTGAGGTGCACACATGCAAAACTGCACACACACAGGCAGCAAAGCTAATACAGGTGGGATACATCAACAAGCAGTAAGTCAACACTGGCATCCTTCTGCCCACACACATCTTTTCCATCCAGGCTGCTGTCATGGTGACACTGGTTTAACCTCGACAGGTAATCTCACCACATGTTTTTATTTCCTGGGGTGCTTTTTGGCGGAAGAGGCTGGTGTTCGATCATGTAGTCTAAAGTGTGCTGATATTATTGCCTGTGACCCAGTATGACCATGGCAGAAACCATTGCCAGGTGGGCTGCTCCCCCCTGCAGACTGAGGGAGGCCGATGAATATCTCTGCCTTTAAGTGTTTCAGGATGGCTGGTACAGAGGCGTTAGCTGCTGTCAGTCATTTGCTGTTTTTTTGTGGCAGTGGCTGGAAAAACAACACATACGGAAACAGTTGTTCCAAACAGAGTCTGCTGGGTTTTGTTTTTTTTTTTTTTTTTTGTTGAGACAGTGTCAAGATGAATTTTATGCTATTGTTCAGGCACTGCAAGTTGTCGGTTTGACAGCCTGTCCGTCAGTCAGCCACAGAAGCTGCTTTCAGACAACAGACCTTCAGTGCTGAAGGCTTCTGACTTTGTAACAGCAAAAATTAAGATTTAAAATTAATGTGCTAAAAACATGAACTCAAAGCAATAAAGACTGAATGGGTAACAGACTTCCATCCCAGACATCCAATATTAGCCATGCAGGCACACATTCAGACAGCTACCATTCTGGGCCAGACCGAAAAATCTCAACAACTTTTGGATGGATTGCTGTAAAATTTTGTAGAGACATTCATAGTTGATAGAGATTGAAGGATGTTTACTTTAGTGATCCCTGGATATGTTTTCTCTAGTGCCAGCATGAGGTGGACATATGTTGTTTTAAGTGAGATGTCTCTACATCTTTTTTAAGGACTGATTTGTTACAAACATGCCTGCACCTTCAAACTGATTTGTAATCATAATGATTGTAGTCCTCTGTTGGCATCATCAGGTCACAATTTTTAATCCAAATATTGGAATATTTTCAAACCAAACATCCCTACTGTCCTCAGCTGTACTTTAGGTTCAGTGCAATTAGCAAATGTTAGCATGCAAAGAGGCTAAACCAGGCTGATGTAGATGGAAGACTTCAACAGATAAACATGCATGGTGACTTCTGTACCTGGTTACCTTCATCTTGTTATTTCTACTCTTCGGTACAAATATGTTTATTGTCTTGTATACTTTTTTAGCTAAAGTTTTTTATTTTATTAACAGTTAGGTGATTTGGACTGAAATCTCCACTGTTTTGTTGTGCTTCAAGTTAAAGATGTCTAAGCTCAGTTACC
>JAQNCA010000025.1:14884891-14896747 GCA_029783725.1 Acanthurus tractus
CAGGCTGTGTTCATTCTGCGCATGCTCTGTCTTGACGTAAATGCGCAGTGACGTTTCCTCACTTGAAAATATGGCGGTATCATATCGATATTATGATATGATATGATATGATATGATATGATATGATATGATATGATTATTATGATATATTATAATATATCAATCAGTCCCATGATTTGAGGGATGAAATGTGCTGCCTCAAATCGCCTGCCGATTTCTGAGGCTTCCTCTTCATTTGGCATCCGGATCTGCTCTTTGATTGGTCCTTTTAACATGCCCTTACAAAACATGTATGTGAACTTTTTTACTGTGCTTTTGTGAATGCCGAATGGGTTGGAGACGAGGCGGTACTCTGCACAGCTACCAAGTCTATACAAAACAATTGCGACACGCATAATACAGGAATGGGTGCTCTGACGGTGACTTCATCTGGAGCCATAAATCCATCCACCAGTCCACACAATTATGTGAATGAAAAGCGCGTCATCCGAAAGTTTTGTTTCCATTCATTCCATCTGTGCTGTTAAATCGTACAACCAGCACCCTGATTGGAGCCTTTAGACCTGCACCAGGTGGTCTGAGAGACACTGTCTTTAACCTTGAAATCCTCAAGTCAGCTTCTCCTGATATATTGCTGCTGTTCTTGTATCCAGTGTTCACCTGAACACTAACCTCTGTCTGCTTCGCTGGAGTTTCCTATTCTCATGGGAGCCATAGACACTCTTTAAAACAGCTTGTCTCTCAAATATTCAGGACTGCGGTTGCCAGGTTTGACCACTTGTCTAACACTTGCTGCCAGCTCCTCTCTCATCCTTTGGGTGGTAGTCCCTCCCTCTGACAAACTGACTCCAGACCTGTTTATGGCATCGGGATGCGTGCTTTTTGTCACAACAACATCTCTGCATCTGTGGCGCCAGCCCAATCCTATTTACATACCTGTGACTCCAGCAGGAGAAAGGCATGCAAATGTACGTTTGGCTTGGCAGTACATGGTGCCCACATCAAGAACACTTCTCTCAGAGTGGCAGGGCGGTCCAGCAGCTTTAACACAGGTTGCTCTTTAGCAAGGAGGGCAGACTGAGGGCTTAGACTGAGTGGTAGTTATTCACTTCTACAGGTGCTCCTTTGAAATCCTTGTGAGAGGAAAAATGTACTCATGCAGTACCAGATGTACACTTCTGAATGTGTGCAAAGATTTGCTTTTAATGGTAGGGTTTTAATGTTGCTGTGATTTTAAATCTTGCTGAAAGGCAGAGTTAATTGATAGAGTTCAAATTAAACACTTTCTTGTCGTGTGGTGTATTTGAAGCAATGTGGCTTGCAACTTGCTTGAAAAATGCAGCTTTCCAAGATTTAGCCTAACCCTTCAGTTTTATTCTTGTAACTTGTATTGTCATGTTAATTTTATTTAGGAACTTTGCAATACACATGTGAGGTTTTTTTGTGTATATACACAGGTTGAGATTGCCGGATATGACACTCCATACCATGAGAAGGTGCACTTAAATTGTTTTTCCATTTTTAATTAAGTAGTAGGAAAGCTAACATAAAAAAAAAGATTATTCCTGTGGTGTACTGTAATAATGTACTGAAATAATAAAGACATATATAAATTTTATATATGGGTACATTTTAAACTTAGGATTGGTTGTGTTTTATGTGTTTTGTGTTTTATTTATGAATGTAGATTTATGGCAATTTATTGTGTGTTTTTGTAAGTTTGGGCCCAGTGGGACAGTAAATCTTTCTTTGGTCTTGAGGTCAAAAGGTTTGGGAACCCCTGCTGTGAGGAGATAATTAGATATCCTAGTGAACAAGTCAATCAGGACTTTTCAGGACAGACTTTTACAAGATTTTCCAATCAATGCTCTGAGATATGTTTATTCGTCAGATGTTTAATTTTGCCAAAACAGACATTCCTGTCTGATTGTTTTAACCACAAACAGATTCTCAACTTTTTTTTCCCAAAAAATATACAATAACATGAAATAAATCAGATTCACCCATACCGCCCACTCCTTGGAGAAAAGTAGCCTGGTGACTCAGGTTACACAGAAAATGACCCACTTTCTTAGTATCCACTTCCTATTCTGTGCGAGAAGCAGGAGAGAAGAGTTGATTTAACCATGCATGGCTGATTCCAGGCAGGATTGTTTTCCATTACACATAATGGCAATTTCATCTTAACTCCATGATTGATTACTGCTCTGTCATCCTGAGGGGGCAGTGTAGCCCTTCACACTGATATGATATATGAGCATGTGTTTTCATTTCAAAATCTCCAAGCTTGGACCAGTTGGGGCTTTTGACAGTTTGATACAGTGCTCAGACCCCAGAAATCCTCCATTTGTTTCCATGAAGTAGTGACCATTTTATATGAGTGAGCTTGAGTGCTATTAAATGTGATTATAAATCCATTATAACTCAAGTGAAGGTCTGTTTTTTTCTGACCAAACTGTTTCAGGTAACTCCCAGAGAGATTTTTTACTAATACAATGGAAATTTATGGATTTGGCTATAGGACTTTTTTTTAAATGTTTTTTTCTTATAAATGGTAATTCCTAAAGCGTTACTCATGGCTTTACTGCATTGCTATATCTCTCAAAAATGCTAGCCTTGACTGTGAAACCCAATCATAAATGAGTCAAAGTGCAGTGAGTCTCTCATGTCTGAGGCCTCTCCAGGTTTTGGGATGTGTGGTCTCAGGACAGTAGATCTGGCAGTGGCTGACCACAGCTGTGTTTGTGCTGGGATGGTGTACTGGAGAAATTCCCCATTTCCGTTTGTTGACCCTGTGGCCTAAGCCAGGTTGTCCCCGAGGGGCTGAGGGCGGCTGGTGCAAGAGGAGGTGGATACAGGTGACTGGAACTTTCCTCTGAACTCTTCCCTCTTTTGTTCGCCAAAGTTTCTTTGATCTTTGCTGTTTGGTCTCCCTGAATCCTTCAGAAACATACTAACAGATAATTATCAAATCCTGTACAGGCGAGTAGATAATAATTTCTTTAGGGTGGATGTGAAATAACTTGGGCCAACTTTGTAGATGCTGCAGCAGAGGACACGTGATAGCTTGGTTGTGTGCTTTGGGGTTGCGCCATCAGTTAAAGAAAAAAAACACCCCCAGATACACTTACACTGATTTTATCACTTGTTCAATGCTCTACATGTTCTACCATGTGCTAAAATGTTGCAGTTTATGTTGTGGTATACGGCAGATTCCTCAATGTGCACAACATTTCTTCTCATTTTCTTTTATGAACATCTACATTTTTTTTTTTTCTAGGCAAATAAATCGAAGTCAACGGGACTTAGTCACAGACATATAACTAAGTCCAGTTGACATATAACTAAGTCCAGTTGACTTCGATTTATTTGCCTAGAATAACTATGACCTGGATGAATGAGAACATTCACAGATATCTACATATTTTGCTTTTTTCCTGTCTGCATGATGACAGAAGCTCTCTGCATTTATTGGACTGTGCAAGAAAGTGCACTTGGTCATAAAATTTGTATCAGTATGATGAAGTTAAGAATCCAAACTTGCCAGCTGCTGTTGATGTAAGAAAGATGATTCTTTGTCTAAATTTAAATACAGAAGCATGACATCACATTTCCCATGTGAACAAGAAAAAACATCACTGCAAAGAAACATGACTGAATCAGGAAAGCTGCATGTATTTGATGCAAATCAGAGGGGATTTTGCCTGTAAGTCACATTAGTCTTTTCTTCATCTGAACTTTGACTTTGATGCTTCCATCTCAGAGGAAATGCTTCCAGTAAAAGCCTTATATTTTACAAGTAAACCTAATGATGTATGTGATGTATCTGTCTTTTTCATCTTTAGTGTTTGGAGTCTATTAAAACTTAATTAGAGACCCAATGTGTACCTCAGCTCTTTTTCCCTTGGTGGTTAGTCAGTCAAGCTGTGTCTCCTGGTGGCTCCAGCCAGGTGATCTGACCGGGAATGCACTTGACGCCACCTCTGTCTTTGGCCTTTCAGGGGTAACCAAGCATGTCCAGTGGGGCTTTTCCCTCCTGCCTCCTCTGCTCCCACATGAAAGAAACCTGGTTTTGTCTGACAGGAGAGTCATTCTCCGTAAAGAAGTGGGTTGTTTGTGGGGGGAAAAAATAATTTCTGCTTCTGCTATCAGTGCTGTTCAGTATTGTGCAGACTTTGTGGAAAAATGTTTGCTTACCCCATTAAAAACACAAAGTGTTTAGTTCTGTATCCATGTGGGCCATTTTGTTTTTGAGCTGAAAACAGTTTTTCCAGATTTGAATAAATGTGGGAATCCCTGAACTTTGTCTTTCCAGTTCATCCCATGACAACAATGCAGAAAATAAAGTGTTTTTTATTGCAAAAACTGTCTTTCCTGGCAAACACGAACCTTTGACAGAACAGTCGGGGGGAATAAGTTGAGAAGCTCCCTCAGTCAGTGTTTTTTTTGGCAGCTGGAGCAGACTGACCGTCTCAACCGTCAGGAGAGGAGCTGTGAAACACTGAGATCTGCTTTACATTGCACCTGTTGGGAACATGAATGAATGAATGACAGTCACAAACGCAATCAGAGATATCCAGTCCTCCATCACAGACTCTGCTTCAACCTCCCTCTCACCTCTCTGTATCTGTTTTTTATTTTCTGTCTGTCATCCTCCTTCTGTTTCCTGCTCAACTTCTCCTCTTTCTTGTCTGGTTTTTACCCAGTGGACTTGCTGTCGAGCACAACATAACTGCTTTTTAGAAATGAATTATGCTTTCTGACATTATGCTTTGATAGTAAGCAAGACAGCTATATGCTACAAAGAATGATTTTAAAAACAAAAGAGTGGATTGACATGTAGCAGAGGTCACAGTGCAGCATATTTCTTTTTTTCCCTGGAGTCTAAAAACTGTCTGTCTTGAGTTCATGAACCTGTGCGGTGAACCAAACTCGTCAGGGGCTATTGTTCGAGGTGGCTGTGTTTCTGTGTGCATATAGCTGGGAGAAGCCTGACCCATGTTGAGGCTTGAGCATGATAAGGATCTTGTCTGATAGGGACTAGACATGTTGTGTTGGTTGGGTTCTTCTAATGTTTTCTAAAAGATAAAAGAGCATCTTAAAGCTACAAGAGAGTAGCATGTACCAGACATCTGAGATCTTCTCTGAATTAAGCATTGTGTCGAGTGATGCCAGAGGGTGGAGGTTTGCACCTTTGATGTTAAAGGAAAGCATCTTAACTGATTTACTGTATGGCGTGATGTTTTTGTCATAGTGGCAGAGGAATTTCGTCTCTTCTTGCTCTCTCCGAGCTTGTTTTTCCTGCTGCTTGCAATGGGCAACAAAAACTATACAGACTATTTCCTGTGTTAATATCACACAAATTGTAACAGATGGTCATCTGATCTAGAGCTGGAACTACAGCATAAGTCAGTTTATCAAGGCAGCAGCTGTTCTGATAAGTGATTTATCATTACAGTTAATTTTCAAGCAAGCCTTTCAAAATATTTTAAAATGTTTTTGCCATCGGGAGACTATGATGGATGCGATAATTCCTCAAAAATTTGAGGCAAAAAATGTATGTGCCTTTTCTCTAATGTTTTGTGTTACAGTGAGAAGCTCTTTTTGGCTCGTTTCCTAATGCCTTATGTACAGTTTTGATGTGTTCAAGTCAAAACAGTCAAAATTTATTTTGAATGAATTTATTGTAACCTTTTGTATCTAAAGCATCTTTAAACAAGAGGCGTACTGTTTGAACCGTGAGCTGTTTTTTCTGTTTGGGTCAACCAGCTGCCAACATTGATGTACAACAGCTGCTGTGTTATCTGAAGTCATTCACACAGGATATAGTCTGCACTGTATCAGTATCGCTCATTAATATACACTTGCTTGTCACTTAGTGTTTCTGTTACCCGTCCCACAACTATCAACAGTAAACTGTCTGTTTTCTAACATGCCTATGTTGCATAGTTTTCTCAGGAGGTCGACTGGTCGCCTGTGGTGGTCGTTTCATTGTGATACTCCCACTGTTCATTGGGTTCATATGCTTTGAGTGCAAAGACCTCGTCCATCACTTAACTGTGCTAAAGACGGCTCTTTGTAACAGCAGGATGTGGATGGGAACAGAACTCAGTATTCCTCTGCTTAGATTAAATAAATTGAGAAATATTACTTATTTCACATGGAGTCCAAATGAAATACCAAGAAACTTCTTTTTTTTTCAGGAAAGGCTTATATGCACCCTCATATTTTGGCAAGAAGTCAGTTCCTCCTGCAGTGCGTCTTCTCAGTGTCTTCAGGAGAACGTTTGCAGAGCGTCTGTTTTCCCTTAAAAGCAGTTAAACTTAGAAAGATTTACAGTAACATATGAACTGTGTCAGTTATTGACACATTTTGATAACTGAGACCTGTCCATCTGTTTCTTATTAAATTCTGAAACCTTGCTTTGTTTAATACTAAATAAAGATTGATGTAACAGAAAAGCCCACTTGACCTTCTTCTTCCATTGATAAACTTACTAAATGACTGACTAATTCTAACCTAATCAATGCACAGGTGAGTTTCAGCCTGTAATGCTCAGGTTTCTGTTATAGTTAGTTTAATAAAAAATCTTTCCTTTTCTCTCCGTGTCTCTCTGTAGTTGAAGCAGCCGGACAAAGCAGCGGCGGCGGCTCACACTTACTTCCAGGCCAATCCAGAGCATGTGGAGATGGGTCAGAACCTGGAGCAGTACAAAGACGTGCAAGGCGTTAAGGAGGAGCACTTTGTGGACCGAGAAGCCCGCCCTCACCAGGTAACCCTTCACGAGTTAGGATGGAGATGCAGTTTTTGATTATGTCCTAATTTTCTTTTTTCACCACCTGCATGAGCATTTAACTGGTGAGACCTGTGGCTTTTTATTTTCTACTTCACATCTCTCCTAATGAGAAAAGTAAAGCTGAAAATGTGTTTGTGTTAATAAACCTTGTACTTGAATGGCCGGAAACTTGTTTAGGTCTGTTAGTGCTAGTTGTGGTGAGGCCCTAAATAGCAAGGAGTTGTTGCTCCTTTAATGCACTGATTCTTTTGCAGTTTTTCTATCTATTTTCACCCCAGAAATCAGTCCCTTTATTTACTTGTTATCTGTAAGTTAAGCTCATACAAGTTCCTACAGGATATTGCAGGAGAAGCTTTTTACTCTGTACAAATCTGACTCCTTTAATCTGCCATTCATTCTAACTGTACCTCAACTAATCTTCAAGCACGTCTGATTGTGACCCTGTGATTTCACTTTGATCATCACATATATCTATAGTCTGGTTATAAGGATACATGTGCTTTATTTTTTTTTTTTAAATGTGTGTTTTTACTGTGTTTTTTAACTTTTTCCCTTTCACACTGATGATATGTTTTGTTTGTATATTACAGTCCTGTGCAGATTTTCTTTGAGGAACATAAAAATTGTGCATTATTTTAACTTTATTATCAAATTCTTAGTGGGGATTGACAACTGTTCAGGTAAATCTTGCACGTTGAGCACTTCTCTCTGTGTTAATTTCAAACAAATGATCAGTGCTGCTGCAGGTTTGCTTACACCTTTGGTTAAGGTTGGGTTTGAGAGTTTTACTTGACACTAAATGTCACAAACAGTCATCCCATCATTTCTCTCTCCCTCATGATCCTCTGTCTCTCCTCCTTCACAGCGCTCCTTCACAGCAGCAGTGAAGTTGTACGACAAAGGTGACTACGAGGGTGCCATCGATCTGTTTGAGGAGGCTCTGGTGGAGTACTTCAAAGCAGACACAGAGTGTCGGGCCCTGTGTCAATGGCCACAGAGATTTGAGGGCTACGACTACCTCCGCTATCGTTACAGCCTCCATGAAGTCATATCAGGTGAGGGGCAACATCTGGATAGATTTACTAGGGGTGATTGATACAATTTTGGTCCAAGAGTAGAAGGAGGTGAGTTATGCAACTCTGGTTACATACATCTAACATGAAACTCTTAGGGTGATCATGCAGGAAGTTTAAAGTGAATACATTTATGGTTTTTCTGTTTTGAGTAACTGCATCAAAATGAACTGGGTTCAAACAAGAGCAGAGAAAGATGACCGTACGAGGGGCCGGTATTGTCCATTTTCTCAGATAGAGCTGATTGTAATTTCAAATTACTTTGAACAAATACCATAAAATTATTTTATTTTATTTTATTTTTAACTTCAAACTCTCCTCATAATAACTGAAGTAGCTAAACTGCACAAGCACATAATGAGAGATGTATATCTCATCTTCCTTTATATTACACCACAAACTTATTAATCACCCCTCCTACTCGTACAGAGAAAAGGTGTTGAAATTACTTTAGCTGTAACATGACAGCATATTGTAATATGCTAGTGCCAGTGTATGAATTGATGTCTATTTCAGCTCCCCCTGCACGTGGCAGCGCATTAAAATCCAGCTCAGATGTTTGGATTCCAAGCCTTCTGGGAAACCCCGGGAATCCCTGCCTTGTGTTTTTTGTTTACTTGTAAATACCACTTTGTTTAGATTTTAAGACACACAACCCTCTGAGTGTGGTTACATAAATCCTGTCTTTGGCTGATTCTGAGAAGTCTCAGTAGTCCATTATGGGATTAGATGAAAGGACTGAGTTTATTTGATGTCTGGAGCATTTATCAACTTATCATGACTTTTCCATCAACGTGTTGGACTGTACTGCGTGGCCTTGAGCCTAAACTAGGCTTCGTTGTGCTGAGAGAGCCTGAAAAGGCCAAGACGAGTAATAGTTTGGTAATTGTGATAATCTCATCTAATAATTAAATATGTAATGATATTGCAGTGATGGTAGACATTTATCCACGTTGTCCAGTGTTCTTAAGTAATAGTTTTAATGCCTGACTTTTACTTTTATTGGAGTATTTTAGTAATCAAAGCCTCTGTGTTCAATTCAGGCCTCAGATTTGTGGACTGTCATTCCTCCACCTCCTCCTCTCCCTTCATTTCCTGTTATCTTTCTGCAGTTCATCTCTGAAAAAAGCTTTTGAATGCCAAAAATACTTAAAAACAAAGTAATTATAGACCTGTGGTTACTGTCAGCTTTAAATTATTCTGTCAATATTTGTTTTCATCATTTGCCAAGCTTTTCCTGGCAGTCCACATGTTAAAGTGCAGAGATTTGTCTGTCAGCACATTGACTTGAATTTCTTGGAGGTAAAAAGGTGCAATAATGTCTGATTGTGAAGGCTTTAGTGCAGATTCACAGATGAAAATCGAAGCAGCTTCTTCTTCTTCTACTTTCTTATTTTTCTCTTTTCTCTCTTTTTCTATTTTTCTTCTTTCTTCTTTTTTTTTACTTCATTTTTTTACCTTTCTCCTAATTTTACAAAAAAGATGAAGTAGTGTTTTTATTTTCACTGATTTTTTATTGTTTATTTAGAAGTAATATTTTATTTCCATCAGTAATGTTAGAAACAGCTGGTTAAGGTAAGTTTTTTTGGGGGGGGGCAGGTGACTCTTAGAAATTAACTGTCAGGTTTCTGAGTTTTTTTATAGCACCTGAACACACCACCTGGTAACATTTTCTAAACAGTGCATGCTCTCAGTTAGAGCTTTCATTACAACTTTACACAAAAGTGATTTAATTTTGACTGACTGATTTATTTATACTGAGCAATGTTAGAGTTGATGCCGTGAGGAAATAAATCAAAGCCAATGTTTTCCTGCACAGAAGGAAAAATGCTGATCTCTGTGACCTAAACAAAACCAAGCAGTTGAACAACAGAGGTCACTGTAAGACGGTTAAAGCTCAGCACAGCAGCCGCTGACATTCATCAAACTGACACACAGGGAAAGCTCTGCATTATTTTCTCACTCACCATTAGAGCATTACTCACACAGCATTAATGAGCTTCATAGATAAGCTCATTTTTTCATCCTCTGTGTTTTTTTTTTAAGTAGTTAACAACTTGCTCCTGCAGCCAAGTCGAGTCTGAGCGCCTTCAGTGCTTTTCTGCAGAGAATCAGGCGTGTTTGATGTGGAGGGATGCGTGTTTCCACAGCACCAGAACTTAATCATGTTACATATATACATAGCTTCCACAGCTTTGGTCATTGGTGCTTTTGTTGACACAAGTCGGGCCTTTCTCTCTGGAAACTGAGGCAGGTTTTGTGCAGTAGCCGCAGCTTAATTGCTGACAAGTGTGCTTTGTCTCAGATATGTACAGCCCGGTTGCATAAACACAGAGAAGACGGCTAATTAGTTTTGGCTGCACTTTGTTTTACTTACAATCACGGGATTATTTTCCGTAGCATGGCTACAGCAGAGCCTGTGATTATGATGTTTATTTGTGTTAAGATGTATGTATGGGATTTTTGAGTGTAATAGAATCTTTTTTTGTAAGTTCATCTCATGAGAAATTATCTCATAATGTTACATCCTCGTGTATGGATTTAGTTTTCAAATTAAAATATTGTTTGACCCAGTAACTGCAGCTTTTTACAGAATTGCATGACTCTGGCCTAACACAATACAGATCTCTGCTCCTCTGAGACATTTAAAGTGATTGAAACAGACCACAACTCTGCTGTCTGAGGGTGAGAAAAGTAGTGCTGCAGCTGCTAAAGAGTGACCTCACTGTACATTCACGCTCAAAACACACACACACAAACAATCATCAGCTCTGCTGACTTGATATAAACGATTGATGTGCAGCACCCTTTATGAAATCTGTTTTTCCTGCAGGATTAACCAAGTTATCTCTACCTTAGGAGAACCAAAGATATGAATGCAATGTGGTGTTGAAAAGCCGGGAATATTTTTCTTTTGGATTGGCTGCATTTGATTTATTACAACTCATCGGGTCAAACTAATTCCAGCGTTTTGTTTTTCTCATATGTTCAAAAACTGAAAAACATGAAACAAAAGACAAACAAGAGACCAACACTGATGCCTGTCAGGAACAATTTTGGCATCTGTTTTATGTTTAAAAGCAACAAATCCTGCTCTTGTTTTTAATGACTTTATCATGCAATTTTTATTTGTTGCTTTCTTGATTCCATTGCCTTTAAAATGCAGTTTTAATGTTTTCTGAATGTCTTATATTTACTTTATTTCTTTGCCAATGTGAAGTGCCTTTTCTTTGAATTGTGCTACGCAAAAAACTCGCATTGTTATGCAATGTTCATATGGTTGATAGGAACACTGGTGTGAACTGAAGCTTGCCAAATAAAAAACACAAATACCAAATTCAAGAAGTCCTTTTCTATCTCAATGTTATTCTGATTATGTAAAACTTACATTTTTTGCAGATCACTTCACTCAGGTGCTGCACTGTGAACACGAGTGTGTGCGAGACCTCGCCACTCGGCCGGGTCGGCTCTCGCCCATGGAGAACTACCTGCCGCTGCACTACGACTACCTGCAGTTTGCCTACTTCCAAGGTAAGTTGTTCAATATTGTTACCAAACATGCCGACTGAGTAAGTATGCTTGATG
Source organism: Acanthurus tractus (assembly GCA_029783725.1). NCBI lineage: Eukaryota > Metazoa > Chordata > Actinopteri > Acanthuriformes > Acanthuridae > Acanthurus > Acanthurus tractus. The sequence continues at coordinate 14,896,346 of JAQNCA010000025.1, forward strand.
TAATTATGAACAAAGGAGACAGATACACACCCATGGGACACACACATGCACGTACCAGAGTTAATGATGACCACAAAGATGCAGACAGGTCGAGTCAATCACAGATGTCCACACCCTGTTTCACAATGTCTTACAGGTATTATGACATTATCTGATCTATGTGTGTGTCTTTCTGTCTGACCAACTGTCCACTATCTGGGAGGTCCCACGACCACTGTGGTCAACCATGTACAGACACACACACACACACACACAAACACACACACTGAAGTCCGGGAAGCGGCTGCTGGGGCTGTGTGGTCAAGCCACGTTTCCAAGATTCCTCTCCTCTATTTTCCTATCTCAGTTACACTTGTACATCTTCATTTCTTCATATCAACTCATAATGTCTTATCCTTTCTC
>JAQNCA010000025.1:14897239-14913057 GCA_029783725.1 Acanthurus tractus
GGGTGTATCCAGTCTGACGGCATTAATCTTAGGTGTTTGTGTATGTTTGTGTGTGTGAATAGATAGCCTCAAATCTTCTGTCTTTGATAAAGTAGTAAAAAGCTTTTCCAAACAAAGGCTGTTGGCACACACAGCTAGTCTAATATGGCAAGCATGGAATAGCTGTGAGATCACCAGATTACACTTAATGACTCAAAAGCATGTGGCTCTAATAAAACAAAGTGATCATTTGGTTTGTGCAAACACACTCGGAGAGCAGGCTCTGATCTCTGCAGCCGCTGAATGCGGAAACCTCAATACTCCTTTTTTTCACCTCAGTTTTTCTCCCTTATTGTAAAGATGGAATATGGATGAATGCAGGTGTCTGAGGATTTGCAGAGAACAAAACTGCCGCAAAAACTGCTTTAATTTGATTTTAAGTTCAGTATTAACACTTTTTTCCTAAACTGAACCCCAATGAAAAATGCTTTTCCATGCCAGGGTCATATTGTTTACTGACTGTATTGGACAATACACTCTGAAAAAGTATGATTTTATCTTTAAAACAAACTTTAAAGTATGTATTGATCTTAAGCAAATGTTGAGACAACTATTAGATTTATAAGCACTCATTAAAACACTTGTGTTTTACCCAATTTAAAAATAAAAGCAGTCTGATGTGTGTTGATAGTCATGTTTTGAATATTAAATAAAAAGCTAATTACACTTTGTCAGGATTGTCTACATCAAGCTTAATTAGGTTGTGGGTTTTCTGTAACAGAGTTTTTACTCCTTTTGTATATTTCAGCATTCCTGCTGTCATAATAAAAATCAGTGTCAGTTACCACTTGCCACAACTCAGTATCCAGCGGTGTCTAGCATCCAGCAGCACTGTGGCCTGCCATGTTTTAAACTCCTCAGTGGCTCCGCACCACACGGCCGCAGTGGACGTTTGCCATCACTCAGCAGCCTCTCATTGTGCTTTAGCTGCTCAAGTTTCCTACATAAATCCACAGTGACGTATTGACCCGGGAACACACAGCTGACAGCAGCCGATACCCAGCCTCAGCCCCGGCCGAGTCAGGAAGTCTTTGGTTAACCCTGCTTCTTTACAAGCCAGTAAAAGTGTTTTTGTGTGTGCACCCAAAGGCAGTGGTGCAGAGCTGAAGGTGTGTGCTGAGTGTGTGTGGATCTGAGTTCAGATGACTATATATAAGAAGTGTGTTTGTGCATGTTGAAGAGAGTACAAGATGGTCTTGCTGTACGATTTTCTCACTTCATCACTGATGTCAGTGTGAGTGTGTGTGTGTGTGTATGTATGTGGTGGTGGTGGTGGTGGGGGGGTCCATGCTTTTGCTTTTTCCACTATGTCAACCACAGTTCAACTTTTGCTCCACTGTGATAATGATGTAGGAATGTTATCTGTGACAGATGGATTTTAACATTTCACAGACACTCGTGCAAAAAATCATACATTTCACACACACACACACAATGGTCATCATCCAGTAAAGCAGTAGAGTCCCAATTTGCACCCGCAGGTATCTTTGTGAGTGACTACAGAGACTACAGCCCTTTGAGGGTGTTCTATGTTTTTTTCTTGTAAATTAACAAAAGTTTTCTCTAAACTCACTGTCACTCAACAAAATGCATCGTGTTTAGCACTAAGTTGAGACAAACGTAGTTGATGAATTTTCTTAATTACAAAACAACTTTAAAGCCATTTTATTATCATTAAATTCTTGTATTGTTCACATTTGTGTGTTTTAGCTTTAAGTCTTCTTTGTCTCTCTCTGCAGTGGACAGGCTGGAGGAGGCGCTACAGTGCGCTCTGACCTACCTGTTATTCCACGAGGAAGATGAGTTTGTTATGGACAACGTGGATTACTACAGAGAGGTGCTGGGACACAATGGCACACCAAGAGAGGTCAGAATCTGCAGTTATCGGGAGTGGGGAGGGAGAGATGGCTCAGATGCTGAGAGTTACAGTCAGGGTTGTATATTTGTGGATGAATTTTATTTTAACCTGGGGGAAAAGGTTCATCTTTTGAATTTTTTGAAGGAAGGAGAGTCACTGTCTTTTTTTTTAAAGAAAAAAACAGATGGATTATTTTTTAAACCGTCTGAATAAATGAAGCAGAAGTGGAGGATGACTAAGAAAATTGAAGTTTTAGAGCTATAATACAATAATTTAAACCATTCAGATTGTACCTGCAAGTTCCAGAAGTTTAAAAAGTGCCTAAAAAGGTAAAACAAAGGCAGTTTAATAGAAAGACAAACTAAAACAAATAAACATAGGTTATAACGATTGAAGGAAATTTAAGAAACAAATTTGAGAAGAAATAGTCACAGATTAAGGTTAGATGAATCTTAAAATATTCAAATATTTAAATGTTCTGCAGAATCAGTCATGATATGGAAAGCTGCTCCAGACTTTGATGGGATAGCTGGGAACTTGTGACTGGTGAACAAACAAAAACATTTCCAAGAAGAGCCTGCACCATGAACTTAATTATACACATTTGTACTACACATGTTATCGGAGCATATTACTTAAGGCCACACTAGAAAACTCAGGCTGTAAAGAACTTCTAGATTTGCATGTTGTAAACAATAACAACAATGACAATCAATAAGAGTAATATTTTGTTAATTCTGAAACTACAGCAGGAGAAACCACAACAGTGATATCACAGATGGAGTGTAACACCCCTGAATCAAGCACCTCATGACGGTGGTGGAGGTGTTTCTCTCTTGTCTCCACAGAGTTCTGGAGCTGAACCAATTATCATTCTGTAATAAGGGGAAAAACGCTTTTGCTCTTTGATATTTTTTTAAATCAATCACAGTTGTTTTGAGCAGCGCTGAGCCCAGAATGCAGTGACAGGGGGATCATGAAATAGCTACATGTAGAAAGCAGAGAGGCAGAAGAATGTCACCCTCTGGCAGGCTTGTATCCACAGTCTGCATTCAGCGAGTCAGACTACTTTTTCACTATCTGTCATTGGCACAGATTAATGAGAAGAGCTCACACTCATTGAGTCGGTCAATTCAGCAAAACGGCTGTTTGCCCTATCAGGCTGCTTTGAGGAAACAGACATCTGCTTTCACCCCCACACTGCCTCTTCCATCCTCATGCACCTTGCATTTTGCAAATGCATTTCTGAGCATGTGCACAACCATCCCTCCAAAAGAATGAGGATATTTAAGGCAGCCATTATAAGCACGTAAGCAAATTAGCAAATGTAGTTTCGGCCTAAAGGGTAACCAGTCTAACAGCACTGGAACTGCAGTAAAGTTAGACAAGACAAGCATTTTATGTTTGAAGTCTGGCATGAGACTTTTGAAGAAGCTGTGCATGATCCATTTAAGACTGGAAAGAATGAGTGGAAAAAGCATTACAAAAATATGAGTAGAAGTGTGGAGGAAGAGGAAAGAGAAGAAGACATGCAGGAAAAGAGACTGGAGAGGAAAACGGGGATTTGAGTGACGGGAGGCAGCCGGCCACTCGCTGTATTTCTTGGATGAACTTCCTACTCGCAGTTTGGCAGCAGCAGCCTCCTGAAGTTTGCTTTTCACTTGTATATGTTCTCCTTCCAGCTGGAAGCATTAAGTACATTTCTCTTCGTCAATGTGTTTACAACAACATTTTTTTTTTCCCCAGGCCTGCCTTTAATTATTTCCTTGCCCCCTGGTATTCGTAATAAAGTCAGAATGTCTGCCCACTAGTGGAAATAAAATTTGTTAAGTCTGGCTACCCATCAGCCCCTTCAAGACTGAGAATTTGTCCTTCCTAAACTCTGATCAGCTGCTCGGAAAAGTCAAGCAGAGCCTTGTTTAAGTCCCAAATGCATAACCCTTTTCCTAGAAAGCCTGGTACTCATTAAAGCAAGCCAGGCTCCCTGCAGGATTGTGTGAATGTGTGAGTGTTTGCGGCTGACATTACATGCATGTGTGTGTGTGTGTGTTTGAGATATAGAGGGGTTGAGAGCAGACGTATCGCAGCTCAAGCTCATGTTTTCCTACTCATAGCTTACATTTTTCTAGCCCTCAAGTCTTTCCAGTCCCGTCAGTTTACAGTACAGTTGCTGGCCGACAAGATCCCCTCTCGTCTTCACGTCCTCTCTCCCTTCAGCCTCGAGGAGCTCATTTACAGAGCCCTAGATCTCAGTGCCAGGCCTGACCTGCCTCCCCGCCAAAGAATCTGGCCTTTCAGGAACATCGGAGGAGGAAAAGTCATGTCAGAGTGCACACAGAAGTCTCTGGAACAACACGGGGGTTGTTTGTGTTAAGGGTGCTTTGTAAAAAAAAATAAAATAAAGTGCTTCTCTTTTTTAACCGTGACAAGAAAAACAGTTATGGATGGCCAAGTTTCATCAAACTCAACATTATGGCTTCTCTCCCTCTGGAGTCCCTACTTCCAACTTTTTCTCCCCTACTCAAACAGTCAAAAATACAAAAAGAAAGCACTATATGTAGATTTATAGCCCATTTACACACAAAACTATACTCACACACTGTGTAAAACACAGACTTACATGAACAATTACAAGTAGACCAATAAATCAGCTGATATTACTGCTAATACATCTGCACTAGTGTATTATATGTTGGCTGATGAGTCCCAAGAAAATTAAGTACAGAAATGCTTAAAATACTGCCTCCAGTACTAAGTTTGTCCACCAGAGGGTGTTGACAGGTTTAATTTTTTTACTGTAAAATGTTCCGCTTAGTATTTATCCACTCAGGGAGCTTTAAATAAAAACAGTTTCACTTAAGAATGCTTGTTATGTATTTATATATGAAAGATTGAATATCAGCTGATAACAACATTAAAAAAAAATCTTTTCAGTTCCTTTCTGTTATTTTCTTTCTACCCAAAATTCACCTCAAGCCTTGGCTGTTACTGTATTATTTCAGGCTTTTGCCTCCCTTCATGTTTTAATTCCAGGCAGGAAACAGGGGTAAAACCGTCCCTCTGAGAGGACACAAAGAAAGAGAGAGACCATCACAGTCCATTAGTACTGGCAGTGAGGCGAGGAGAACTGAGGAAAAGAGAAACTCTCCCCGTTTCTGGTTTATCTGGCTGGTTGAAGAGCAGGAGAGACAGAACACTGTCACTTTTTTAGAGTTTTCCATTAAAGTTTTGCCATAAAGTTTTTTTTAAAGTTTTGCCATTGATCTTTGATACACGAAAGATAAATTTAACCAGAGAATTTAAGGAAAAGAAAATGGAGGGTGAAAATAAGATTGTTTGTGGTTACACTCTCAAAACAACGCTCCTCAAAGACAGATGTAAACGTTTTCCTCAGCCAAGTTGTTCGCATGAATGTGGAACACTTCTTTGTGGCGGTGTTTCATGTGATGCGTTTTTAACCTTTTCCAAAGTTATTTTTGACCCACCAACTTCTCTCAAGGACAAAAACATGCACTTGCATTTACTGTAATAACTCAGGAAATTGTTTGCCATGAACCTGTGTTGTGTCTGCATTGTCAGGAAGTTGCATGGTACCTGAGGAGGCACAAACAGGAACTGGAGCTCCTTCTGATTGGCAGTAAAACCATGGGTGTGGAATTCACTGAAGGGGTGAGTTAATGGAAGACAGCATTATCCCGAATCTGCTCATTTTTCATGTGTAAGTACAAACTCAGAGCTGACTCTGAGTATTTAATGACAGACTAGTGCCTTTTAATTTGCAATTTTGTTTAAAGATGAAGAGAAATTGTGTAATTTAATGGGCAGTTGTCTATAAACCAGTCCACATGTGCCTGATGCAAAGCAGATCTTCTGCTGGGTGTGTAAACCATTAAAGTGCCCCTGCTGCCTGGCCGACTCAAAGCAGGGTAACAGGTGTCTGGCACATAGTCCTGCGTTACTGTCTTCTCAGCCAACAGTGACACCTGCTGGTCATGCTAACACAAGGCATATTTCACATTTCTGTGCAGATGATGAATTTCATTTGTCTATGTTCTCATTGTTGCAGAACTACTGGAGCAGCACAGGTGGAAGAGACGACTCAAGCAGGTAGAGATCTGCGAAACCTTGTAGAATTATGTTTGCTCATGAATAAATGACAGTACATGATGTATTCTCATTACCTAAGGCCTTGCTACTGTGTGATAGCAAAAGCTGCATGTGCAAATGTTAAATAATAAAGAGGCTGTAATTAGTATTTTTGCTTGAAAGTTAGGTGTGAAAAAGCACTCTGGTAATGAAGAAAACACAAAATTATAAACCTCAACTCAAAAGAGATGTTTTAGCTTGTTTCATTTTTCAGCCACAACTTTATTTTTTAGTTAAATCTCACTGTTCACACGATGTCTCTTTATTAGTAGCTGCTGTCTGTGAAAATACTCTAAAAAATAAAAGTGTACAGACACAGTTTTGGACTTGCTGGTGAATGTAGTGAAGAATTTAGCAGATAAAGGCCCAAATATTTCCCTCAAGAAGTTGGTTGAGATAATCACAGTGATTAAAGCTAATCAAAGTGAGTACTGGTCTAAGATTTATTTGGTGGCCAGAAACATAAGTCTGAATTATTGCTAATTTTGATTATATCTGCTGTAAATAAGTGAATTTTCATCTTTTCACAAATAAATTCCCCATGTCAACTTAAACCTGATGATAATATATCAGTCTTGTGTTCACATGTTTCTGTTGCCTCCAAGAAGCTACTGCAAGTTTTAAAAAAAAAAAAACTATTTTGATTCCTTGAGTCAAAACGCATTGTCTTTTTCTTTCCTTCCAGGATTCCCTCTGGGACGGACGGTTGGATGGAGTATGTTCCCATCTCAGATAAGAGGAACATGACTGTCGTAGCTCCACAGCAGCTCAAAGAAGGTAAACCATCCCTGTAGCCAGAGGTGAAGCAGAACACGAGCCAAACTACTTAGAGGGAGTCATATGTAGCTAAATCTTCTCTGACCACCATGGTTTGGATAACTTAACGCATTCTTGAAATACTCTGTGATCTTTGTAGGTGGCCCCTTGGTGTATGACAGCGTGCAGCTGGTGCAGAACTCTGCGGCCTTGAATGGGACCCAGCGGGTGCTGCTGGATCATGTTATATCTGAGGAGGAGTGTTCGGACCTTAGACACCTGGCACATGTGAGAACGTTTCACAGTGTTAATAACAGAGGGATTTGAAATCACTGTCACTGACAGGGATGAATCTTATCATGCTGGTTTACTCTTGGCTGTCAGATTTGAAATCCATACCTGAATGATTTAAAATTTTGTGTTTGGTAACAGTAAAGGTCAGTGTGTGAGCCTTTGTTTGAAGCTAAATTGTGCCTTTTTCCATGTTTCCCAGGCTGTCACCATGGCAGGAGACGGATACAGAGGGAGGATGTCTCCACACACTCCCAATGAGAAGTTTGAAGGAGCCACTGTTCTTAAAACCCTGCAGGTGCACAAACAACTCAACATAAACAAATGGCACAGTTCTGCTGCATGATTTACAACAATTATAGTTAACAAGAAATGGTTGCAAAGTCAAATCAGAGACTTATTGAAGAGAACAGTTGAATTTAGAATTTTAGAGGCCAAATATCAAACCAGGGGATCAGGATTGCAGCAACAGTAGCTTCATCATATGCAGTGTTTGCTGAAATGTCAGATAAATTGCCTGAAAATCTGCCTTGGATTTATTGTCTGAATTTCAGCGTTACAGTGTCATTTTTGTCTCCTGCTCCCTGCAGTACGGCTATGAGGGCAGGGTGCCGATGAGGAGCGCTCGGTTGTTCTACGAAATCAGTGAGCGAGCGAGGCGCATCATCGAGTCCTACTTCCAGCTGAACTCCACCCTGCACTTCTCCTACACACACCTGGTGTGCCGGACAGCCATCACAGGTCACACACACACAAAAATGCACTTCATATGACACAATGCAGTTATTTGACTCTGTGTCTGACTGATTCTATATGAGAGCAACATAAAATGAGCTAAACTACAGAGTGAGCTTTAATTCCTGTACTTAAACTATTATACTCCACCAGCAGATTTAATGAATGTGTCTGCAGTCTGTGACGGTTCACATGCTGAATGACAGGATAGTGACACATGTGACACTTAATGTGAAAATGGAAGAAAAGCTTAAAAAGCAGAAAGAATGTTCCCTGTGTTGAATTAGAACAATGTGTTAAAGGCTGTACTGATGTGTATTCATGCCTCTTGTGTGTTGGTTGTCTGTCTTCAGGCCAGCAGGATCACAGGAACGACCTGAGCCATCCAATCCATGCCGACAACTGTCTGCTGGACCCCGAGGCCAATGAGTGCTGGAAGGAACCTCCAGCCTACACGTACAGAGACTACAGGTAGGAGGCTCCACTGTCGACACAGCCAGGAGCAATAAACTGGCTTTGCTGTAACTGTTTTATACAGTGACTGATTGAATTTAATGTTGAGTCTGCTATGATCTCCCCTTTACCATTACCTTTTTTTTTTTTTTTTTTAGCGCACTGTTATATCTGAACGGAGATTTTGAAGGAGGGGAGTTAATATTCACATAAATGGATGCCAAAACAGTCACAGTAAGATGGTTCTTCTGAGTTTTACTACCTGGACCTGTTTGATTCCTGTTGAGAAGAAAGAGACTTTGTGCTGTCCTTACATTTAGCCATTCTCAACATATATGAAAGTTATATATAATCTATAGACTGTACCGAAAATGAGGTTATGATCAGCCTTGATCCTGAGTATAAACCAGGATCACTCAGAAGGACTAATATCATGAACCTAACTTTAATAAATCATTTAAGTGTCGCTTGGTTGAGCAATTTGAACGTCATGTTCCTTCTCTTCGATCCTCTCCAGGCATCAGTGAAGCCAAAATGTGGCAGGATGGTTGGTTTCTCATCCGGAGGGGAGAATCCTCACGGTGTGAAGGCTGTCACCAACGGGCAGAGGTGTGCTGTGGCTCTGTGGTTCACCCTGGACCCGCTCTTCAGAGAACTGGTAAACTAATGTCTAGTTTCAGTCCCTTGTGGTACTCTTGCTTAATTTCTATAAGAAAACTCAAACCTTCCTCAAAAATAAAAACAACAAAGCACGTTTTGATGTTTAGTGAAATGTGAAATGACTTCTGGATGGACTGACAGAAATTTGTTACAGACAGGATAAACTGCCAGTGACATTTCATGTAATGTTTTTATTAGATCAAATCTCTCCGTGGGAGAATTTTACTGTGAGAAAAAAAAGAGCTGTCATGAGAAAATGAAAGTGTTTGCACTGAGAAGAATGGGAGACAGAAGCTGTTATCATTTTCTCACCTTGAGCTGGATAGATAGCAAAACCTATTTGAGTTTCTGTGTCTGATTATCTAAATGTTGTGTCTAATTATCAGGGGTATTTGATGTTTTCTACTCATTGAAAAAGGTTGGGAAATTTAAGAAGGACAAGGCAACTATGTAAAATTAAAACCTGTAAAACCAGTTACATTGAGTATTTTTTTTTACGTTAAGTATTTTTATATATAATCTTTCTTTTACCATTCTGACCTTCAGTCTCTTTCTCTTTCAGGAGAGACTGCAGGCGGACGAGGTGATCCAGGCGTTGGACACTCAGTCTGTGTGGGGTCAGGGCCTCAACATCAACCCTAAAGATGAACTGTAGAAGCAGGAAAACCGCGTCACCCCACTCCAACCCCTTCCATCAAATCCTTTTATATATTTTAACTATTTATTGAATTGACCTTTTGGATGAGAGCATTTCTATTTTTGTACTGTTTGAAGTGCAAGATTAATAATAATAATAATAGTGTCATTTTTGTGTTGCCAGTCATTACTGTCACCAGTACTTGAGTTTACCTCTGGTTCTTTGTCCTTCCTTCCAGTGACAGCCTCTGATGGAGAAAAATGTCCATTTCACTCTGTTGTCTTGAAATTCATAGATCGGCATAGTTTCATTAAGACTGCTAATATCTGTAATCTCACTTAACTGTGAAGAAGCCAAAGAGAAGAACGGCGGATGACTTTTTAAAAATTTTGCTTCAAATTGTGCTTGTCATGTTTTGGGCAACATATTCAGTTTATTCAAAACAATACAAGTATACACAGATATTTAAAAATACCTTCATGTTGGTGGTCAGTAGTGAAAAAATAATATTAGATTCACTCTTCGCAAACGGTACTGTTAAGTATCCTTTTACTAACATGTTAATCAATAATATATTGTTACTTCAGTGTGCCAGTAATTATTATTTGTCATGCCGGCATTGCACTGTTCTTGTAATTGGGGTATCTGGTTTAGAAATCACACTCGTACAAAGACTTTAAGAATAAGTTCTATCATGTTGGTCACTCGATGATCTGCACTCTGTCCTTCTCTGTGTGTCAAAAAAACGTCGTCTGTCGCTACTTTTGTCCACTTTTGCTCTCGTCATTGGCGCGACAACTCACTTCCCTCCTTTCTGGGCACACGGAGCAGAATTATTGGTTTACATGTTCGCTGACAGGAGGACATGGTGTATGTGTTTATGGTTTACTTTTATTTATGTGTTTTTATTAACAGACAGCTGCTGTGGTAACTGTCGGCATTTTATATGAGGAACTTTTATTCATAAAAGAAGTCAATCGTTCCTGTTTCAAGGAATACATACTTGTTTGGTCTTTTATGTCTTTATATTTGTGTTGATGATACAGGTGATAGGCCGAGTCATGCACTGTAAGTCCAATGGAAACAAACATACAAAGAGTAACTGCTAACCTGAAACGTAATCCTGTCATTTAATGAGGTTGGCCACTTTTGTTTCACTGATATTTAATTCTGAAATGCTGTAGCACACAAAAATGTATTTGTACATGCCTGTAAATTAAAAATATAATAATCCACATCTATAAGTGGTTGTGTATTTATTTTTATTTATTAATGTCATGTTGTTTAGCATGAAATTCAACAGTTGTTCTTTTTGTATCAAATAAAATGCCTTTATATGAAGATTCCATCTGTCAAACAAGCAGGTGTAAATTCCAACAATATCTTCCTCATATATTTTAAATTTCAGAAAGGCATTCAGTAACAAATGTTTCAGCTCTTGTACAAGAAGTGATTGATAAGTTCATGGCCTGACATAGAGGAAGTCGCATTTATTTCCCAACATCCCTCCTACATTTACAGACTAAGCAATCATGTGTAACTGTAGTCATGAAACATACAGAGGCCTTCTCTGGACAAGTTTATATCTGGATTCTTAAATGCTGCATGAAGGCAGATGTTGTCCACACGCTGACTTGCAATTTTCAATTACATGAAACAGACACACCAAAAAAGTTAAAAACTTAACACTTTCTGTATGATCAATGATTTGAACTGTATGTGCAAGAAACAAGAGCTGTTAAATTCATTCCCTTCCTCAGACCACATGCTTATCAATCACCGCTTGTATTTCAAAAGAGCTCCATTTAAAGTAAAGTGCATCTGCCGCTACACAGAGTGGAAGTAAATACAGTAAAAAATCATGTGCTCAATACATTTGATCACACCTTCAGTGAATTTGGTTGAAATATTCACCCAGGTATGTTCACACTGACTAGAGGTCACTGCGGTAAACATTTTCTAAAGAGAACATAGAAATAGAAATTATAAAACAAAACTTAACACAGAAAAAAACAATGTCTTCTGTTCTGCACCAAATCTGTCTGATAATGTTGATAATGAGATTTGTAACATCAAAGTAAAAGCCAAACTAGTTTTTCTGTTGAGGTCTGCGGTTATTATGAATTCATGTTGGATCATATTGGATCTGTCAGGTTCAGAAGTGGTAAGCCAGCTGTTCACTGAATCTGAATGGCTTGGTTTCATTGACAGTACACATCAGGTCCCTCATGCGTCGTGCACGCCGCTCCTCCAGCACCAACTTGCGGGAGCGCTCTCGAGCCGCCTGCTGCTCCAATCGCTTCTCTGCCCGTTTCCGCCTGAGCCACCTGAGGACACAGAGAGGATACAGATGAAGAAACCATGACAAAAGAAACATTGTTTGCTTTAAATAAGAGGAAACAGTTGTTGATTTGAACACATTAACGACTGAAAATAGTCACATTCTCATAATGTGACTATTTTCCGTGAACTCACAGTCTGAAGGCATGTTCACACTCCTCACGGCTGTGTAACAGATAACTGTTGTCCTCCTCGAGCCTCTTCAGCTCCACCAGCTGTCTCTCTTTCTGCTGCTGCTCCTGCTTCCTCTGAAGCCACAGCCTGAAGGCCTCCTCTGGGTCATTGGAGTCTCTCTGCATTAGTAATACATCCAGAAGCAAAGGCAAAAAGTTATTAAAGCAACGTTTTTGAATTGTATAAACTAATGCTGTGATTATCCTTACATGTTTGAGAGAGAGTTTCACTTCTTCGTCCTTTTTTCATAAGAAAAAGACCACCATCTCTACCTCACGTACAACACTCGTTCCTTTTGACAAAAAGGGCCTTTTTTTGGTCTGTATCACTGAATAAAGGTACTTCTGTCCACAATGCCTTCAGCACTGCCTCTCTGGGGTCATACCTTAGAATTCATCCTCTCTATTTCCTGAGCTCGATGGATCCTTTTCTCCTCCTGAATCTGCTCTCTCTTCTTCATCATCCAGGCCTTAAATGCAAGCTCATTCTCCTGCTTCTTCTGCTCATCTTCATCGTGCTTCCTCTGCTCTGCCTAACATGGAAACAAGAGATTAAAATAGGGATTAAAATCACCAACTACAAGCCTTAAAATGAAAACATAAATATAATGTATTTGTGAGTGAGTTCACAAGTTTTTTGTCCTTTTTTTTACCCTCTATTACACTTCTTTCTTACCTCTCTTGCCAGCTTCTCCTTCCTGTCCTGGATTCTCTGCAGCAGCTCTTTCTGCTGAGGTGAGAGGGTGTAGGTGGCCTGGCAGGGTGTCCCAGTGGCCGACTGCACCCGCCGCTTGTTGCTGATCTTTTGGCTGCCTCTCTGGCTGTGGTTCGCTGAGCTGGGCCTGTTCCTCGGCTGAGCTGGAGGTCTCGGGGCACGGAGGTGATTGTTGCCTTGCTGGAAGGACGAGGAGCCGGCACGGGGACGTGGAGAGGAAGAGGACCTATTGATCTTACTTGAGCTGGCAGTCTTCTCCTGAGGACGTGGGGAAGTGCGCGAGTAGTCGCTGTAATGGTTTGCAATAGGAGGGAGAAGTCCTTGACTCTCCAATTCGTTGAGGCTTACTAGGTCAAACTTACCATCCTTTTCTACAAGGACTCTGCCTTCCTTAAACCCCTGACCTCCCTCGCTGCTCTCCACGGTCATGCCAGACCTTCCAGATCCTCCAGATTTTGCACTTTCCTCCCGAGGAGAGAGTTTTAGCTCAGACAGCTTCCCTGACACTTCAGTCACTGCTTCTGAATCCTTGGCTTTGTCTTTGCTATTCTTTCCTGCTTCTACATCACCACTGTTGCCATCTTTCTCAAACTGCAGTGGTGGCACCACCAGGTCCACCAGCTTCTCTTTAAAATGCAGCCTCCTGCGCCTTGTCATATCCGGAGCCTCCTGATCCTGCAGCTCCCGATTGGCTTGCTGGATCTTCTCCAGAATGTACTTCTTCTCCTCATCTGTCTGGTCTTCCATCCCTGGAGGAGGAGGGACTATGGATAATGACTTATGTGGGCTATCTCTGTCTGAATCATACTCTATTGGCTCCATAGGCGAGGGCCACCTTTCTTCATCTTCTTCCAGCTCCTCTGTTTTGTTGCCTTTCTTCTCTTCCTTGCGGCTTTTTGACTTTCTTTTCATTTCCTGCAATTTCTCATCCTCCTCTAGTTCTTTGTCAATTTCTGCCTCAATGTCCTCATAGTCAGGACCCTGTGGGGTGGAAAGGGAGAATCTGCATTCATTAATTAGGCTTAAATTTAAGTGAATGAGCCACATCAGTTCTTAGCAGGTAACAAGCGTGCTGGTGTGATAACAGACATGTGTAAGTGTGTTCATCAATTTTGCATCCAGCGGTGGCGCAGTGAAAGTATGCCACCGCATGTCATCAGAATAGGTTTCACATGCAAACTGGGACATGTGCCAGCTCAGTTCACTCAACACCACTCACTGTTACACTTTCACAGAGCAGGGTCAGGGACCCATGCATTACCTAGTCTGCAGTAAGCCGAGCCAAATTTGCTTTCACACAAGAAAACAAAAATGCAAAGCGAACAAAAACAAGAAAGTAGAGAGAGGTTTTACAATCAGTCTATGATCTATACAAGAAAACTGCACTTTGCATTTTGAGGTGCGACTTACCTGTTCCTCATTTCGGCTTTCCTCATTGATCAGCCAGTCCAGATCTTTCTCAAAATCGTCCTCATATTCTTCCTGGGACTTTGTGCAAGCCACCTCACTCATAATCTTCACTGGAAGATCAGACACAAATTTCAGACATCAGTCCAGCTACATTAGCAGCAGGGCTTATGGTCAGTCAGTCAAGACTAAACAGTCCGTGTATCAGACATAATCACATCACTGTTTGTCCTGAGGGTAAATGGGTAACACTGAGCTGTTCTGTACATATGTTAGGGATTGGTCGTCACCTGCTGGCCATAAATCAGTACTACAGGGTTACCAATAAACTATTTTTCTTTCTTTTTGTCACGAAAATCTCCTTTCTGCTCGGATGCAGGTTATATTCGACGCAGGCATGATTCTATTGTAATTATGAACCAGTTCCATTGGTTATAAGATGGAAAACAATGTACATAGAATATAATCATATCTAGTTTCACAGCTCTGCAGGTTATTAAAATAAACAGGACAGAGACAGAATTAATAGGTGAGTTACATAGTGAGCTCGCCACTCCAGGAATCAAATCGGTCGTTTTTGTGGTTTAATTTGGCCAAAAAAAACAGTGAAACTGGGGCAATGTGGTTGTTAGTAAACTCACCAACACCAGGT
Organism: Acanthurus tractus; assembly: GCA_029783725.1. Taxonomy (NCBI): domain Eukaryota; kingdom Metazoa; phylum Chordata; class Actinopteri; order Acanthuriformes; family Acanthuridae; genus Acanthurus; species Acanthurus tractus. The sequence goes on from JAQNCA010000025.1 coordinate 14,912,102, forward strand.
TCCTGCGTAGTATTCCTGCTGAGTTAAAAGCGGCAAAAGAACAGGGCCATTCGTGTTGTTTTGGGACTATCACTCCATGTAACTGGCCCACATAGTGCCTGGCAGCCCGCGAAGCGACACCTGTGCACATAATCTGCTTCGGGTCTCTCTGCAGCCCTAAAAGGTTTAATAGACCCGTCGTCATAGAGACCAACAACACGCTTTACTATTTGCGCATGCGCATGTGAGACACATGCACAGCAAAAACTCACTCAAAGGCGACATGCCTCCATGTACACACTGTAAAGAAAAGGACCATTGAAATTGTGTCCGGAGTCTTTTGGAAAACAAATCAGCTGCAGTTTTGTAAAACATCTTATAAGGTGACTATAAAAATTAACAGTATTTTTTTCCTGTAATAATTTAAAACAAGTGACCAATCACAGTACCAAGGGACACGGAAAAGGTCTCAGACTAAAATAACATCAGTCTGACCAGTGATTAGTAGCTCGCTGTAAGAAATTTAAGGCACTGAGTTACGTATGTCCACGCAAAATAAACCTTCTCTGTTTCTACTTTTGTTTTTCTTTTTTAGAAGTATACGCTATTAAGCATAATAGAAACACAAATAATACGACTTTTAAAGTGAGTCTCGCAAAATTAATTCTCTTAAAGAGAATAAATGACGGTTGCGGACTGAAATTTATATTGTATCTACGCTAGTTTGACCATTTGACCCACGATTTGGGAAGTCAATCATGTGACAAACAAAATGTCTTGGTAATCGCAGTGTACTCTGGGTCTTGAAGTTCGCGGTAAGCTCTCACGTACCTGCGCCAGGCTCTGTGAATGACGAAGAACAACATTTCCCATGGTGCGTTCGCCACAACCAACAAACTACACGTACCTTGACGTGCAATATCTTGAAGCACGACTGGAGGCACGTAGGCACAACTTCTGATAATGTTTTGAGTAAG
>JAQNCA010000025.1:14914615-14925310 GCA_029783725.1 Acanthurus tractus
TTGGTGTCAGTGACACTATTGAGTACATGAATGAATGATAACCCTTGTTTCCTTCTTCCTTCTGTTTGTGTCTGTGTGTGTGTGTGTTTCAGGCAGTAAGCAGTGGTGGTTTGGTGGAGGCACAGACCTGACTCCAGTTTATGTTAATAATGAAGATGCCTTTCACTTCCACAACACCCTGAAGGAGGCCTGTGACAAGCACCACCCACAGTACTACCCTGACTTCAAAAAATGGTGCGGTTTGACAGAAGAGTATTCTTGCATCTGTGAAACGCTGCATGTGTGTGTGTCTCTGCATGTACACATCTTAAAGCCAGATTTCTGTGTAATAGTGTGTGTGGATTACAATGGGTGTATCCCCACTGTCAGATGATGATAAGAAAGTAGTTGCAGAAAACCGTTGAGCAACGTCATTAGCCAGTGAATGACTGATGGGGAATTTGGAAAGGGGTGGGTGGTTTATCTGATGACACTTGTAATAAGCAATTTTGTGTTCATTTAAAGAAAACTGAGAATGAATAGTTTAGCATTTGGGTAAATAAATTTGCTTTCTTGCCCACAGTTAGATGTGAATATTGATACCACTCTCATATCTGTCGGATTTCGTTTTACCTACAAATCAAGCTTAGGTAGCTGTTTCCTCCGCTACCAGTCTTTACGCTAAGCTAAGCTAAGCTAAGCTAACTATCTCTTGTCATTGACGTGAAAGTAAATTTTCATTTTCATTTAAATGTCTTTATAAACTGTTACTATGGATTTGCTTTCCTCTGACTTTTTATGTGCATAGTCCAGATTTGCTGTATATTTTCAAGTCTCCAGTCCTTGTTTTAAAAAATACAAGAAAAGGTGGATCCTTTGGGGTTCAAATTCGCATTTTGTTATTTTTATTTAAAAAAAGTAGCTAATTAAGTTGTGCAGGTTCCTCCCACACTGTCAAATCTATAGCCTGACAGCTGAAGCTTAGCGAGTCTATTCTCTCTTTTTTTCTGGTGTCTAGGTGTGACAGATATTTCTACATCCGACACAGAGCAGAGACTCGGGGAATAGGAGGGATCTTCTTTGATGACCTCGACTCCCCAAACCAGGAGGAGGCATTCAACTTCGTCAAGAGCTGCGCTCGCACTGTGGTGCCTTGTTACCTGCCCATTGTACACAAGCATCTTAATGACTCCTTTACTGAAGAGGAGAAGGACTGGCAGCAGGTTCGACGAGGAAGGTGAGTAAAAGATTCTGCATACATTTAATATTGGACACATCTAAAACATCTAAACATTCGAAACATTGAAAATAAAATACCTGACAAAGGAGGGAAAGCAGGGAATAGTCCGTGTGCATGTTAATCTAAAATGTTAAGGGAACCAAAATTGTTGACTCTATGTAAGCATTAACATTGGAAGATTTATGATATTTAAAACATTAGATTCCGTGTTGGGCCATTTTTAACCCAGGACTTCCTTATTTTAGAAGTATGGTGATAATGTCGGTATTAATGTCAGCACTGATGTGTTTCCTCTCAACATATTCATGTTATTTAGTTTACAGCTCAATTTAAATTTGCATTTCCTTAAAAAGTCAGCCAAATTGAGTTTGACTTAACTGAGTACACATATATCACACAAACATTCAACTTCTTTTAATATTTGATGAACTGCAGATTTAAGTTTCCTTTATTTGTAAAAATTAAATTAAAGTTGCAAAATGGCTTAAAAAAATTTAATGTAGACACTTTGTTGAATGAATAAGTCCTCATGATTAAGATCCAAACACTTTTTTGGGCAGATCTTTACAGTGTGCGCCAAATATACTTAATCACATGAAGCTCTACTGTATATATGTTTGTGTTTATGTTGTAGATATGTGGAGTTCAACCTGGTGTATGACAGGGGGGTGAAGTTTGGCCTGGCCACGCCCGGCTCCAGAATCGAGAGCATCCTCATGTCCCTCCCCCTCACTGCCAGGTGAGATGACACAGGTTTAATGTGGTGCCTTCCTTGCTCTTGGATGACACAGTGAGCTGCCTGTGTTGCTTGGTAACAAACTCACCCTTCATCCTCAGGTGGGAATACATGCACGAACCTGCCAAAGGTACCCGGGAGGCCGAGATGCTGGAGGTGTTACGAAACCCAAAGGAGTGGGTGTGACTGCAGTCTTCACAGGTTTACATGTCGGTATGGGAAAAAAAAACATTCAGGAAAATGCCCCTGATGTATTTTTATGATGCTGTGTCCTGTTGAAAAAGATGAGCAGTTTTCTTTACCAAAATAATCTGAAATGACATTGCACTTGTTAAAAGGGTTTTTTAATCAACTTTGGTACTTTTCTCTGTGTTCTGTTGAAACATCAAATGAAAAACAAGAAAAAAAATGAAAATTGCATTACTACTCATACTGTGACATTGTATTTTTGAACCTGAGCTTTGTGCCATTGCTTAATGCCTGGCAAACTGAAAGGAGACCAAGTAATGTAGCTTCAGGGAGGCCATTGTACCAGCTTCTAGGTCATCTCCCATTCATCATGTGCTCCTTTCTTAAGAGGTGTTTGTGTCAAACACTAGCTGTGTTTTTTTTTGCCTCATGCCTGGGCTAAATGTGGCTTGCTCCTCTTGAAACTGTCAGAGCTCTTCTCTCCTCTGCTCTTCTCAAACAAAGCACTAAAAGGGAAAATAAGGACAAACCGAGCCACTGTTTGTATGCGTTTTCAACCACTGGTATCAAATGTTAATAAATCTGTGTTTTTGATTCAGTACATCTGCTCACAACAATGTTTTTTTTTGGCAGTCAAAGTGAAATGATGATCCTCTTTAGCTTCTTTTACACTGTAGTTTGCCGTTTGTTTTTGGTTATTCAGTCACATACAGGTTTGTGTGAACAGCAAGAACAGTGATTTTGGATTATGTTCCACAAAGGGGATAAATGTGAATGACAGCTAATAATTGAAAAATTATATTATAAAATGACATTGATTCGATCTTTTGGAACCTAACACTCTACATTAAACTTTGCTTTTTTTCCCCCTTTTTCCTGTTTTTTTCCCACTGCAAGTAACTTTTTTTCCCCTTTTCCAGCATTTGTTTTAACCACTCCAACTCATACAAGACCTCATTTTAATAGTGTCAATCTAGATTTCTCGTGCATTTTACACAATTACATTTAATACCCCTGAAATATACCTTTGCATCTTTAAGATCCATTAGCAAGAGGCTTCAAAACGCTCTACTTAATGAGACAACGAAAGGAAATAAGTGAAACGCATCATGGCACATTTTTAATGTTTTATTACAAATTAATTCAAGCTTTTGCACATATCAAGAAATTATAACAAGTTCCCTTGCATTTCGTGTTATATAACGTGTTTGTTTTATAAGGCATTGTAAAAAAAGGGGCTCTGCAGGTAACAGTAGGTCAAACAACAATTGACCTAACCAAAATGGTAACGTCCACCAGCACAACTCAGTTCAAGGTCATAGCGAGTGCTGAGGTTCACAGGTCAACTCACAAAAAAGTCCAGTAATAATTGTCAGTGCTCAAAGTCTGTGAGCTGTACACAGGAAACGTGATGTTTATCAGTATCCATGAACATTAGGCAGATATATTTGGTATTTAGTGTATGCAGCAACATTGCATATAGAGTATGAGCACTTTTATTTTCCAGAGGATTTCAGCGACATCGTTCTTGCTGAAAGTGATGCTGAACAAGTTCAACTACGCCTGCCCTAGTTTCTATCAAACAGCTCATTTTGAGCTCAAACACAAAGTGCCTTCATTTATTCACAACTTACTGTATAATAGTTGCACTAGTATCAATGCATTCACCGCATTCTTATGCAGTAAAAAACAATCTCACTGTAACTTACTTCCACACATACACACAATACATATTTATATACAAGTACATTATATGTTAACATGATCTCTGTCCATAGTTAAATACAAAATCTCTACCCTCTAATAACCTTTCCAAAGCATCTGTTCCTATTGTTTTGTCTCCACATTCTTGTGCATATCACTCCACAACTTACATTGATGGTATAGCTGCAAACCAATCTGAACAATTCTGTGTACTATTAGTGAAAGTGGCACAGCAGAAGACTCTATGTAGTCTTATCCAAAATTGTTACATTTGCATTAAAAGGAAAGGTTAGGACAGATTTTCACAGTTAAAGCGGGCTCTGAGACACTGTCAAATGTCCAGAGGTGGACATGGGCCAGCTGAGTGCTGACCAGTGCAGAGCCAGATCCAACCTCACGTGTACAGACCAAGCTGCATGCATTACCAAAATATACACACATGTGACACACATACACAAAAAGCATTTCAGCACCGCCTTTAAAACTGATTAAACTTTAAATATTTTCTATTTAGAACATTCACAAATGTAGACTGCAGCTGGACCGATGCATTCGTGTGACAACTTGACCGTTTAAACCTGCATTAAGTGATTCTTTTTTCCAACAATAAATCCCTAGAAGAGTTAGTAGCTCAGAGGAACTCTGCAGTTTTGTCAGTGATGACAATTTGTTTTTGTTTTTGTTCAGTAACAATTATTTGGTTTGGTGTCAAAGCTTCCCTTTCATTTACTATTTAGTCCATACAAGCCAAGCACTCACTGTTTGCTCAGCACAAAACTGCAAAAGAGCTAAAGTAAATGAGTAACTGACTGGTGAAGTAATTTAGTACCACAGTTAATTACTAGGACTGTAAATAAACTAATAGGATGTTTGTGTTGCTCTGTGTTTGCCAAATATGTGGTTGGATAATTATTTGATTACAGGTTAGCCTTAAGAAATGATAAGCATAATTTTAAGCATGTTTTTCAAATATTTCTGCCCCCTGGTGGCCAAAAGTCACTTAATGCAGCCTAAATTTGTCTGAGTTTCTGTGGAATAGTTTTGTGGTCCACTGCAAATGCAGTTTGTGAATTTGCAAAGCAAACTGTGCTATACACAAAATTTTAGGTGAAACCAGTAAATTCCTATTTTGACAACGAAGAGGTCAAACTTTAACGGTATTAAAAATAGATGTTAGATATTAACTATTGACCATGTAAGTCTAAAAAATTGGCACTAACTTTCAATGAAGCATTGGTCCAACCTCATGTACACTTTTAGAAAAGTTGTCCTTCATTGTGGCAATCAGAACCCTTTTTTTTCTCTTCACGCTACATGCATCATTTGTTATGGCTGCTGAGTTAAGTGATTTGCTACAGTGTGACAGCATTGATGCATCTTGAGGGAAAAATCAGCATAAGTGTTTTGGTATTGCAACATGATTTGCTCCTTCCTGCTGTCACTTTATCTCATGATGAAGGTTAGTGCAAAATTCAACAGCGCTGGCTCTGGCAAAGATTGCATTAGTCCATTGACCAGACAGTTATTAGTGTTTCTGTATGGGTTGAATTTGGAAGGCTGGTGATTCCACATCAGTGGCACTGCTAAATGATACAATGATCTTAGTGTAGGTTAGGGCTTTTGTCGGGGTAGTAGTAAGAGAGAGGTTTACTTCCCATGGCCGCCATTGACACTGGTAGAGCTGGTGTTGACTATATCTTCATATTGTGGCGGTGGCTCCGTCTCTATTTGGACGTCTGCATGGCCCACAGCCTCCTCATAAGATGGTGGCGGGTCTCCAGCGCTTCCTCTCCCTGATGTAAGCTCTGAGCCTGGATAAGCTGGGCTGCTGTGGACGCTGAGTTCTGATTGGTCACCGTGGTAATCCCTCCCCCAATGGTCCATAGAGACCACTGACAGGACGTGGTCGTGATGCGTGTGTCCCAGGCTGGGGCTACGCTGCGAGCGTTTGCGGGAGTGGCAGCGCCACACAGTGACGGCGACGGCGGCGATGACGAGCACAACCAACATCAATGGCACAATCAAGTAGAGAGAGTGGACTCCTCCAACCACTGTCTCCAGCCCCCCAGACGGACTGCTCTCCCGCACATATTCCTCCCAGAACCGTTTCTGCGGACAAGTGAAAAGTTAGATACGAATGTCAAATTCAATGAAAGATCAAAAACATTTTCTTCAAGATAAGACGAGCTAGTTTGTGAACATGGCTGAACAAAAATGTTTACAAATAGCAGGGTCACAGGACACATTGTGTCCACCGTGTGAATACTTTTTTATCTGGATTGGTGCGACACAAAGGCAGTGGGAAAACAACACCAAAACAAAAAGCAGCAACATAATTGTGCACATCTGCGAGACTCTGCTCTCTAGTCTCTCACAATAGTTTGACAAATACGCCTCCCTCTCGAGCATAAACTCTGCTGCTCTTCCTGCTGATAATCATCACTTCCTGAAAAAAAGAAAAAAAAAAAGGGCCCACATTCCACAAGCTACCTCTCTTGGCATTGGATTTCATTACTGGACACATGAACCCTACAAAATAGTACTTTAAAGGGATCGGTTTTCTACGTAAGGCTGCTGGTATGAGTTACTCAGCAGTAGTAATATTGATTTGAGGACTTTTATTTCAGCTGGATGACATGTGTTCAGACTATTCAAGGCATCCAGCCAACCTTAAGTCAAAATAAGACTTATTACAAGAACCAAGCAGCTTGAAGATAATAAAAGTTTTTGTAACACGTGGATGATTGTATATTTTTGCATATGTGGTTGTTGCTTGTTATTTATGTTTATGAGCTGTGGTAAAATTTTTGATTGACCTTTTACAAGCTGGCTGAGAAATTTCTGAACTCAGGACTCCCTGCTGGAGTGCCTGTATAAACATTATAATTGCTGAGTAACCACAACTGCCTAATGCTACAAAAACTAACTACCCCTTTATGTGGTTTGCGTGACATGCAGTCATATGCAATGTGTGGCAGGTGTTTTTATTTGCTCTGCTATTCTTTTCCTTTGTGCCTTTGGCCTTAATGAAACACTGAAGTGAAGGTAAGACATGATTTTTTTTTTCTCTCACCGTCTTCTCGTCATTCTCAAAAGCCTCACGGGCTTCCTCATAGGTGCATATCTCCTCACGGCACTCCCGCTGGATGTTACCCTGCTTCATCTCCTCCAGCAAGAAGTTGGCCCTGCGCAGCCGCCGCAGCACAGAGTGGGCCGCGTCCGCTGGCAGGAACACTGAGAGGTGGGCGATAGGAGGAGAAGTGGGGAGGGGTCAAACACGAGGGCATAGAAGAAGGAATAAGATGTTAGATTGAGAAATGTGTGAGAGAAAAAGGACATGTATCAAGATAAGAAGTGGAGAGAAAAAAAAGAGGAAAGTGAGGGTGATTCAGTAAGTGGAACAGCATAAGAGAGGAAGGAAAGGGAGGGGGGAGTGTAAGCAAAGAAAGAGTGTTTGAAAGACAGATGAGTAAAGCAGAAAGGAGGTTAAGAGGATAGTGATGTCAAATAAAAGCAAAAAAAAAAAAGAGAGGGAGCGAGGTGGTGACCGAAACAAAGGCTGTTGAACAGAGCAGAGCGGAGCGCTGCCCAGTGCCCACATTTCTGCATTAAAACAAAAGCTCCTTTGATTTAGGCATCCATCCCCTGGCCACATAAGAGAAACTGGGGGAATGAACTTAGAAAGACAGAGTGGCCCTCTGTTTTACACATCCAGGATAAGAACATTAACTCTCAAACAGAAACTGCATGCAAGTTTCTACAACATGCCCAGGGAATGTCTGATGTGCTCCCAAATTAACAAGTAATGACATGCGTGTGACTCAGAAATTCCGGGTGTGATCACCGTAAGACTTTTTAAGCGAAAAAACAATAATATACAAAATGCAGGAAAACAGGAAATTGTCTAAGGAAAGAATGGGAACTGTGTCCCTTGGAGCACTGAAAAAAACCTGAAGAGCCACATTCCAACCTATATATATATTTGACAAACAATGCTTAAGATCAACACAATAGAGAAGAAAAAACAGGATATTAGAGGAGGGTTCACCACGAAATTGTAAATATTGAAGTTTGTGTGAACTCTTCTTGCTGTGGGCTAAGAGCATAAAGCAGTATATTGTCAGTAAACTTACCACTCCCCATGATTCCTGGGAGTCTGCTTGGGGTGCTCTGTCTGCAGAAGACAAAAAACATATTAACATTTTGCTTTGAACCTGTTGAAACATGATATGAGCAAAACAATAATTAGAGATTCTCTCTAAATACCACAAAACTATTCCATTGTTCCTTTCTTTGTAAGATAAACAGTTTGAATCGTATACAGCAACAACATCCTATCAACCTATGACTGCTTAAAAAGGCCATTATGTCACATTTAGAGAAATGTGATCATCCAGTACAAAGAAGAATATCTGATATTAGCCACTATTTTACATTACATGGAAATGCCTTTTAACAACGTATTTAAAAATTTAACGAGGAGCTAATATAATGTAAACATCCCTTTTTCGAAAAAGCTCCCACATGCTTTGGGTAAAATATGATCTCAGTATTTTGACTGAATAAATAGATAAGAGCATTATTTCAACAACTAGGCCTTATTGGGGGTAAAATATTGTAAAAATGAAACATCCTTGATCAAAGTGACAGTGCAATGGCGGCTGCTGGCCAGTGTTACACATGGAGGTGTTACGGGAATCCTGCTCGCAGCTTCCCGAAATAGATTAGCAGCAGCGGAAACATCCTAAACAAAGCGCCGCCGCCCCGTTACACAGATCACAAGAGGCGAAACAACGGCCGAGAGCTACAACAAAACCAGCTGTAGGCTTTGCTGTGGTTGTTAGAGGTGTTTTCACTCGACATGAGCAGGGTTATGCGTGCCGTTAGTTATTGACAAGCCAGGATGATTTGTAGGATCAGTGCGCCTCAAGCCTCGGATGCGATTTAACGAGCGACACGACACAAGCGGCCATATAAGCGTTCAGAGGCGGATTGAAAGAACTCCGCTGAACGGTACAGGCGGTTACTTTTGTCTTTAAGTGTTTAAATGAACTTAATCACTTCAGCTCACCTCTTTTCGTCCCCAAAATGCGTCTAAACGGCCCCGAGTCTTCTCTGCTGCCCCTCTCGTCTCTGCCGTCCGCTGCCCCTGTGTTGCTATGCGCGGTGCGCAGGCGCACATCTGTTGGAGTACAGCGGTCTGTGGATGCGCCCCCTCCCCTGAGATAAAGTGACTGCCGTCCACAGGTTAACACGGGTCATACTGTCAAACTTCACGAGGCACTAAGTAACACTTGCACCAATCTTATTATGTTAACCTAAGTTTTGATGCATGAAAATTTGGAATAACGTTTTTTTCAAACCGAAAAGCTTAAAGCTTGAATGAATTGAGAACAAGTCATATTCTGCAGGTGTTACCCCTTACTGTGTGATTTTTACTTTAATGGTGCATGTAGTATCAGTAGCTTAGTTATCCATACCATCGTATCTCTTAAAATCAAAATTAAAGTTAAAATACTTATATAAATCTCTTTATATTTCAGCCTAATGCCCCCTTTTTTTCGGATCTTACTGATGTGCATTTTTCCACCAGATTTTCTATTGTTGGCGTATGCTTAATCATAGTTTTTAACTGCACTATATTAAATAAGCAAGTTATCTTTATTTAGGTTTTTTTATTTTGTTTTCAATTATTGATGACATTGATAAAATAAATGCAAAATAAAGTGCAAATTACAAAATTTACGTCAAATTAGATTAGAGTATAAGAGACATATTGCCATATTACCACATACACTTGCCAAAAATTGTAGCTGTTCTTATAGGACAAATGATTTTTAACATATGCTGTGGAATAAATATTAGGCATGTAGGGCAGCAAGATAATAATGACAAGTTGTACAATTTCAAATCACCTTAGTCTCTAATCCCGGTCTAATCACGCTTTTGTAAAATGCATTTACAAAGGCACTGACAGCAAAAATATATCACCTACCACTATGTTGTGTTCTGTGAATGTTAACAATTTAATGGCAGACAAAGAAAAAAAATCACCTTTCCATAAATTTAAACAACTTTAATTTTGTACAAACACCAGCTAATAATGTGAGGTGCACTACAGGCCAGTTATTGATTGCAGAGGACGGGACAAGTGGTTAAAGTAATTTATTTTTACACTTTTTAATTTTTACTTAATGTGATGTCTTTCACTTAATTTGAACACTTTGAAATGTCATTTTGTATCCCACAAATGCATTAAAATATGCATACAACAACTGCACATGTTAAATTATGCATGATGTTGGACAAGGATTATGTGTGTGTGTGTGTGGGTGTGTGTGTGTGTGTGTGTTTGTACCAGCTGAGTCTCGCCTGATTACAATCTGTAATCATCATTAATGATGTTAAAAGTTGCCTCCAGGAACAATTGACCTACACTGCTGTAACTCAAAGACTCTCTCGGTCCTTCTCTCTTACCAGCATGCACTCACACACAAACATGCACACATACACACATAAAAAAACACACAAAGTCAAATCAAAACAGCCATCACAATATATACCTCACTTTATAAAAGATATTCTTTAGTGAAGTTTATTTTTTTCATGAAATTGAAATCTTACTAATTCTTTGTTTTGTTAATTAGCTGACAAATGTTTTTGTGCAACCATGAAGTTAATTTCCTCTAAAATTACTTGTTTGTGCATGCTTGTGTTTTTGCCTACACACACATGTGTTTGTGTGTGTGTCTGAGTGTGTGTGTTTGGGGGGGGGGGGGGGGTAAAAAAAAATAAAAAAATAACAATAAAAAACAAAAACAAAAAAGGAAAAACAAAATAAAAAAAC
>JAQNCA010000025.1:14925450-14936192 GCA_029783725.1 Acanthurus tractus
CCCCCCCCCCCCCCCCCCCCCCCCCCCCCCCCCCCCCCCCCCCCCCCCCCCCCCCCCCCCCCCCCCCCCTCCCCCCAGCCGAACTCAATATGAATTAATTCCAAGACTCTTCCCTGAGGACAAAGGATTAGCCAAGTTCAATTAGGGAAAAATTGAGCAGTGTAAGCTTTCCTCAGCACAGTGTGTGTGTGCGTGTGTGTGTGTAGGGGTGTGTTGCGTGTGTGAGACAGACAAGAAAATGTGGCATTAACCGAAGTTTTACCCAGAGAGAAGACGGGGAAGTAGGCTAAAGTGTGTTGCAAGAGAAAAGCTTTGCCGGTTAAAAGGTGAACCCACAAATGTAAATGTTAACTCATAGAAGACGGAAGTTAAATGAGTAAAACAGATTTTTGGAGATTCTGCCTCATGATGGCTGTAACTGGTGTCTGCATTTGAACAAATTATCTGCATAAATTTGACATTTTTCCCTCACAGTAAAGTAGCATTATTTAAAACCGTATTTGAACCATCACAAGTAAATTTAAGTTACTTAAGCTCTGTACATGAGGTGCAATATGAGTCTCCATCAGTCAAACTCTAGAAAAAAGAATCAATTTTTTCCTAAATCATTGCAAAAAACTAATAAATACAATCATCTTGCATGTTTTGTTGGATGTGAATGTAATTTTGGTCACAGAGAAATCTTAGTTGCATCCAGTGGGGGGTGTAAAGGGGGATGCCACCCTGCTTGTTGAGCTAAATGACCAGAGTCCATCTCCTTTGTTAACCAACAGTTCCCTATTTCCATCCTCTGGTAGCAAATAGAATGCAGAGGTAGAGGCATTGTTTATTGCCTGTGATTTAAGTCTTGTAATTTGCACTTAAGAGTGCCACTGTTTTCCATTTTTGTACAAACATTTTTCAGAATGTCTTTTGAAAAACTACAGATGTCAGACTGCATGGGGGACATGGTGTTTCTAAAGGATGAAATAAAGAAAAATAGTGTTTGTGTTGTGAATCTTGTAAAACATAGTTTGTTAAATCTACTGGAAGAAAAAAAAGACTTAAAAAGACTTGAGGTGAATATAAAAAATAAGTGTGTCCCCTGGATAATGTTGTTTTTTTAAATGTATATTCTGGTCTACTGGGCCTTAATGAAAGTTGTGGGATCAGCAACTCTGCATGATGGAACCCTCCAGAACAGCTGAGGATCAAAAATTTCTGTAGACTACTTTTAAAGCACTTAAAAATGTGTAAATCAGATTAAATGTCAAAGAGCCTGCTAAAAAAAAATATTCCTTCAGCCACGGAAAAAAAAGCCACAGATCTCAAAGAGTGTTCCCAGTGCTTACACCTTCACTCCTTTTACTCGTGCATCTTCAAGGACTAGCAGATGGAACATGGAAAAAGACCGTGATACCACTTAAGTGTGAGAATGTCTAGGCACTAGGACCCAGCAGGTGCAGCTCCGTGTTATTCCAGCGATCTGCAGCTCGGTCCCGTCCGCAGAGCGCTGGGTCTATAGCAGCGGCAGCAGCGTCCTCTGGACTCAGGACGCGGAGTGAGCGGCGGCTCCCCATCCTGCCCCAGCACAGCCCCACCGCAGGAGGGGACTACTCAACTTGAACCCTACTCTTATTTTTTGATAATTTGAGGAACAATACTGACACCACCGGGAGACAACACACACATTTGTTTTTCTTGTTTTTGTTTTTTCATGGTTAAGATACTTTAGAAATGGCTTCATCCGTGAGCGGCACAGAGGAGGTGCGGGTGTCGGCGTTGACGCCCCTGAAGTTGGTGGGTCTGGTGTGCGTCTTTCTCGCCCTGTGTCTGGACGTCGGAGCCCTACTGAGCCCAGCGTGGGTCACGGCGGATGACCAGTACTACTTATCTATGTGGGTCTCCTGCTGGAAGCCCGTCAGTTCCGTGGAGTGGTCCTGCAACAGCACGCTGTCCACCGGTGAGACGGACGCTCATGTGCCTTTCACTCACGGACTTATTGTAGCTGATGGGGTGATGCGCCACCATGTTGTTTTGAAAGTTTTTTTTTTTTTTAAAAAACCTGTTGGGTGTTGTAGTTCTAGGGATTTTTCGCCCTTGAAATAGCAGAATTTTGGGGTGCAGACAGACACCCACATTCATATTCAAATGAAAGTCAGATGCACAGCGCTCAGGGATAACAAAGGATCCCAGCAGACAGTGCACTGCTCAACCAATTTGTTCTGTGGGTGAGAATTATAAAACACCACCCAGGAGAGTGCTAAATGTTAATTACTTTATAATTAGCTATTGCCTGGTTAATTCTAAACTGCAGAACTTTAATGCATAAAATAAGATGAAGTTTAAAAAATGGCCTGTACATCCAAGTGGGGGGAAAAAAATTGACCACAGGAAAAAATGAGAAGTTTATCCTAGAGTCTTTTAATCTGATGAATACGACACCTTTGGTTTTCGATCTAGACTAGTTAACTTTCTTCTCTGCAACATTTGCGCCGCTGAATGATGTGGGAATTCTGCTTCGCCAGGAGCGGACCAGCTGGGGTTTCATTTGGCCTTTTGTTGCGCACAAAATGAGCCTTTGTGTGGGTTGCTTCACCGGCCAAGGAGCGAGGGCAACTCAGAGCAGAGAACTCCCCAGAGATCCAGATGCCTGGAGATTAGTAACCAGGGAAACAAGTGAAGCACTCCAGAAATGCTGATTTTCTCTATTAAGGGAACTTCTTTCTTGACAAGCAGTCCTCCTTAAGGTTTTTTTTTTTTTTTAGTTTTCTGGAAGCATTTCATATTCCCATCACAGCTGGTAAGCAAGTGGTAAAAAAAAAGTTTGTTGAGATGAAATGAATAGCATGAAAACAAAGAAGTCCGTACAAATGCTGAGATCTAAAAATTGTAATGTAATCCAATACAATAGCTTGTAACACATTTTTATTGAGATGCACTTTCCTACGTCACAGTTTATTGTCTTGTGGTAAATCACTCTTGAGTAAAAGGTGAACAAAATGAACAAACACATACCACAAACTGAAGCCTCAGAAGAACAAAAACTAAGTTCAAAACTTGCGTAAGGTAGAATGTGCACCTTTATGGGGTTGGATTGATTTTTGTAAGTGCTTCACTTAAAAAAAGCGCACTTAATAATAATGTTTATAATAAACACTTAATGTTCTGTGAATTTATCTCAGGAGGCTTTAACAGCCTCAAAGTTGTCTCTAGTTTATTCTGTAAATGTAAAATGTGGGTAAAGTTCATGTGGTTTGTCTCAGACTGCACTCCTGCCTTCATTTTGGGAGTGTGTGTGCTGCCAGATATAAACATATATATATTTAACTTATTGCTGCCTCTGTCTTCCACCTGTGAGCTGAGTGGTGAACTGTGTTTTTGCTAGTCACACTAAAAAATATTTTCTTTCTGTCGGAGAGTAACTGTGGGTCATGCTGGCCCTGATTCTCCTCTGTCAGCTCAGACAAAGTGCACTCTGGTGCCATATAAAGACATGTCTCCATGTCAGTTGTCAGGAGCAGCATACCACAGTAAATGCACACAGCAAACTGCCCATTTCCCCAGGCTTGTGCTTGGCTAGGCTTATTGATTTGAATCCCAGTAATCAGTTTCTACCCCCCCTCGTCAACCCCCCAATATTTCCTCAGTGTCATGCTCTGGGCATTAAATAAATCCTGTTAGTTTGAAACACCAGCTGGCCGCTCAGATGCTTTGAGCTTTTTTCTGCAGGGCCTGCATGTGTGTGTGGATCCAGGAAAAGCACAATATTATGCAGTATTATTGGAAAGTTCACATAATATACTGTTAATATACTGAAACAAACCTTTCTCTCTCTCTCTCTTGCACACACACAGACACACTTGAGCAGAGGGTCGGAGGTCGAATATACAAGATACAGAGAGAGCTAGGAATTTGGAACGGTCGTGCAAGAACAGTGTGTGTTGATGCCAACTTGGTGTGAGATGAAGGGGCTAAAGTGGAGCCAGAGTGTGAGCGAGTCCAGCTCAGTAAGACGCAATGATAGCAAAGACTATTAATAATTTAATACGTTATCGATCCCGTATTTGGGTGGCTGTCCTCTCTTTGAGGGAGGTCAGAGCAGGATGTTGGATTCAGGGAGCTCGGAAAGATTCAGTGTCTTGCTCACTGACTCTTCGATCTTGAACCAGGAACCTTTGGTTTAAAGATCTTCCCTCTTCTTAAACTTCTGCTGCCCAAAGAGAGTGAGACTAAGTGTGTGTGACAGCAAGACAGATACTTGAGGCTCTTCTGTGACACAGATCTTCCACCATTGTCTCAGACAAAGGAACAGAATTGGGGCCTTGAAGGATTTTTTCGATTAACACTCCAGCAGCTCCAGACTTGCACACATGGGACCATAATTAATGCTCAGATTGGATCTTGTATCTCCTTTTCCATCTGTCATCATGCGGGGCTCAGATTAATAGTTTGGCACTTCCTGCTCTTCGAAGCCTTTAAGCACTCCGACTCTGGCTGTGTTTCTTGCACAGCATACAGGGTCTGTTCCAAATCTGAAATGAGATGACTCCCTGCATCCTGCTGTTTCATGGGTGCACTGATAAGGCTTTCGGTTGCAGACTGGCTGGGCTAAAGGCACCAAACTGCCCTAGAGAAGATATCTCACCGAAAGGATGGGCTTTGACAACTACAGGTCAAGTCTTGGGCCCTTTGCTGAGAGGCAGCCAGTGGACCAGTGGCAGAGAAAGTCAACGGGTCGATCTGTAGTGGGGCCTCATGTTGTGCAAACTGGAGGCTGGAGGGTGCTCTGCTTTTTGTGGGCTCTTTCCAACATCCTGTGGTGACAGGGCCCATTTTTAAACTCTAAATCCTAAACCATATTTGGTCAAAAGTAGTTGATGTTTGTTTATATTTGAGCAGCTTGGCCCCTCGAACAAAGTTTCCCTCCAACATGAGTGGGAACTGTATTTTAAGCAGCTTATGTTCCGTCACTTTCTCTCGGCTGGTGAATGTTTTAATGATTTTCCCCCTCAATAGAGAGGAAATAATTGTTGGCAATGCTTAATCTTTTTTTCATTTCCTGAGCTCAAAATGAGACTATACCGTGCACGTTTACTACAAAAAAGACCAAACATATTCAAAACCAAAGTTTTTTAACGTGAACTTTTTGACGGTCTAAAATTGAATCACGAATGCAGACCCTCCTGTACGCTTTGATGTTTTTTATTTTTTTCGGCCACTGTACTTCTAATTATTTCCTCCATGTAATCAAATGCCTCATCATAATATCCTCTGCCTGTTTACATGCAGACCTCCTGTTTCCGTGAGTACACAGTAAAGTCACAAAAGAGACCTTTAATCTCTAAACAATAACATGGTGTGTCTCAGCTACTGTCCCTTATGGTTGATCAAGTCTGTAAAAAACAGTTTCCTCAAACGCAAAGTCAAGTTTTTTGGGAGGGTTTATTTTTGCACAGAGCAAACTGCAATCTCTACAGTAATGTTTTTCTTTTTTACCGTAAACATGCAGGCTTCTCATTTCGTCTCTACTACAGGGACTGAGAGGAGAGGATCGAGACAGCAGTTATTTCCAGTTGAGTGTTTTTTGGAGTAAACCTGAATGAAATGCTGAGAATGCTGCTGAGCTGGCATCAGCCAAGAGGGAGGGATACTCATTATCTGAGTCACCTCACAGAATCACTTTGCTCTCTGCTGCATTAGGATCCATCACTGCAACAAAACTTGCAAAAACATGTGTGTGTGTGTGTGTGTGTATGTGTGCAATTGTTTGCTTCTTGTCAGCCAGAAACCACTGTGCTACGTTCAAGGGTTATTCACTGCATGGTTCACATTCTTCTTCTGCCACCGGCCATAAACCCTCAGTGGTTCATGTCAAAACATTACGAGCCCCCCTGATTCCCAGAAAATGTGAGAGGAGCTGTCTCAGCCTCTGAACCACAAACAGTTTGTGTTTACACTGGGGTAATTCACTACAAGTTTCAGTGGGGTGGGGGGGGTCATTTTTCTCCTGTGTGAGATTGAGCATGACAGAGTAATTGGGGCTGACCAACATGGCCTGTGACCTGCTGCTATCCCGCCTCCCTTCTTCTGTCTCATTTTATCCCTCCTCTTCTATCTAGCTGCTCTCCTGCCTCCTGTCAGCAGCACCGACAGGGCTCTCCAGAGCAACCCCCGTTTTAGCTACCTATGTCACTCTCTATCTCAGTGTGATTTCATGCCTTTCCTCCCTCCTCTCCGTCCCTCTGTGTGTTTGTCTCAGACTGGCAGATTGCCACGCTGGCCCTGCTGTTGGGAGGGGTGGCGCTCACCCTGCTCTCCTTCCTTGTGGCGCTGATCTCCCTGTGCTTCAGCTCCAGGAGCTGTTGCTACATACCCGTGGCCGTCATGCTGTTTTCTGCAGGTAAGTGAAGAGTAAAAAAAGCAAGAGCTGAAGGATTGTCCAAAAATGCAAGACAAAGCTTCCAAAAAGTTCATACTAGTGATCATTCTACATGTATTTACAAGACTTTTTCACATTAGTACTTTCTTTCTTTGCTGTTTTTCCCTTTTGCAGTGGTGCTCCAGGTGTGCAGCTTGGTCTTGTTTCCCATCAAGTTCATAGAGACGGTCAGCCTGAGGGTGTACCATGAGTTCAACTGGGGCTACGGCCTCGCCTGGGGATCCACCATCTTCTCCTTTGGAGGAGCTATCCTCTATAGCCTCAACCCCAAAAACTATGAAGACTACTACTAAATATGCAAGGCAAAACAAAAAAGAAGTTGAGACTGTTCCTCTCAGTTTTCTCAATAATAGGAACCATTTTGTGTACACAGTACACAATCACAGACTAGAAAAATAGGACTAAACAAATGCTTGTTGTTAGTTTCAGGACTAGAGATGAGCTCTTTCATTTGATACTGTGAACTTTCTGTCTTAAAGACTATCCTCTCTTATTGGACCAAAGCCCGGTGCCGTCTTCTCTGTCACCCAACCCAGCTGTGAAAAAGAAATCTGAACCAACCAGTCTAATTTGGGAGAAAATGTCACCCCTCAGATAAGACTGCATTCCCTTTAAGTGGGACTCTGGTAGGTCTTTGATGTGAGCAGAAAATCTGTTGGGAACAGATGGATTCACTGACCCCAGACCAGGACAAACTGATGGACTTATTAACCAATCAGAGGCAGAGAAGGCAAAGAATGCTGTATAGCAGGCCTATCAGAGAAGTAACAGATCCAGTGAGGAAAATCTCCTGTTGAGGATGACAAAGTGCGGAAGAAAGGGGACATCATGCAACATCCTGCATTTCCCCCGAGATACACCACATCTGGAACATGAGTTAGCCTTTTCACTTCAGTAGACTGGAATAGTTTGGTGATAGCATTTTCTAAAGCTCCAAAAGACTGGTTTTATTTTCTCCTGTCCTTTGTGAGTCTATTAAAAGCCTCGAAAAAAATAATCAGAAGCTACCTAAGACAGTAAAAACATTCCACAGCCACCTTCGAAATGATATCATACTGGTGAGAGGAACATTTGCTGGTTAATAAATAGCACAGAGTCATATGTAAACAATGGCAAAACCTTTGGCTGCTAATGTAAACCTGCGGCATAACCCAAGTTATAGCTGCTTTTTGCTTTTTTTGATAAAAATGTTGTATAATATGTAAGTATGTGCAGTAAACATAAAAAAAACAATATTAACTGTGGGAAGATCAGTGGGAAGGAAGATGGCAAATGACCGTGTCTGCTGAGTGTGTGCACGTCTGCATGATCATACCACCCAGCATGTGCTTACACTCCTCTTCACGTGATGCCTCCTTATCTTCTCACCCTTAGACAAACTGGGAATGCTTCCAGTAGAGTAAGCGCCATTAGAAATACATCAGTAGATTTCTCTGCTTCGAACAGGAAGAGGCTGAAGTGGTTTTTAAAAGTTAGCGTACTTAATTTGTGCAAGTTAAGGTCCATGTTACAGTAACTTTAGGAGATGTTAGAGCACAATGTGCAGTGCATGAGTAGTGCTATGAGAACAATAGGAATGATCAAGAAGAACATGAAAAGTTTCAAATCTGACAGAGGACAGTGTGGTCATAAAAGATGAAACTCATGGGAGCAGAAGACCTGCACTGATAATAACCATGTTCTCAAACCTCACTCAAGGTGGTCAGGAACTTTTCCAGTCTCCATTTGCAGCATTAGTAAAAATTAGTGAGTGTCTGCATGCCACCAGCATTTGCTGCTGTGTTTCTGTCTCCAACTGGTTTGATTCCTAACATAATAAACGTGTACTGGGGTAAAAAAAAAAAAAAAAGGTTGTGTTGGGTTCATTTGGGGTAAAAAGGTGCATCACTGATCTCTGACAAACTATGCAAACATGCCAGCAGTGTGTGGTCAAGTCACATAGAATCAGCTCCTTTATTAAGTACAGCAAGTTGAGGCATTTGCACAGGAAATCAACATAATCTGAACACATAATACAGAGTGGCATAATATGCATAAAAGTACCAGGAAAATACTCATATGCAAGTGTCTTTAGTGTTCTTTCAGTGAAATGAGCTCTAATACAGAGCCAGATACAGTGTACAGTCTACATTTCGCATTAGTCAGAACATATATACCATTGCTTTCATTGTTCCACTGTCAGAGAGTGAGTTACAGGTCCTGGATTTAAGTGGAAGTGCCTCCATTTTGAGTTCAGGAATGGGCGCAGTTTGTGTAAACAGGGCAGTCACTCATTCTGCATGGAATGTTCTTGAGCTAAACCTTAGCTCCTCCTCCTCAATCAACAGTCGCTTTGACCTTTCTGAAGCCCCGACCCACACGCTGCCAGAGTCCCTCTTTTCAACTTTTGACATGAGAGAGTCTCCAGCTCTCCTAAACAAGAATCATCATTCACCAATGGGAGACAAGGGTCAAAGTGCACAGGGGTTGTAGATGGGAGCAGGGGAAGTAGGCAGAGAAGGATAGTGGCTCGTCCTCAGCAGGTAAGAGGGGCTTAATATATTGATTGACAAGGGAAGACCTCTAGACAGATTTCGGAGGGGTGGGGCTTATACTATCCAAGGACTGCCGAGGGATGGAACAGGAGATGGGGCGGGGGGTGTTCAATACAGCGCAGCGCTAAGCTCAAGTGTAGCGCGGCATCTCGCACTGTTCACAGCGGTTGAGTGCAGGGTGGTTGAGGAAGGTGCAGCTTTCACAGTTCCACTGGGCGCCTTCAAAGTCCTCGTCCCTCTGGGGCCCCGGCACTGGCTTCGAGCCCTGCTCCCCCTCTGACAGAGACAGCAAGAAGCACTTTATGAAAAAAAAGGCTGCTTGTTCACAGGATAAAGCGCATAACACAACAACAATTTAAGTGTCTTCAACTCAGGGCAAGAATTTAGCATGGCTGTCAGTCAGTAGACATGTGTGAAGCATGCATGAAAGCATCAACCATTCAGCATTAGTGTTAACAGACACAAGCATTCACTAAATAGTTAGGTTCCTCATCTAGTTTCCATACCAACAGCTTTTCTGAGAATAATACAGACCAGAACCAGTTAAGCTTTAGTCTTGAAGGCCAAATAAGAAATACTGTGATGTGAGTAATGACGTTAACGGTCCATGATTCTACCCAGAACAACAAGTGGTATTCTTTTCTTCTTTATACAACTTTGATCATTAATCACTTTTGTGCTCTGAAAACGACATTAGACAGTTCTCACCTTTCCTTCCAGGTTTGGGTGGCACTACAGGACCAGGCTGAATGTTGTCATAAAAGTTGTTCATTGCTTTTGGATCAAACTTCCCTGTGAAGAAAAAAGCAGAAACCAGATACAGAAATTTGTTTTCAAGCACCCATTCCAACTTGAGGCCCAATCAATCTCATTACTTTCCAGCCAGTTTCTTTAAGCCTAATGACTGACTCTCGAGCTCAGACCGACAATTACAGCCCCCTTTTTCATTGCAATACACAGAGCTCCAGCAGAAACAGGGTGCAGGGTCAACAGGCAAACAAAGTTTTTACAGCAACATAATCAGACATCATTTTGCTCTCTTACTTGTTTCAGCATCCAAAAACCCTTAAAATTATTAGGCCAATTACTCAAGCTGGCCATCCCAGATTGTTTTTAAACATTTTACTGACACTCCAAGCAACATCCCCAACCAACACAGCCCACTGACTCTCTAGTTGATCCAGCATTTATTTGGTCTGAACATTTGTTGTATTCTGTTGTCTGCTTGGAGTCAGCTTCACATAGTTTTAGCAGTATTAGAAAGGAATATTGTCCTTACAGCTACAAGCTTAGAGTCAGATGATAACTTGTTTTACTAATTTATTTTTGCAAATGGGAGGAATTTACTCCAAGTAAAGCTACTAAGCTCAAAGGGTGCTTTGTGTGTATGTGAAAGCTGTACTCCAAGGGGCCTCAAAAGATACTAAATAGGCCTGCACGATTCAGGAAAAAATATGAATCTAGATTTTTTAGCTTTGAATTGAAATCAGGATTTTCTACCACAATTTTTGTTTTCATCAATTTTGCGTTCATTTGTTCACTGAGTTTTCTTTGCGATTAATGTTATTGTGGCAATGCCACAGTCCCTCCTCAGTAACTTTCAACTCAACTATATGATTCTGCGTGCCGTGGATCAGTTGATCAAAAGGTGCTTTGTCATAGGATAAGGGAAAAGCCTTGGAGCACTTGTTTACAACTCTGACACATGCCGCTGGCTCTTGGGGAGAAAAAAAAAAAAAAAAAAAAAATCGACGTAATTTAGAAATTAAATTGCAGTTCGGAAGAGC
>JAQNCA010000025.1:14936292-14979581 GCA_029783725.1 Acanthurus tractus
ATCAGTTGATCAAAAGGCACTTTGTCATAGGATAAGGGAAAAGCACTTGTTTACAACTCTGACACATGTCGCTGGCTCTTGGGGAGAAAAAAAAAAAAAAAAAAATCAACGTAATTTAGAAATGAAATTGCATGCAGGGGTGAATCTACATCGAGGTTCTAAAACGATTAATCTTGCAGGCCTAATACTAAACCTAAAAATCTAAAATGACCAAACCTTTATAACCTCTAGTATTTATGTATGTAAAGAGAATGTTAAAATAAGGGGGTGATTACAAAATCCAGTGTTTTGCAGCAGCTTTTCCCCATGAAATTTCATCATCAGAACAAGCCATCCTCCAAACAGAGAGTGTAAGAGAGGCACTGATGAGAACGTTCAAAGACTAAGAAAAAAAAAACATGGTAAATATAACTGCTGGCCAGGTGCTTCGCCATTCAAAACTTTGTGACAGATGGGCAAGGAGAAAGTTAGTCTTTAAAATAACATGCACACAAGATATCTAAACCAGCGTTTACCGAAGGACTGAAACAAAGTAGAAAAATGCTAAAGGGATTTTCCAGGAACACCACAGCCCAAAAGTTCAGTGGCACAGGGCTGATTGCATTTTTGTCAAACTTTTAAGCCTGATGCTTAGTTTCAGCTTCCAAAAACACCACTGCTGCTAAATACATAAATCATTGAAACTCATTTTCCACACTGTGAACTGGGGCATTTCGAGGCAAATTTGTTATTAATCATGTAATCAACAAGGATCAGATACCAGCCACCTCTGCGCATGGGCCCACTGCAGGTTGGGTTCTGTTACGGACCAGCGGGTCAGTTTAGAACATTGCATCTGTATGCAGTCTAATGGAGCCTCATCCATTACTTTGGACCCAAGTCTCTCTGCTCCTGGGCTTGGCACTTTCAAGATCAATGCTTTCAAATAAATCAGAGACTCACTTCAAAGGTTTATGTGTGAGAATGTGCACTTATGTATGTGTACTGCCTGTGTGGAAGTGTGTGTGTGTGTGTGTGTGTGTGTGTGTGAGTGAGTGAGTGAGTGAGTGAACTTATACCTCTAGACTGCAGTAGATCCGTCTCCTTCAGGGTACAGTCGATATCAATCTGAAGCTGTCTGTTCATACTCCGCAATCGGGTCATCTCTTCAGGCTGCAGGCGGTACAAACACACAACCCAGATAGATTAGACAAAAATAGACAGCTAAATATTGCCCTCCCTGCTTTCATGTGTCTTCTTATGATTGTTTTAAATATTTCCTCACATGAATAAATCAAAGAATCAAAGACAGATTCAAACCTTGAATGTTTGGTGTTAAAAAAAATTGTGGGGACATGAGAGTATAAACAGCAAACAAGTACGTGTTCAGTTCTTACTCTGGGTATTAGACTGGTGGAGTTGACTCGTCTGAAGCGTCTTTGAAGGGCGTCATACTCCATATTGTTGACATCTGCCTTCAGGTGCTCTAGCTTCTGCTTCTCCAGCAGCAGCTCCTTCAACAGTCGCTCCATCCTGGCCCGCTGGTGGAGCAAGAGAGCTGGAGGGGAAAAAAAAAAAAAAAAAATTGGCATAAAAAAAAAAAGTAGCTATGCAGATAAGTTATGAAAATACAGAGCACTTTTAGTATGTCAACTTTCAAACAAGTGTACATATTTCTGATTTAACAGAATGTAACAAAAGATGAATAGAAATGGTTAAGGAAAACAAACTTACTCAAAGTAGTCAACAGACTACATGGGTAAATGGCTGAAAGGGTTTCTAGTATAATTAAAAATTAAACAAATAAAAAAAAGAAAAAACTTGCAAGCACAACAGCTGAACACCACAGATTTATAGCAATTTTCCACCCAATCCACACATTATTTTATTACAGTTTGAAAAAGTTGTTGTGTGATGGTATCTGGAATTTATAGTTAAAACAACATTCAAATTAAAGAGAAAATCTTAAGGCAAATGACACTGTGAAATCCAGTTTTGATTTTCTTTTCGAATTTACTTAGTAGGACAGTTGGAGCGGGACAAAAGGGAGGGTGAGAGAAGGGGGAAGAAATGTAGTGAAGGGTTGCCGTGTGAGAACAGTCTATGAGACTAGCACTCTACTTCATACAAAAGATTTTCATTTACAGAGTAACTCTTTCAACCACAAGAGTTTTTTGTGCTTTTTTGGCATCTAATTAGGTACTGTATAGATGCATGCAGTAAACATGGTGACAGAGAGGGTTGTGACAAGCAAACTGTCCAGCCATGGACTTTGTAGTCATAAAGCTCGCAAACATACATAGTTATCATCAAATTATACAGTAAGATGCACCTATTAATTACAATACAGTGGTTTTATGAACACTATTCGGGACTCAAATGTAAGACATTAGAGGGTAGTTCTTCTCAGGCTAAAGGCTAGCGCTAACCTTTATTTTAGGAAACAAAGCCCAAAACGCATAACCAACTACAAAACACAAGTGGCAGAAAGTCAAGTACGTGCAGAGCACCAGATAGAAAAAGAACAAGAATCACTTACCTTGTGTGTAGGCATAGTCATCAGAGCCTGAGCTTGAACGTCTGGGCATTTGGTGAAACTGAGTGGCAACATTCCCTGGTAGAGCAGAGATAGGCAGGATGGGTGCAGGGGCAGCATTGTGCGCCCCTTGGTCTTCTATGTTGAGGAGAGACTCGGCTTCAGCCACAGGAGGTGAGCTGGGAGGCCTCTGGGCCTGGCCTCCTGGGGACACTTTGATTTTGAAGGTGTAGGCCGACTGGCCCGGTTGAGGAGAGGAGGCAGGCCGAGGCCTTGCAGGGCCTTGATGCTGCAGGTACACACCAGGGTGGAAGGATGCTGGGCCTGGAGGTCCACTCATCGTGATGCCCCTTGAAGGGGAGCTTGGTGAGGGGCTAGTGGCCATGTAAATGGCTCCTTGAGGGTGAGGGGTGTGCACAGGCGAGTTGCTGCGAGGTCGGGGACCTTCCAAGGTAATCTCTATCTGATTTTTGAGGGAGCTTTTTGTGTGGTAGGGCCTATAGACTGCTGGCTGTTGCTGGGGTTGCTGCTGGTGATGGTAGGACATGCTGGGAAGGGTAGGGGAGCTTATAGGAAGGAAGACATATTGCTGGTGCTGGGGTTGTGGCTGGGGCTGTTGTTGCGGTGGCTGTACCTGATGCTGCGGGGAGCTGTAAGGTGAGCCATATGTGGGAGTACTGTAGGGGGACTGCTGATGCTGATAAACAGGAGCCCCTGAGGAGGACCAGGGAGCTGGCTGCGGGCTCTGGGAGGGTGAAGGTCGAATATACAGGGTGGTGTTCGTGCTGTTGGCATAGTGCCCAGGAGGGATCTGCAGAGCCTGTGGGACATTGGGTATACTTTGGGAAAGTGTGACTGTTATAGGGTTCATTGTATAACGTGGGACAGGGGAGTACGTGGGAGACATGCCCTGCATTGTGGGTGGAGGGGTGGGCGTGCTTGCCGATCGGCTCTGATCGTTCATAAAGAAAGGATTGTAGCTCGGGGAGGGAGCCATGTTTGCAGGGGCTGACAGTGGCTCAGGGTAGCTGGGCCGCTGGGGTTCGATATGACTGTCACTGGTGCTGTGCACTAGGGAGCGCCCTACTCCTGTTGCTCCTCCATTTGCCTTGCTTGCCTCAGAGCCTGGGTAGCCCAGGCTAATGTGCAGCATGTGGTTTCGGCTCAGTCGCCCCTCCTCTGGACTGTGATGAAACTCGCCATACAGGTATCTATTACTCTCCTGAGCCAGCAGGTGGCAGCAGATATCCAGGTTATTGTTGTTCTGAGACAGCAACAGAGAACAGTCTCACTCATGCATCTTGGAAGTGCTCATCTAGCTGTTAGTGTCCATTATGTACATCATCAAGGCTAACACTAAAAGTTGTTTATCAGGGAAAACAAACAATGCAAAATATTTTACAATAAAACTGCTTTCTACCAAAATAAATATCACACTCACTATTTTCTTAAAATTATCCGTACAGTTTTTTTCCCCAGCATATTCAGGAATTGGTGTGCGAATACCTGCAGAAGGCACTGTGACACTACCCCTTCTGGAATCTCTGGGAAACGCTGCTTGAGGTCCTGCAGGATGTGGTAGTCGAGCTGAGAGCCTCCCTGCGCCATCCTCAGCCAACACGGAGAGTCAACGAGCCCAAAGCTGCAAACGCTTGAATAACCGATGTGGTCTCATCCCCTGAAGACGCACACATGACATATAAAAACTGTGGGCAAAACTCAAATATTATGCGAACGCTTGCAAAATTCCCTTTAGCACTACTGGCCTGCCTAATAGCTGTCACACACCCAATGTGTCAGCAGTAATTACAACGCACATATCAATTACACAGTCTTTGTGAGGTATGTCAACCTGAGCTTACAACAAGAGCATAAATCACCCGTCAGAAAGAGTGAAAACAACCGGAATTCAACACAGGAACACAACGACGAGGCGTCAGCGGAGCTGCTGCTCTTTCACATTAGCGCACTAATGCTACCAAGGTGCCTGTCAGTCTGTTGTTGTTTGTTTAGCCATACTGTTGCACCAAGCAACGACGACATACCATTGCTAGCTCGCAGGCTAGTTACCAGCATCAAGTAGCCTTCGTGCATCACTCAAACAAACAACGACACCTGTGTGCTGCTGGGCTACGGCAGGAAGCACTACCAAACCCGGGAGATTGTCCGATGTCACCCGTTACTAATTAAGCAACACAATCCCTTAAACAAGTCGACGGTTCAAATAAGATTAACTCAATTCATCAACTGCCTGCCAGCTAATTTTGCTAATGCTAACATTAGCTCGGTGCTGGCTGGTCAGCTGTCACAAGCCTGGGTGTTGATGGATTAGCTAGCTAACCATGCTAAAGTCAGCGAGCGTTAGCCACTAACCGCTTTATAAAACTTACCATATGTTAAGAGTCTCGCTCGTGTCTCGGATCATAGCTGAGTCCCAAGGAGGGTTGTAGTCTTTCTGAAATGGTAGGCCGAGATCTTATGAAATTGTTGTTTTGGCTAAATAACTTGTAGTTTCACATTCCAGCGCCAGGCCCCGGCCGCTGAATTACATACGAACAAGCTGTCTATCGCGATAATGTTTTTCCCGGACCAGGAAGTTGTTCAAATTGGCTGGAACGACGCTGTCACTAGTGCGCATGTGTGCATGCCGTGCCCATACATGGAGGAGCAACACTCACTTGTCTTATTTTTGCCTAAAATCTTAGAATTTCCCTGAGAAAATATGAATTTAAGAGTTTTTTTTCCCATAAAGTACATGGTATCTTCAACTAATGTGCGACCGACATGCATTCAAAATTCAACAACCAATCTTTAAACTGGCCCTAAATTATAGCTACGGTAATTAGCCTACCTTTTCAAATCGACCCATATGAATAAAAATTGACTTGGTATGTTAAAAGGTGTGTAGCCTGTAAAAATTGTATATTGTCATTTAATTTGAACATAAAATATTAATTAGGCCTAAATTGTTTTCTGTAATTTTAACGTATCATCTAATAAACATTTTTCCACATTTCATGCATTTATTTTAGCTCCTACCACTGCCCTAGCAACAATTATCAATAACAAATACTGTAATCTTAATAGTAAAGTCTGATTTTCTCTTAACACTTTATTTAGTTTCTATTATTCTATCCTAACCATAAATATAAAACTGAATGCAATTCAGCTGAAGAAACTAGCTCCAAACTTTGCTCTCTGAATCAATTGTTTGTAAATTATGAGGAAGAAACTTTGACAAACACACTGAGAATTTAGCCACATGTTTAGTGCACAAAACCCATTGATGAGATCTTAGTTTCCTTATTTTAAATTAATGCTTTGTATTTTTTCTCAACCAATATCAACCGTTACATTCCATATGCTTGTTTGAGCCTGCATAAGCAACAGAGAAGATCAGTCATCTGACCAAAATTAATTTGCATGATTTAATAATTGTGTAATTGCTGGATTAACTGACCATCCCAATGTAAATATGTAAGAATATGAAAAAACAGGCTTTAAGTCATAGGAGGTAGCCAGCTTTCTCTTCTTTTGTCGTTCTCCAAACAAATATATTTTTCAGATGCTCCCAAGTTGTTGTCAAGTTTTGGACTTAAGATACAAATATATATATATATAGATAAAGAAACATATAAAAAATATTTAGAGTATGTTGATTAAGAGATACACTGTCTCACAAATTTTGGTTGTTAGCAAAAGGATCAACCAGACATGTTATAAAATAAGTGTAACAGCAGACAGGGTTTGTGTCAGAGGCATCCGTCTTAGTTTCATCCACTAGGGGGCAGTGAGAGATTAATTGATTCTGCACAAGCGTACCTCAGTGACAATAACAGGATGAAACTTGAATGGGCTTCTTTAAAGGAAATCAACATAATTTGTGAATTGCTTTAGCAGTCAGGAGGCAAAACATATGCATCCCTCATGATTTCAACAAAAAAATTAAATATTAAGCTGTGTATGAGGTCAGAGCATGTGACCAACCGATGAGTGGTGCGCAAGTATATAGGTATCTCTGTTAATGCAGCGGTTGATACTTGTTAAGGACTATAGTCAGTAATGGAACTGTTCAACAATCCCTCCATATTACAGCTGTCGATAAGTCAGTAATGCTGAGGAAGACTTGCTTATGAAATAGGAGTGACCCTAAGTATTAAAAAGCTGCAGAACAGGGCATTTGAAGTTTGGATCGTTCCAGACCACATTCTACCAACAGATTGGACTATTATTTTAAATCAAAACTTTATTGCATATTGTAGCCACATGTTTAAAATCACATTGAACCTTTTTTGTGATTATCCATGTTGAATTATATGCTTCTTGTGCTCCACAAAACTTTCTTTAAAAAAGTATTTTTCACATTTAAAAAAGGCTCACTGTGTGTCTCTTCGAAGTAGCTTGCTAAGAGTGTGTCCTGGTCTTCTAACATCTGGCACTTGTGTTACTTTTTTAAATTATGTATTTTTTTTGGAATTATGACATGTATAGTATACATTGTCAAGAGAGGAACAGCAAAAAGTAAAACAACATATTGCAGTTTATTAAACTTGATATATTTAAATGACTGAGGACAGCCACTTCAACAGTACTATGCTAACCTCACAGCCACAAGTCCATATTTCTCTCTTAACTGTGTACATTTTTGTATAAAAAATCTATATTTTGAGTGTAATGAGCAGGTCAATTCAACAACAGCAGAAAGAGACAAGTCAAGAGACACTGATCTCACAATAAGCTGACTATGTATAGCCATGAGTGATTATTATTAGACTAACATCAAAATTGTTTCAACAAGACTAAAACAATTCACCAGCAAGGTGACTACTTTTTAGTGGGCAAACAGAAGAGTAATGGATGATTTTACCTCATAATTTGACTATTGTTTTGACATAATGTTTTATTTGATGGTGGAGGAAACCTGAAATCTTGAATGATTTACTGACAACTTGTGTGGTGTGATCAGTGCATAAAAGTGAAGAGAGCAGTGCTGATGTGAAGTGAATAAGCAAATAGCATTCTGGTATTTAGTATGAACACAAAATCATCAGTAGAGGTGTAGACAGCTTGAATTGGTGTGTCTGCGAGCAGCACATGGTACAGCTTTGACCTGCTGGGCCTATCCACTTTTCTTTAACAGGGGGTGTGGGCTGTACCACCACAAAAATATTCACAGGGGTGTGAGAGCTGAGCTTCAGCAGCTGAAGCAAAGGCTCAGTCTGACTCAGGTTAGCTGTCCTTACAGTGTTGATAAGTTGCCACAACTGGGGTGCTATTTATAGAAGTCCCCTTGTTGTCCCTGTTCCCTGCAGGGCTTTGAACAGAAGTGGATGAAGCCCCTTTGCCCTGAGAGTTCACAAAATAGACCCCCATCTAATTTATGCCTTAATCTGAGCAGGAAATTAATGAATACGGGGGTGAAAAGAGTCTTCACACAACATTTGTCTCAAGTCTGTATGGTGCAGATAGGCTGACCTCTTTCCTGCACCTTAATTTCATTTCCTGTACAAATTTGAATTCTCCTAAAAGTTTAAAGAATTAATTGCTCACTGCAAAGACATATACTAATGCTTTAGTACATTGGCTGGTAATTTATCTATAATTTTCATAAACTGTCTTACTCTGTGTCATTCAAGTGTGTGCACTGGATGGCTTTTTTTTTGGCGAGCAAGAATCTTTCAGTAGTTTTTATATGGTCACAGCAAAAAAAAAAAAAAATCTGTTATTTTCCATTACTTTCCCCTCCAGTGACACCCTGGCTCTCAGTAAGTAATGCTGGGGGTTTCCCAAAGTCTTAACACCACCAACTGGGCACAGTTTATGTAATGTGGCTTTTACCTGTTAAATAGTGGTTTCACCTGATAATTTCCATGTATATCCTGTAATATGATGTGCCAAACAAGGTTTTAAATATATTAAAATATATTACATCAATATTACAAAAACTACATTTACTTTATTGTGTGTAAAGCATTGAAAAGAAAGATTAATAGATGCTTTTGTGTGCAAACTCTCAAAAACCGATGTAGCATTCCTTGAATATTTGAATGGGGACTTTGCTTGGTGGATTTTCTGCCTGAGGCCTGTTTGGTCAGTGAGTCAGCAGCTGTGCTTGGAGTCATTAGGGCAGACAAAATGTGTCTGCTGCATGGTTTCTATTTACATCCATCCACAGTGAGAGAACTTTCTCATTTTAGCTTAAAGAAAGCCTCATCCATCGGGCAAAGTATCGTAACACTACTGTTCATGTTACACTGTATATTTCCTAAAATGCATGGCATAAAGTATTTAAGGTGATTTTATTAAAAAAACTGTTGGCTCTTGCTGTGATATTTATGAGTGTTAACCGTCCTTGCATAGCAGACTGACAGCAATATATAGGTTAGCCGGGAAAAATAGGACAAGCTGGTGTCCCTCTTAACTGATAAGTTGGGAATTCTTGAGCAGGACAACAAGCAGATAATGAAAACATTTATCTGCATCTAGGCCTTCCAAACTGACTCAACCACCAGATGGTCCGGTTTTTCCCATGCTAACCAATTCAACTATTTTTATCTTGGCACTCCA
This sequence comes from Acanthurus tractus, assembly GCA_029783725.1. Lineage (NCBI taxonomy): Eukaryota > Metazoa > Chordata > Actinopteri > Acanthuriformes > Acanthuridae > Acanthurus > Acanthurus tractus. The sequence continues at coordinate 14,945,375 of JAQNCA010000025.1, forward strand.
TTCCTTATGAGAATGAATGTGTAAGATAATAAACCATGGATTATGCTATTAACATTAGTGGTTAGGCACATTTTTAGGTGAGACAAAGGACAAATATACAAAACAAGAAATGTAAAATACAAAACAAAGATGTGGCAGCAGAAGGCCAGATATAAAAATAAATAAATAATACATCTACATTAGGCAGCCTACTTTAAAGGCACTTGTTTATTCACAAAATCACTGTCACAAAAGTTCCAAAACATGGTCCTCTAGGAACTTAACAACAGAGACATTATTCTTCAGGAATTTCTCAGTTATAACAAAGAATAATTATAAGGTCACTGTTACCCCCATGTGGGCAACAGCCATAGACCATCAATCATAACTTAAAAATTAATTAACGCAGAAACAGCTTTTAGCGTATGGTTAGGCTGTTATGGAGATATGAAAGTGATATCCCGGAACAAACTTAAAAAACATTACCCAAGTCATTTTAACCTAATTAGTCAGCTGATTTTAAAATACAGACAGTGACCTTTTATGACACTTATCCACTGAAAACACAGAAACAGGCCGCATGAATCCGTACTAAATTGTTTCAGACAAATATTAACAGTACTTTTGCAGCTGCGGCAACAAATGATCAGGATGAGAGCGTGTGGGGCTGTGAGCGCATATATGTGTGTGTGTGGGGGCGCGTGCGCGCGCACCAGGCGACAGCTGAACCCGCGGCAGGCGCGCGCGGAATGCAGTATCCGGTAGAAAGTAACGGTACTTTTATGGAAACTGCAACCAGCAGCCAGTCGAGTTGCTTCACCGTGTGCTCGCACCTCGGACCGTCCGCCTTGGTCTTCGTTTCACTCCACTGGTTTATACTGGTCCGAGGGATTTTTTAATCAAAAACAGGAAGACGTCAGCGTTTAAAAGGTAAACTCACATTTTTCATTTGATGTAGAATAAGAAGATTTGTAAAAAAAAAAAACAACAACAAAAATAGTCTACTTTTCATGGTGTTGAAACGTCAAATTAGTATAAATTTAATAACAAGTTAATTTAAACATATGTAGACATCCGGTGCATAAATATCTTCACGTGTTAAGCAAAGCTTTTATTGTGGTTAGTTACAGTTAGCTTACAGGTGGGCTAGTGGCTACAATTCCTGTTCTCACTATGTGATCATACATAAAGGGAAAACATTAGCAATGTCAAAATATTTTGAGTCGTCTGACGGAGAAATAAAACACTGATCTCTGAATTTGTGTCAAACTGTATTTTCTTGTCTAAGTCATAATTTCCCCTGTCAAACCTAAAATTCTTCCTGTAGCTGATTGTTTTGTTCACAGTTGATGGCTTTGTCATAAAGTCCTTGACCTAATTCAGTGAAATTTCAGATAAGATGACTCAAGGGAGATATTTTGCATATAGAAATAGTGCACATGTTACAACTTCAAGCCTGATTGACATTTAATTTTTTACAGAATGAATTTATTACAGAGTAGTTTATATACTGAGTGAGAAAACTGTGTTAATCAATGCACAAGTGAGGAAACACCCTCACAGGGTGCAGTGTGACAGATGAGAATCTAAAACAGTTGTCTGTTTAACCTCCTGACATTCACCTCCTTGTTATTAGGATTAAGACTGACAGAGTACTAACAATGCCTTTTATTAACAAGCAAAATTTCACAATAAAAAGTTAGCAAAGCATCAGACTTACTTAGTTATCAATGTACTTGTCCAGTTTTGAATAAGCTTTTGTTTTTGCTACTCTTACTCCAAAAATACATTTGCAAATCCTGAATAGCATGTTTGCATGGACTGAAAATTATATAGGTTCCTTGCAACTGTGCTAAGTGGCAGTTTGACTGATTTCTGTCACAAGTAAAGTGTAATTTTTATTCCAGACTGTGCTGTTAAGGGGTGGACATTTTTAAGTAGACCACGCAAGTGAAACCTTTAGTGGTAACACCTAACAGTGATCCAACTATTTACTAATCAGAAACTTAAACATCACTGTGATATGGGATGATTTTTTTAGCCAAAATATAAGATACACTTAAGTGCATCTATATTTTTATGTCCATTTGACACTGTAATCAAGCTCCAGTATCATAATAGTCTGATCTTTCTACCTGAATATAAAAGGTATTTAAGGGACACTGACAAGCAGCAGCAGTTTTATTGTTGGATGACTAACAGACCACACAGCTCTCATTCATCCAGTTGTCTAGCTCTAAGTCTGGCCATTTTGTTGAGGGTCTGTGGGGCGACATGTGGGTGCCGACTTGAGCTCTGTCCAGCTGCCTATCACTCATTAGAAATAGCCATGATCACATGTCCTGCACCCTCAAGTGGGCTATAAATAAGTGGAGCTGCTTCCCTGTCACCTAACTTTGAGTCAAGAAGTGCCTGCTGCACATAAAAATCCCAGCACAAGATGAAGAAAAAGTTATTGCAAAATAAAAAATTAACTGGGAAAAGTTGACGCTGTGGCATTTTAAATGGTTATAGAATGGTTGCTTGATATTAAGATGGAAAAATGTATTAAAAACTATGGTTAATTATGTTGAATTAAAGTGAAGATAGACAATTACAAGAGTTAAATGAACATAAAGAAAGTAATCACTGAAAGACAACATGACCAGTTTAATCATTACACTGGTTACAAGTTTGCTAAAAGCAGTTGATTTTGTCAGCCATCTTGATTTGTTTTAAAGGCAGCAGATTCAGATGTCAGCCAATGAAAGCTCTTGTTTCATCTACTGGTGAAAGAATAAACTCATCAGCAGTATATTTTACGAATGCATAATTTTATAAAAGGTACTTTTAACAGTTCTAGTAAATGAAAAGCTTGTTAACATTATTTGAGTGGAATAGATACTATATTTAAAAAGAAATACATCTCTTATAAAATGACATTGGGATTGTTTTTGTCTCATGGGCAAATGTCTGTTGCATTCTCAACTTTTGGTATAAGGCAGTTTGTCAATCAACCGCTTGTTCGTAATGCAACGTAACAGTTAACATTTAAACCTTTTCTCATTTACTTTGTAGGTAACATTTCAGAGCCTGTTTGTCAACTTGTCATTGTGGTACAAACATGACTGAGGTGGCACAGGTTGCAGCTGTAGTTGCCCATGACATGGACAACATCACAAATGAAAATGAACACACTATGAGTGATGAAGAAAACCATGAGGATGACAAGACACATGAGGAAGATGATGTTAATGAAGACCATGCAGCCAAGGAGGAAAGTGATAAGAAGTCAAACCTGAAAGAGAGGAATGAGACGGACAAGACAGAAATGAATGGTGTGAAACATGAGGAGAACAACAATGAGAAAGATGGAAGCTCTGAAGCTGTTAACGGAATAGAAAAGGACACAGACGTGAAGAAAAAAGAACAACCTGACACAAGTGAGGACCAGAATATTTCTGATTTAGCAATGAAGAAAGAGGTGAGTGACAAATTAAGATCATAAGTGATGAGAGAACCTGGATATTGCCCTTCATACAAATCATCGACCTCTGCTGCATGAAAATAATTTATCTTCCCTCTCACTAAACTACAGAAACTCCTCCGATCTAGAAAGCTGGTGGCAAGAAGCTACGTGCCAAAGCTGAGCAAAGACAAAGGGGATGTGACAAACAAATTTGAGGCCATGCAGAAGGCCAGGGAGGAGCGCAGCAGGCAGAGGAATAAGGACGAGCAGATGAAGAGGAAGGAGCAGTACGTCAAGGAGAGAGAGTGGAATCGCAGGAAGCAGCAGGTCAAAGACAGATAACCCCACTAACCCCCGACTGTGACCTGCATGGCATGATGAGGCATGATGGGATGACAAGGCTGCCAGTTTGAGTGAGAATTCACTGTCTTCTCTACTTCACACTGTGTTTGATGAAAGTAATCAATTAATGGTTGTTTTTATTTATTTATTTATTTTTTTAAGATCGATGTCTTAACCCAATATACACAAGGAATACTGAACCAAACTAGATCTTGACAAGTTTGACATGCATGTCACACCGGCAAGTATGAATCAACGCATTAAATTTTACTTTATACCGTTATCCAGATACCAAATTTTACATGACCAAATACGCTAGGCAGAATGTAGGGAAATATATGTGAAATGTTGCTGAAGCAATTAGCTGAATAATAAATGACTGAAAGAAAATTAATCCACCAACTTGTTGTATTAGGCCTTTTGCGGCTCCAGAGGGACCTGCCTTGACTGATGTCACTTGAGTCAGTATTTTCTTAGGCTGAAAACTTCATTATTTTTTTTTTTTTAAAAAAAAGGTAAAATGAATCTGTTCACTGGAAGTTAGAGAGATGTGAAATCTATGAGATCTGTATTAGCCTGCACTTCTTTTCTGTTTAAGGTTACCAGCTTGAAGTTAGGCTAAATTAACTTCTTCTAGTATAACTGAGCAAGCTGTTCGCAGTCAGGTTGCACTGGGTGATGTAGGTGCCAGGCTTTGAAAGAGGGAGTGATGCATAGAAAAAAACCTGGATCTTTCTCTGCTGCATCATCTTTGATCACAACTTTTAAAGAAAAACATCAATATTATCCAGCTTTAGTTTCTCAAATGCATTGATTTGTTGTTTTCTTGTTTGATAACATTATTCGGTCGCTCAGACAAAACACACCTGGGGAGACACTGGAGACATCACTCCAGAGTCTCGAAATCAACTAATCATGAAACAATAGTCAGATTGATCAGTCATCAAAATAATCACCAGTTGCTGCTCTGCTATCAATAATACAAAAACAACTACATTTTTTAATTTTATGTAATAGTCTTCCATGCAGAAATTGAGTCTTGAGATTATGTTGTCACCCATGGTGTCTTTTCACTTTCAGGGTTTCATTAGATGAAACAGATGGATGGAGGATGACAGACAGTGTCAAGCAAATATTGAAGTGACTGGGAAGCTTTGTGTGTGAAATTAAGTAAAATAAGGGGGATTGATTTATTCAAGATTAAGAAAGACTTTGGTCAGGATCGACTGCAGTGAAATACGTTCGGTGATACGGTGTTATGTGAGTGGATTACCAGTGATACTCAGGGAGGCAGAACAACCTCTCTGTGTACATCCGTGCCATAGCTGGCCAGGCTCAGACACCTACGCTCATCTCCTGTCTGTGCATGAACAGCACAGCCCAATCAGAGGTCCATGTGTAGGTCACATGATCCAACTATTAGCAGGGATTAGGCCCTTGTTCTTGCTGGGACCAGCATGGCTCCTGAGTGGCAGAGGAGATGATCCCAGCTAAACTGTAACCTCACCACCACTCTCCGTCTGATCCTCCACAGATAAAGGAACTACTGGCTTCCAGTGATGAGGAAGAAGAGGTGAAGCCAGCGAAGGTAGAAAAATCCTATGTCCCCAAAATCACAGGTAAGACTCACAAAGACATGCAAGAGGAATGGCAGATGGGCGTTCAGCTTTTAGGATATAAGGGATCATGGAGGAAGAGGAGGCTGAAGGTATGTGTTGTGCTCTGTGAATTCTTCAGGAAGTGTGAAGGGGAAATTTGCAGAAATGGAAAAACAGAGACAAGAGGAAGAGAGGAAGAGGATGGAGGAAGAGAGAAGGAAGAGGGAAGCCCAAGACAACATAGAAAAAGCCAAAATAAAGAAGGAACTGGCTCAGAAAGCAGCTGAGGTAAGTGAACCTGTGGTGAATTCCTTGCTCAGTGTTTCAGCGTGTCTTCATAGTTCAGCACTGCCTTTCTGGTGAGAATGTACTTTTATATGTAATGATTCAGGTAATCCTCAGCTGCCACTCGGATGAGTTATTTTAAGTGGCATTTGAGATCCTAACAGTCCTAACAGTTGCCAGAGGCTGGATATAGGTCTGAAATCACCGGTAGCATTGTTGACATGGTCAGCGTGTGAACTCATGGTAAATCTATTGCAGTTAGTCTAACTGTCTAAAACTTGAGGTAGTTTGAAAAATGATGTAATGTAAATCAAATAAATATTTCCCATCAGTGCAGTACAGATAGAGGTCTGAGTGGAGGTTGGAGGCCTTTGTTACCTTTAGATGGTGCAGTTCTTGGTAATGATTACGCAAGTATACTTGTGCCAGATTGTCAATTACAGGCAATTACCTGCAATTCTATGACCTAAATCTGTTGGAGTACAATGGGAACACTAAAATGTATAAGGCTACAATGCCATATATATATATATATACAACAGCTATACCAAAACCGTAAAAAAAACCCACTGTTGTATCTTGGCTTTATATTCTTAATATATTTTCACAACTTTGCCTTTATCATCATCTGTAACTGTAACTACCAAAAAGGAAACTGCAGTTATGACCTTTTTATTTAAAGGGTGACATTACTGTGTTTATACTATCTGTGCCAGGGAAAATACAGCCTATGAACAAGAAACTCATCACTTTATTGTTTTTAGATTTAGTAGTTTTTTAGTGTTATATTCTTGTTAGGTAGGGCAAGGTTAAAAATAACATTTAAACATTATGATCGGGAACAAATCCATATAATTTTATTTTATAGGTCATTGAATTTCTAACAGTTTCCAAGGATGTTTGATATATAGAAATCTATAAAAAATAAAGATAAAAGAAGAACACATTTGTGGAAAAGGGTTAGGGTTCGAAGTCTCGAAGGACTTATTGATTTTTAAATCATTTTCCTGAAGAGCACTGGCCCATTTTAGCAGAACTTGCAGGTAATACAACTGAGAAGCTAGACATTTAAAAAAAACAAAGATATAAAGATTCAGCATTATTACTTATTTCTTCGTTGCCCACATTGGAAAAAGGGTTACGGTTAGATGAGAAGAATATGTAAGCTGTTTTATCTGAATTACATTAACGTGTTGCGAGTGCTGACTTGATGATCTAGAAACAAATGGAGCAGACACACTTACTGTGCTGCCAGGTGTAGACAGCATGTGACTGGCAACTGTTTCCCACACCTTCCAGGGACTAAATTAGTACTAGACCTCCTTACTGTGACTGAATTAGACTCCGCTATCTTAAACTGACGACCATACTCTGACCTACTGCAAATGGTGACATTAGGCCAATAGAGTTGCCCCCTACCAACCCACATGCTCTCATTCTCAGTCGGTGAATGTGGGTGGGACTGACCTGAATTTGTTTCCTTCTCTACAGTACCACTGAGAGGTTTATTTGTCATGCCATCTACAGTAGCTCAAGCCTGAGTGGCTAATAAAGTAATAAGACCATCTGTTTACTATGTAAAAGCTGTAAAAAGTGGATTACATTCATTTAAGTTGAGTACAAGAACCTTAAAATTGCATTTAATCACATAGTTACTTTACACCCCTGTCAACTTATGGCTTTATTTTTCATCACACGTTCATTTAATGAGTCTTCTCTGTGGTAACAGCTGTAATACCTTCTTGTAATAGCTTGGATAGTCTTACAATACCAAACACTTTTTAGGAAGGAGATGACACAATCCTGGTACGGGTGGTTCCAGCAAAGTCTTCACGACCTCCTGGCAGAATCAAGATGAACTTTGAAGACATGGAGAAGAGTCGAGAGGAGGAACTGCAGAAGAAAGCAGAGGAGGAGAAGAAGAGGCGATATGACGAAAACAGGCGCTCCTTCAGGGATGCCAAGCGACGTTCGGTTGTTCAACAGGTAGCAATAAGAAGAAATAAACGTTTTTGTTAACATTCATCGTAAATAATATCTTGTTTTGGACTTTTTGCAGCCATCTTAATGATTGTGTATTGCAGTTCAACAAACTCTACTTTATTCCTACTCTCATTTGGGTTCAGGATGAAGAAGAGATGCCTTCAGAGAAAGTGCAGGTGGCTCCTGGAAAACTAAAGCTTTCATTTGAGGAGTTGGAAAAAGAAAGGCAGGAGCAGAGAAAGAAGCAAGCTGAGGAGGAAGCCAAACGCCGACTGCTGGAGGAGAAGAAAGCTTTTGAGGAGGCCAGGCTGGGGATGGTAAAGAAAACGTCAAAGCATCAACAAAACTGAACATTTATATTATCTCGATAGATGTAAGATATTTTACTATCACTTATTTTCCTTGCCTTTTTGCATCACAAGGGAGAAGATGAGGAGGATGGTAAGCCAGCTCAGGAAGACAAGGAGGAATTCCGACCTGGAAAACTGAGGTTGAGCTTTGAGGAGCTGGAAAGGCAAAGGGTGGAAGAAGAGCGCAAGAAAGCAGAGGACGAGGCCAAGAGACGAATGGAGGAGGAGAGAAGAGCTTTTGCTGAAGCCAGGAAGAGCATGGTAAAGCTGCTATGCAATATGCATCCCTTAATTACACACAAATAAATACAAAATTCAATAAAAATAGTATGTAAAAATTATCTTGCAATTACAAATTTGATGCTTTGTATGGGGCCGTGTGCCAAACTACTTCTTCGCTGGGTGTTGTAACTTCCTGGAATCCTTGTCGATTACTCACAATTACCCAGAGCCAAAAAATATACAATACTATACAATACAATACTATATTGTGTCAGTTTCTCAGCTTTAGAGGCGCTGGTCGATGGATCTTGTCGACTTCTGGCTGTAACTTTATTTTCTGCAAATCTTCTACAAATAGTCTTAATTTGAAAAAAACTGGTTTAATATGATGACACCATTGGCCACCTCTCATCTACAGAACCTAAAGTGCTTATCTTGCTGTGTTCTTACTCAGCTCGTTGATGAGGACGATGAGGTGCTAATGGCCTTACTGAACTTAGAGGGCAGTGAGCCTGGCAAGATATGTGTTAGTTTTGAGGATCTGGAACGCCAGAGGAGAGAGGAGGAGCAGAAGAAGGCAGAGGAGGAGGCCAAGAGAAGACTGGAAGAAGAGAAGAGGCTCTTTGCCGAGGCCCGAAAGAGCATGGTGAGTCTGCATGACTTGCTGACCAAAACTTAAACTCTGCATGTACTTTGGTCATCCTTAATGTGTCAGGAAATGGTCATTGCATTACTGCTCAGGCTTTGATTTAATTTGCTGCGAATGAGCTGCTCAGCTTTGCCTGTCAATAGAACATGGTGGCATGCTTTTTTATAATAAATTACATGATAAAGATAAAACGCCCAAACACTCACACATACAAAGCACATACATGCACTTTATTTAAGTGTTTTTCTTAGATAAGATTACAAACACATATCAATAATGTCAGATACAATAATTGTATACATCAAACTTATACCTACTTTTGCTTTAATTAACATATTAATCATATTTGTTCATCTTTATCATTCTGATGGGCTCAAATGGTACAACTATATTACTGTTCCCTTGTCAAAATTCTTTAAGAGCCCTGGACTGGATCAGGAAAGGTCTGCATATGGAGATGAAACAGTAAGATTTTTACCATTTTAAATTTATAGAACAGTTGTTTTTACAGAATGCTATCATAAATTTATCCCCCATTAGTACAAGGGCTCAAAGGTCTACTGATGATGATGTTTCTTTAATGCATGTTGTTAATAAATGTACTGCAAAAAGAATGGCTTCTGCTTAGCTTTTCTGGTCTATATTATTTAATGTTGGGTAAGTAGACTTTAGATGTAGGCCAATTCTGACTGTAATACAACATGGACATAATTTTTGATGCACTCAGTGAGTTTATGACCAAAGAGCAATCTCTGCCATTTCTGTGTAAAGGTACTGGATGAGGAAGAAGGGATGGTAAAGAGTGAATCTCAGGAAGCACTGTACCCAAGAAAACTGGAGATCAACTTTGAAGAGCTTCTGAAAGAGAAGGAGGAAGCTGAGAGGAGACGCAAGGCAGAGGAACGCAAGAAGAAAATGGAGCAAGAGAAGCAGGAATTTGAACAACTCAGACAAGAGATGGGCGAGGTCAGTTCATGAACAGATGAACAGATGAACCTGTCTACCACCACCATATCTATCACTTCATCATCATCTTCTGTCAGACTTTCTCAACCAACTGTGTCCGAGATTATAGCCCTTGTTTTACTGCATTCTTCCCTCTTATAGTAATACTAGTAGTAATAATGTTCCTTTAAGCCCACACATAACATATTACATTCATAACAAATTGGACCTTACAAATGTAACAGCTATGCAAATTAAACTGATTTCTTTCACACAGGATGATGTGAATGAAAGCTCAGATGTTGTAAGCAAAGAGTATGAAGAACTGACCAAGCTCAAACGGACCGGCTCCATCCAGGCTAAGAACCTCAAGTCCAAATTTGAGAAGATCAAGCAGTTGACTGAAGAGGAAATTCAGAAAAAGATTGAGATGGAGAGAGCACGAAGAAAGGCCATTGATGATGAAATTAAAGAGAGGGAAGCCGAGAGGTTCCAGGAGGTACATGCATGCTCAAGTTATCTAAGAATGAGAAAAAACATGACATGTCAGTGTCACATTGTTATATTTGCTTTGTTTCCCAGGAGGATGAGGACAGAGAAACAACTTCAGTGAGGGCTGAAGAGTCACCATTCAAGCAGAAGGTGGATATGAGAGCCCGATTTGAACAAATGGCCAAGGCCAGAGAAGATGAGGAGAGGAGGAGGATAGAGGAACAGAAGCTGCAGAGGATGCAGTTTGAGCAGCAAGAAATCGATGCCGCCCTTCAAAAAGTAAATTTCCTACATTCATGATCATATATACAAGATCATTGCTTATCTATGGCAGCTAGTATGAGTTTGGTTAAAGTTTCCTTTGACCCTGGCAAAGGTTTCTGATTTTTTTTCGTCATGTGTTCGCAGAAGAAGGAGGAGGATGTGGAAGACGAGGGAAGCATAATCAACGGCTCTGCAGCTTATGAGGATGAGGAAGAACATGCCAGGTCAGGGGCTCCATGGTTTAAAAAGCCTCTTAAAAATCAGTCAGTGGTGGACTCAGAGCCAGTGCGGTTCACCGTCAAGATCACCGGGGAGCCCAAGCCAGAGGTGACCTGGTGGTTTGAGGGAGAGATGCTCCAAGATTGTGAGGACTATCAGTACATAGAGAGAGGAGAGACATACTGCCTCTACCTGCCGGAGACCTTCCCAGAGGATGAGGGAGAGTACATGTGCAAGGCTGTGAACAGCAGAGGCACAGCAGCAAGTACCTGCATCCTCACAATAGAAAGTAAGACCACCTTGGTGTGATTACATGCCTGCATGATACCTCATCTCTGTGAAGTGGATCGCATGCTCCTCTTCCACATGAACTGAGTGGCAGATGTGGATAACTGCTCTTCTGTTTCTTTCTTGCAGCCTATGACTACTGATGCCCTTCCATGTTCTGGAAACTTTCCCTGTTGTTTCTCATTCTTTTTGTAAAACTTCATCCCTCACAGTATGGTCAAACAGCAGAGGGAAGAAAAAAGAAGTATGCTTGGCATTCCTAAGGGAGGGATACACGATACAAATAAGTGCAAGATGTTGTTTACTTATTGCTCAATTTTAAAGCTGCACTCCCTATTAGAGTAGCACAATACCTGTGCCAAAAACCGAAAACATGAGTCTAGTTTGTTGTTTAACACTATTTTTACGGCAAGGCCCTTTACACGAATTGTATACCAGCAATTTTTAAGTATCATAGTACTGTGTTGTAAATATCAAATTTAATGGTCCATACATGGCAAGCATTATGCTTGTGGCATTAAAATGTAAAAAATAAGATGTCATTATATGCTAATTTTAAAGAATGAGATACAGAAATATTTGCAAAACATATAAAATACTTGCTCGGGTCCTCTACTACTGATTAACAACTTCATTAATATTAAATAGCATGTAATTTTCTGTACTCTGTGCCATTATAATAAAAAAAATCGTTGTGATACTTAGCTGGTATTATATCAAGGGGTATCATGTTAGATATCCCATCATGTCATGTTACATAACTGGAAATCCACAGTGAGGGGTCAACTGACAATGATATATTGTGTGAAAATACAAATTGAAATCAAGTGTACACCCTAATTTGTAATTAAAATGTTTAGGTTTAGAATAAATAAAAAAACAGCAGCATCTAAAAAAGTTTAAGTCAGCATGTTGATTTTTCATGTACCAAAGCCCAAAGTTATGTGTAATTCTCTGTGCTGGACAGTAGGTAACCGTTTTATGGTTTGATAATGAGAAAAAGACATAGGCTAGCCTGAATATTTGTCATATATTATAAATAAAAATGTTTTAATAAAATGAACAAAAATAACACAATTTTTGTGGCGTCTTTTAATGTTGAATCGAAAAGAGCTGACTGTCCCCTATGGGATGAGGATGATTTGCACTTCGCATTTATTTGAGCTGAGCTACTCTTGTAACAATATGTTTGCAATTACTGTGATATAATAAAACAAAATAAATAACGACGAGATTTTAATAAGCAATAGTTCAGGATCAGAAATATAGTCTAAACTAAATTAAAACAACTGGCAATCATTATCGCACAATCATAATCAAAATGATACTACTGTTAACGTTAATACATCGGTGCATACGTGAATGCATAATTTTACAAGATGAATGGGATAAAGCAACATCACTGATGGATTGTAATTGGCCCACACATCCGCAACTAGCCGTGTAACACATAAATGTGCAGGGAGGCGCGGCCCCGTGCCTCTGAAGCGCGTTCACAATGCCAAGAAGAATACATCCATTCTCTGATACAAGGGCAAAATTAAACTGAACCATAGACGTCTCTGTCCACATGCTAGTCACTGAGGGAAAAGGACTTTTGGGCCCGCTGGCAACACGCGACTGACGCCATACTTGCATTACCACGGCTCGGCCAGTACGTCTTGTTAGCTTCGGAGTTCGGCTCAGTTCCTCGGAGCTTGCGCAGGCTGAGTGTTTTCATTATGGTCGCCATATTTGTTTTACCCATTCACATGTAGCGGCTATCTCCATGGAAACGTACACTGCCGGACATCAACCCTGACAGACAAGCGCAGTTTCACCAATTTTAAACAAATATCTAGACGCTTTCTGAAGAATCATCTCCCCTACAGTGCCTTTGTGTGCACTGTTTGGTGCAGTACATCCTACAACATCGTTACGGTTTCGTATGCTGTTAGTTAAAAAAAAAACTATGGTCTTTGTACTGTAACTGAAGAAGGCCCCCACACAGCTGGACAGGCTGCCATCACCATGGCGTTTTCTGTAGAAGAGGTTTCCTCGTCCCTTGTACGAGAATATCTGAGTCGGAAGGTAAGTTAGCTTACTAGTGAGCTGACTCATCGTTTCTTAAACACAGCATGCCGTTAAAAGAGCTGGCTAGCTAGCGTTAGCCCCTTTTCTCAGCAACGGCAAAGTTTAGCTAGCCTGTTCTGGCGTTGCAAAATCTGTTTTCCTCCGATTCTGGCACTAAATGTCATCCATGTGTATAAAATAAGTATTTAGCAAACAAAGGAATATGTTCACCATGCCATAGCTGCTCAAGTCAATATTTTCAAGCAACTAAAGTTGGAGTCAACGTTTAAAAGTGACGTTTGTTTCTTAGTCACGGGCTCTCACAATGTGTTGATTCCCAGGGACTCAAGAGGACGATAGCCTGTATGGATGAGGAGCATCCACGCACGGAAGCCAGTATCAACAACAGATCACACCTGAGACAGATCCTCAACTTAGAGCATCTCTATAGAAAAAATAAGGTAGTCTTGTAGCTTGGAGTTGTCCGTGGTGCAAGTTCATAACAGAGAGAGTGTTGCTGACTTCTTTGTTGTTGCAGCTTCAGAATTCCCCACTGAAAACATTGCTGGAGATTATGGTGAAGCATCACATTAAGGGCCTTAAGAATGACAAGATCACCTGCAATGAGAGTGCTCCCCTGCAATCTGCTCAAATTATAAGACCAACTGCTATTTCTCCTGCAGTAACGCCAACAGGGAATAATGATACACAGACAGATGATGGAACAACAACCTTTATTATAAGCAAAGACATCAATTTAAGGTATTTTAAGTAACATTTAAAGCATTATTTTAAGCTTTTTTTGATTTTTCCCCAATCTTCCCCAAACTCATATGGGATGTTCCTTCCTCGCAGGTCTGAAATAAAAGAAGCAAGTCCACCTCAGCTGTCCTGTCATAATCAAACAGGTTTCTTGGCTTATGGCACAGAAGACCAAAAAAGCCAATCACTGGTGACCTCCCTGCAGGACAATGAGAAATTTATCAGAGGAGAACTAGAAAATAAGACCTCCATCACAGAAAGCACCCAGAAGAGCAGAACTAATCGAATTAGACGTGGCATGATGGCTGGACTAATAGAGAGCAATTCTCTGGTACTTAACTTTTGATGTAAATCTTAAAAACATTGATCCCCATATCATTCTATTACTCAAAGTACTTATATTTATTATACTCTATTCTATTGCCAATGTTATCCATTTAGGAATCAACCAAAAAAGGACATAATCGAAGGATGGAGGTGCCCCAGCCACTGCTCAGAAAAGAAGAAAAAAACAGGCAGTCTATGGATGGACTTTTAATGTCTGGCTTACATTTAAAAAGCTTAGAAAGTGGCCTAACTGAATTTAGCTCTGCTGAGTCTGTAGGAGGGCAACAGGATCTGCTGAGCGCTTGTGAGAATGTGCAGAGGTAAAGCAACTTTGAAAAAGTGGGACAAAACATACTGAAGAATATAAAGTAAATAGCTACAAGTGAATAGTTTTATGTTTTTGTGGCAACTTCCTAGCTGTATACTCATTTCGCCCAAAAATTCATTGAGAACATTATGTCCTTTTTGTAGAGTGAAGTGTTTGACCAAGTCACCTGTGGCTGAGTTGAATGTGTCTGAGATGGTGTTAGGTAAGTATGTACTGTGTATATAGAAGAAGAGGAAGCGTCCCTTTTATGCTGTTTTTAGTTTGTTGCTTTGTGTCCGTCAAAGCTTATGGTGTGTTACTCAATTTCTAGATGACATTGATGATAGTGAAGATACACTTGAACTCTCCAAAGTGTCCTTTCAAAAAACCATAACAGAGTGCGGCTTTGTTGGCCATCCAATGGACCAACACACTGCCATGGTTGGTGATTTATTCCAAAATTTGCTAAAAAATGTGGGTAATTCCTGTAGCTGTCTTTGATTTACTGTTTGTTGTCTGTTTTTGTGTTTTTTCAGGAACTAAAAGCCATTCTTCTTGGTTCTGGCTTGAAATGTTTCAGTGTTGAGTGGACGAATCAGGGTTTCACATTCTCAGATATGCATGACCTGAGATATGGAATTGTGCAAAAAAAGGTTGTTTAAACTGTGCTGGACAGCTAAAATTAATTAACCAATCTAGAAAACATGTTTTTTTTGGCTTGGCTTTTGATTTCATGTTATGTATTTGTCTATTTTAAGAAATATTTATTTCATAGGGTGGTCCTTGTGGAGTCCTGGCCTCCATCCAAGCCTTTGCTCTGAAGAAACTTCTGTTTGAAAACATCAAAAGCAGTGATAAAGGTCTTCAGTAAGTTATTGTCCAATTTAGAGTTTTGGCCCACAATATTAATCTCCGTGTGCCCTATTTTAATCCCTGGGATGCTTTTTACAGCCATTAATTCACATCAAGGCATGCTTTGTAGCCACTGTTCAGTATTAACGTCTGCATTGAGGTATTAACAGTGTTATAACACCAGATGACCTGCTTTCCACTCAAATGCCACTTTGTTCTCAGGAGGTTAAGACCTTCTAACACTACCAGAAGAGATTGTCTTGTTTTGGCTGCAGTTGAAATCCTATGGAGAGCCGGCGAGGAAAAACAAGCCACAATTGCAATGTGAGATTTCTGTGTTTATCCACTTAATCCTCCGTATCTTTATGTTTACCCATAAATAGAACACTCATTATCAGTCTTGAACTAGGTTAAAAATGGGGAAAATGCAGAAATGCACTTATTTTTCATTGTGGGTGATCCCTGCTGCTATTTAAAAAACCCAAAGGTAAGATAGTGCTACTATCATAATAATTCATTCACATCAACATTCTCATTCACTGAAACCATTAATGCCAACTCACAGTGTTATTATTAGACTGATGTTTACACTAAATAGGCTATATTTCATTTATAATTTATAAGAAGAAACCAAGCTGTTTTATCTAAAATCAAACATTGAACACCCTCATAGAGCCTGAATGAAAGATTCTTTGTTCCATAAAGACATTTTCAACCATTGCAAATTGTAACTTATATGTTAGTCCAATCAGGCTCCTTAGATGGAATCCCCAAACAGCTGACTGTTAGGTTCCACTCCCCACAGAAATGCCCAATTAATCTGCCATTTTATGTGCAGTGTTGATTTTAGACCATTTTGTGTTTGATCTTGCCTCTCTTTTTTTAAAACAGCAATTCAGGAAGAAATCATTTCACTGCGACTGGAAAATACAAATCTGAAGGAGTTCTTGAAAAGGTATAGAATTGCCATTGCATATAACTGTGTCTGTACTTTAATTTTGAGATTTCTCACAATATTTAGATTTGGAAAACACATTTACACTTTCATTGGAGTGTACTGAATGATATAAAGTATTTGCCTAACAACTTTTTGTTTTAGATCACATGTTACACTGTGGATAACATCAAGGACCTGCATTTGATTCTGACGCAGCATGCTGAGCAGGTGAGAGACTCAGATTAAACTAACTTCTGCCTGTGATATTTACAAAAGTTGCTAAGCTTTCCTTTTTCCCCACAGTTTGAGACTGGTGTGTTAGGATGCATACTGCTGACCATATCTGCTGTTCTCTCTCGATCCATTGAAAAGTATGTTTTGCATTTTCCAGCTCTATAACTGAGCAAGATGGGCAACTTTAAAATCACTGTTAGCTGACTAGTAAAACATCACCCTAATTGTACTTTCTCTTTATTTTTTCTTTCAGAGTGAGAGGGGATATGGACGTATCGACCACCACACTGATCGGAATCCATGGCTACTGCAATCAGGTTTGACGAAAAACTAGAAATTGCATGTTAAGTACAGAGCACCTGCTATTGAATTTGTGGTGCAAAATCACACTTTTTAATAGGTACAGAGGTAAAGGAGTGTGTCTCGATGACACTGGACCTTTCCTTTGGTGACGCAAGTTTCTCTTAGTACACTGATTTCAAAGTAAGAAAAAACTACTGCTGTATTCACAAAATATACTCTGACTGCTAAGATTGTTTATTTGTGTTTACCAGGAGCTTGTCAACCTTTTGCTCTGTGGAAGAGCAGTTTCTAATGTCTTTGACAATGACATAGAGTTGGACTCAGGCAATGGCGACGTGACTCTACTCAAGGGAATCAAAGGCCGGTGTGAAGTTGGCCTGCTGTCCCAGTTTGAACATTATAACATCTGTAAGGTGAGTGCTGACTCACTCGGCACTGACACAATGGATACTCATCATAATTATGGGCACATCTGTGCCAGCAGCAGTAAAAATGGTCCATAATCGCAGCAAAGAATGCTTTCAAGACATTTATGAGATGTACCTGTTAATTAACAAAAGTGGTGCCAAAAAATGTATACTTCAGAGTAGTTCACACACACACAAATGAAGGATAACTCAAGAAAATGGGAAGTAACAAGCTCTCCTATTAAATTGAGCAGCAGCACAGTAATGTTGAATTTATGAGGTAAGTGAAATGTAACTAGCAGGTGAATATCCTGCCATGGACATGTGGTAGTGTTTTCTTGTGGAACATGGCATGTTGAAGCGAGTGTTGCTCACAGGACACAGTGATTAATAGCAGATTTTGTCCAGACAATTTTTTCTCTGTGTCTTCTGTGTTTTATTAAATTTGAATTGAATAAAAGTTCTAAGATGTATTTATACTATGGTAAAATTTGCAAAAAGGAACCAGATTTTTGGCAGTGTTTGAGACTTGTAATAAAGAGAAAGCAGTCCTATGAAGAAGCTGGTGATTGTGGGAATGTACAGTCATTTTTCTTTCATAGCCATAACACTCTTCTCAGCAAAATATCCGATAGCTGAAATAAATTTAACTGCTTTAGTTTCAGGGTCCAGATATTAAATAGGCTGCCATCCTCTATTTTGTTCTACTTTTTTATAATCTAAGGTTGGAGCTTACCTGAAGACTCCCCGTTACCCCATCTGGGTGGTGTGCAGTGAAAGCCACTTCAGTGTGCTGTTTGGCCTGCAGAGTGAGCTGTTGACCATTCAGGATGGGGGTCCAGAATTTGATCTCTACTATTACGACGGATTGGCCAATCAGCAGGAGGAGATCCGCCTCACTGTCTGTATGTAGCATCATTTGTCCCACATTGCGAGGGCATTTATTAAGTTTATTAAGTTTTTTATGCTCCCCTTAACCCAGTGAGTGACCATTAGTAAGTATATTAGGATAACATTTTTGTGATTATGATGGGATTTTGTTGTCACATCAGTGTAAACCATCTTGTTTCCTCTTGTGCTGATGCTTCTGTATTGTTTTGTCATTTAAATGTTGCAATAACTGTACAAGTGCCTAAAGTGAAATTATTAATTAAGCCTTTGTATTTTTAGCTGTTGGAAAATCGGCCCTGAGCTGTCAGGATGATGACACTGAACTCATTCCTCCACTGGAGCATTGCATCCGAACAAGGTAGGATCTAGTATTTCAAAAGTACAGGACCACATGCACGGAAGTGTCTGCAGCTCATAAAAACATCTGCAAAATGTGTTGCCTTTTATCGCTGTTTATCATGTCGTGTTAAAATTTCTTGCATAGTATAAAGACAGTCAGTATTGGAAACTATCATGCAGTACACACTTTGGTAGGCAGTAAATTCCTGTTTTTTTCCCCCTCAGGTGGAAAAATGCATTCGTCAACTGGAACGACACCGAGCCCATTCTCTAAATGATCTCAAGGTTTGATGGTAATGAATCACAGCAAGGACCTTAAACCATTTGCAAAGCAATTTTCTTCACTAGTACATATATTTTTACATAAATCTTCAGATATAATTAAATATTCCACATATTTATCCATTTATCTTAGAATTATCAGTATTTTAATGGTTTGATGGCCTGATGTAATATTCCACACAATGTATGTGCAGCTGGAAGGGTCCAGGCCCAAACTGTGATAGGGCTTATTATATCAGCTCTAAACACTATTGCCTGCAAAACATAATGAGAGGATGAATTTTTTTTTTGAAATTATGGTTTGGCATATGAATGAGGTAGCTTTTTCTTAATATGTTTAATTTTGAAGAAGGAAAACATACTGGTAAGCCTACGTGTTGCATTTAAATTGCTGCATGACACACTTTTGACCACAGTGGCCTTTCCCTATACTTTTTAAATACAAATATGATATGGTTTATGCTTTATTCTGAATGATTATAATATAGTTTCTTTAAAAAATGAAGACATTTGTGACATTTTAAAATACAAATATTAAAGAATGAAAAGAAACAAATTAGTTTCACATCATACTTTCTTTTTTTAATTGTATACTGTATGATCTTGTTGCCCTTAGTGCATGTGCACACTTTAAAAGGGATTACCTGTTTAATATAACTTTAAAGATATTTGATTAAATGAAAACTGTCTTGTGTGAGTGATGTATTTCAAAGAGGGAATTTTATACTACATTGCCTTTAATGGTCCAGGTTTCACTTTTGACCAACCTCCTTATACAGAAAATAAAATCCTTTAAAACCTCAGCTGGCTCCATGCAAAAAATTTTTTGTGTCTGTTTTTCATGGAGCTTCTTCTGACATTCAGTCAGACTTACTAAAATATTGTTTCACTATGTTTATATTTGTGACAGAGACAGAGTTGGGCTTTCTCTGCCAAGGCTTTTTCCTTGAAATCTTTAATGCTTCTGCAAACACTGTCATTTTCATTTTGCATTCATTTTCACAAACTAAAATATTTGAAATGAAATAAATGTTTAGTAAAAAGTTTAACTTGTACAAAACAAAATTTTTATACTAAAATAGCATATACATACATTAGATCACTTGATGCACGAGAATGTTACCATTGTTAGCACTGTCTGTTAGCATAAATTGAATGATTAAATAATATATACAACAGACCAATATATACAATTCTTGTCACGAAAAAGTGCTCAGTGCTGCAGCTGCTCAATTCATATTCTTTATATAAAGCCCTGTGCTTTTAATGAATCTATTTTTAACCATGATAATTAGACATCTATGTAATTCTCAAACTTTTTCTCCCAAATAAAAGTGTGTGGAGGGGTGGGGGGAATCCAAAGTTGATTGTGGAATAATTCTGAAATACATCATATGTTAGAGTGAAATGAAATAACCAATTCAGTCCAAAAAAGCCTTTCAGTCAATCAGTGCATTGCATTTTCTATGAACCATGGCAGGCGTGAACATGCGCAGTGTAGGGCATGCAAAGGGGGTGGCAGGGAGAGACCTGTGCCAACACCTCCAGCACATGGGATCAAAGACACTGCAGCTTAGCGCAGAGACAGAGCTGAAGCAACCCTCTCCCTATAAAACTCGTTTGCAATATTGACCAGAAACCGTGCAATGTCTTGGAAGTGCTTTGTGAGGTCGTAACATATTCACACATCTTGGCAACAACTAAGTGGACCAATAAAAGCTACTTCCTTTATTAAAACTGTCAAAGTCAATCATATCAACAATATTTCTATTTTGGTGCAATGCAAATGCTGGAGATGGGCTCGCTGTGATGATGACAAAGCATTCATCTTTCAGCTGTCAAATTCCTAATGGAGGCTGTATTATCTGAACATATATTATTGGTGATTCACGCAGGGATTTATATATTCTACAAGATATAGAAAGAGGCATGAATTAATCATGAGACTAGGAATGAATGAATGAGCCCTTTTACAAAAATTTTACAGCCGTCAAGGTTACTGCAATATACTATAAATAAGGTTATTTGCTTGAATGGTGCCTTGAGGTCTGAGAAATTGGCTTAAAGTGTTTACCTTTGCCACAAAATTCATTTGAGGATGGGGGGGGGGTTGATATACGTCATAAAAAGCCATGTGTAGGTTTAAGGTTTTATGCTAGTCATAATGTTCCCTAAATAGTTGGCGTGTGACACATTTAAGTAAGTGCCAAAGGGCCAATTAAATAACAAATGTGTGTTTGAAGAATTGGGACAATCGATTTACTTGGTGAGCTGGTATCTAGTCAGCACTGGGATTTGCCTTAAAGGTTCAAAGTCTGCTGTGAGACTGGTGGTGGAAGGATGCTGTCAGTCCAAATCAAAGCCTCCTTGTATGGAACAAAGGATAATAAGTAATTTATTGCCTTTTTCTTACCTTATATTTTTGGAAGAACAAAAGGTCGCGGTTGGAGGTGACTAGCTTATAGTGAAAACAAACTGCTGAGCTTTGGTGCAGCAGAGTGCAGTCTGACAGGAAGGAATTGGCCCAGCTTTGGTCTCCATTTACTATTTATTGCACCAGCATCAGAGTGGGGATTTGGTGCTTGTGTTTAATTGTGTTAGAGCCCTCCCACATGCTGTCCCCAGTGCATCTTCTGTCTCCTCTCCTAATCTGTGCTGTTTGTCTCCAGATAAGTGATATCCTCCCCAGATTAGGTTGTGGTGTCCCTGCCCTGCCCACCAGCAGGGAAAGGGATCCCCAATGTGTCTCCATGAGGCTCAAGCTGTATTTTGAGACCCCTAATCCTTTTATAACTTGAGCAGAAAACATTACCCCTTTCCATTAATTGTCCCAGGTAATCGTTGTACAATATGCCAGAGATGCCAAATAGTTTTTGCACGGTAAACAATATATAGGAATTTGATGGAGCATAGATTTCCAAGCTGCTTTGTTGTTGAGGAAGTTGTGATTTGTGGAAGTGAGGCGATTATCCTTTTTATGGCCCTTCAGAAAAAGACCATCTTATATCAAGCTGGAAACATGTTACATCGGATGAGATTACAATCCAACTGGCAGGGACCTGACATCCAAAGAAAAAAAAGTCTTTTGATGTAATTTCAGTTCACAACCTTTTGAACCGATGGCTTCCGTGGGTGGTTTTAGCATTCCCAGAACAAGCCAAACTTTGTTGAATAATGCATGATTCAAAGTAACAAATGTTCCTGCTGAGTCTATAGAGACATGCTGGCGTGAGAACTGAGCTGTTGTAATCTTTGGCTTAGCATATGTTTTTTTCA
Organism: Acanthurus tractus; assembly: GCA_029783725.1. Lineage (NCBI taxonomy): Eukaryota > Metazoa > Chordata > Actinopteri > Acanthuriformes > Acanthuridae > Acanthurus > Acanthurus tractus. The sequence goes on from JAQNCA010000025.1 coordinate 14,967,408, forward strand.
GAACCTTGTCTATCAGTATCTTTATACGTGGCTTAATATTTATTTTACAACCCAAATAAAAACAGCAGAAAATTAGTGTAACTGTTCCCCACACAAAATCCTCAGCGTGAGCTGATACAACATGACAAGAAGAGGAATGTCGGGTCCTGTTTGTTTTCTTCAGGACTCTGTAGTTTTACTGCAAGAGAGGGTGAATGATTCTTTGCAAAAAAGCACAAAGAGTTGCATGAAATGGCAGCTCTGATTCCTGTATCTGGAAAGTCATTTTAAGGGAATTAGAGCTATCCTTGTTATAATAGTTCATGCTGTTCCAGTTACAAAATCTAAACGTCAAACAAACAGGATCTTTGAGAGAGAATAGATACTTTTTATCTTTGGCACAAAGACATGTCACGTTGGACATTATAAATCTGTTGGTTTACTTAAACATGTAGACTAACAAGTGTGCTGAGGCTCCAGATCTGTTATACCAGGCACACTTCATTCATTGGATTAAGATCATCTGGAACGAGTTTGCTCGAAACAGTTATGCTTCCTAAACTGCATTTATTATCTGCAGGCCTAAAAGAAACTCTTGCCAAAGCAATTTGCCATGCCTTTCAAAAGGCAACGGTGCTCTTAAAAAGCAAATAGAGTTAATGTTATTCACTTACATTCAGTTATGGCCATGTAATTTAGTTAATTTCCATAAAAAAACTGCTAACATTGAAAATAACCTACACATGTGAATACTTGTGTAAGAGTTTGCAAAGCTTTTGCTGGTCTTATTTGAGGTTAGTTCTGTTGAATTGCTCAATATCCTTTTGAGTCCAAAAGTCCAAGATATTTGACAGCAGTGATTGAGTGTGTGACTGCCAGAGACAAACACAAGAATCTGCCAGAAATTTTGCAACACACTGCGGTCAGAGGAGGAAATTCAGTCATGGTAACACCTGCTCAGCTGTGCAGAGAAGGCTGCATCACCAAGGAGCTAAAAAATGAACAGAATTTTTTGAACCACAGATGTATAAGAAAAAAGAATTATGATCTGATGACTGTGTGCCTTTTGCCAGTCAGTTAAGTTTTATATCCACATCTGACCACATTCATGTAATATATGTAGTAAAGGCGTTGAGATAAAATAAAGGTAGTCATGGTACTTTTTGGCGAAATGGAATGACTAATGATTCAGGTAAAAAACTCCCAGTTAGAAACAGAATGTTTATTTTTATAACTAAGTTGAGAGAACCACTGGACAGCTTTTTAAAAAAAAAAAAAAAAAAAAAAAAAAAATTAATAAAAATAACAGTTATAATAATTATAAGCCCAAAGCTGTATAATCAGTATTTTGGCCAAGGCATGTAAACATGGAAATGCTACTTACTTAACTTTAACAAATAAAAAGCGAAAATCTTAAAAAAAGAAATGAAAAATCTAATTCCATAGATATTTATTACGTAAGAAAAGATAAGGAATAGGCCCTTTTCTTGGACTTGAGAATGAAGTTGAGACAAAATTAAAATAACTGAAATGTTTTAGCAGTGGGAACAGCATGCTTACGTAGAGGGCGAGCATACAGAACTTGGCCATGCGTGCCCAGGACCTTTAATAAGGATTTCTGTTTTGAAGGAGTTAAATTGAGCTGAAGAAAATCTTTCTCCTTCAAGTCCTTAGCCTCAGCTAAACAGCTATGCATGTGAAATAACTTTAACTCAGACAATTTGTGGAACATATATCGCCAATTATAATCCGCATGGCATTGGAATCCAATGAAAGTAATCTTCCCAAAAATGTGCAAAGTATCCAGCTGAAGTCATAATCAGATAGATAAAGAGGTGGTGGGGGGGATCTTGAACTAAATGTTTTGGATCTTGACCATGAAAAGGTTAAAAAACCTTTTACCATCTGCTTTTGAGGAAATTTGGACACCAGGAGAACCAGTTTTGATTCAACAATTATTGATCTTAAATAAGAAACAAGGTTTGTGTTCAAGCTTCAAGGTGATAAGCTCTGAAAAAAAATTTGTTCTTACAACTCTAATTTTGCTGTTATAAGATAACAGATTGCAATAAAAATTTAATGTGTTCATAGAGGATTTGACTTTGATATCTTCCAGACTCTCAGTTGTCCTACACTCCCTTTTCATGCCATGAATTCTTTTAGTAATCCTGATGGTATAAAACAGATTGTGATTTAGATATAAAACAATATGGAGCAATATTATCTAAGCAGTTGCTCGTACCATTGAGGCAGCTCACTTTGTTTGGAACAAAAAAAAAATTTGCTATTTCTTTACTTAAAACTCAGAGTTAAAAACAAGAAATAAAAGGTCAGAGAAAAGAATGTCTCTTTCAATCACTGAGGATAAATCCAGACCCACAGTAAAAACTTAGTCCAGTGTATTGCCACATCCGTGAGTAGGACCAGACACACGTTAAGTGAAAATGTTCCATAATGTTTAGAAATTCAGTAGCAAATCTATCTCAAGCATTCGTCACCAGCAATCAAAACTTCTTTGTGACACAGAACAACTCCGGATGAAAAACTCTGACAGTTCTGGCAAAAACAGGGTTTTGGATTTTAAAGGAAGATTAAAAACAACCAAAAGGACATTATCTGTGCAATACTTTTCCAGAAAAGTGCGTCACAGCTGGAGAAGTTGTTGGAAGCTAACAGGTCAGATCCATAGCAACAGTATAGTATAGTAATGGTATAGTAACAATGCAAAGGCTCAAATCTGGGGACTCAATGAGCTAATGGTGAGCTGCAGTGCTTCAAATTGGGATGTTGATGTTAAGAAGCTACAAATTCTAACACAGATCTTATTGGACATTAGTATATTTATTTATTTATTTTATAATTAGCACAAACATTTTTGTGCTTGTGTCAAAAACATGTTTTCTGAGGTCACAGAGACTATGACCTTTGACCCCCTGATTCAAGTCAGTTCATCCTTGAGTCCAAATGGATGTTTGGGCCAAATCTTGAGTAATTGCTACAAGGCGTTCCTGCGATAGTACGTTCCAAGGAATGACAGGACAGAAGACAGAAAGACGGATGGAAAAAAGAATCAAGCCTCAAGCAATGACTGTTGGTGCACAGACAAAAAAAAAGTCCCTGCTGGAGCAGGAAATCTAGTTTTGTTCAGTGCTTTTTACAAATTAAAATGACACTGAACAGAGGACAAGACAGAATTTTTTTCTTGTGCGGTCACATCCATCACAGTGTTTGTCTCTACAGGACTAATCCAACTCCTTATATTTTCCCCTCAAGCCCATGTTCTCCAATAAAAGCAAACTATGCTGTGCTTCAATATTCTTTATTGTTCAATACTGCAGTGCATTATCGCCACTGTTGTCATTCCATATGTTCTCACTGTCAGCAATCACTCAAGTGCCAAAATAATGTAGTGAAGACAATGATGGAGCATGACAAATTTTCAGACCAAGGTGGAAGAGGAATCCATGTATACGGAGAAGTAAGAAAAAAAAATAAAAGCAACCTCTCCGTCAGATATAACTTTTATAACCAAAATAATCAGATTTTTAATGATTGTGAAATTATTATATACATACCCTCTCAATAAATAGGTGTATTTAATATTAAATTAAAGTTGCCTTGCAAATAAATGGTACAGACAAATAAATGAAAAGCAATCCATTTTAAAACAATGTCCGTGAAGAATGCCCTTCAGCATTCTCAGCAACGACAACAAGAACAACAAAAATAGAAACACTATAAACACAACAATGTTCATATGACTGCTGTGGATTTGAAGGCACCTTCTTGGCAACACATTGATCCCTCTTCCATTGTTTTTGTGCCTGAAATGAAAGAAGAAAAAGAAAATTTAATAGAGCTAAAACACTTTCAGTTTTTTCTTCAAGGCTGAATTTAAGAGAAAAAAAATCTTCTGTCTAGTATTGGCAAGGAGACATCTTGACGCCTTGACCTATCTTAGGAAGTCGTGTCACCAGCTTCTAAAGAGGGTCATTACTGGCCTGCCATTCCTCCACGTTTGTCTAAGCTCATTCAAAAATGATCAGGATGACTAAATCATGAATCACTTAATATGCCTTCAACCTCGATTGTGATATACATTTGTCAGATTCTCAGAACAGCACATGCAGGATCCTATTATCTGATTCACTTGAGAAACTGAATACCTGAGGATGTGTCAGTCTCTTCAATTTCAGAATCACCAGAAGTATTATACCACGAAAGAAATTAACTGAAATGCCCTTGTGTGTGGATGAACTCTCACAGCCATCACTTACCAGCTAGCCTTCATTGCTAATTTGCTGAGAGCCCATTCTTTTACCCATGTTGGACTTAAGACCATATGGCAGTGAACGCATCAGACCTGCTGTCATCAAAGACCACCTTTGATGACGTCTTTGAATACGTCCAAAATGACTCAACTGCAATAGTCTGAGTCCTGCTTTTGTCTGGAGAATGGTCATGTTTAGGTTTATTGTATATTATGTTAGCTAAACAAGCATGTGGTAATGTTTCTGGCAATAACAATGGATTTTTAAGAAAATCAACCAAATACACACCCTAAAACAACTTTCATGCCAGTTGACTCAAATCTAGCAAGGCACTGTGACAGATTTCTCACGAACAACTTCCTAATGCAATACAGTGGTACTGAAAAACCCATTTCCTGTTAAGACATTATTATAGACCAATACTATATTTTTATGGGATAATGACAAAAGGGTATTCACAAGCTCATATGCATGTATATAATGAAACTATCAAACTATCAAGAGGGTGCCATTACGTGTTTTCCTTGACGAGTGTAAATACATTGAAATAAATGGAAAAAAAAAACGTGATCTTTTAAAAGGAATAACAAAGACCATATCCACATATTTTCCTTTGCATAACTGGAGGATGGGTTTGTATTTTTAAAGCGTTGGTGGGGGAATGACCTGCCTATTTTATTGTTATGAACATGTAATTTTACAACATACACCATAAAATACCTCTTTTTTTTTCTACTTCACCATCTGCACTCTTCCACGTTTAATAATTTTATTTTGATTTTTTCTACAATCAATTAATCAATCAAGAGGGAACCACACTTTAATTTCATTATTCAACCTTTGTTGTACAATGACCAATAATTGTATCCTTGTATCCTTGTATAAAAAAACAAGAGGCACATACAAGTAAAAGCACTTAAAATGGTCTCAGAAATTGTTTTCTTTGTACCCCTTTAATGCTCTCACAGCAGGACACAGGAGAGTTTTTGACTGCATCATGTGCTTACCACATTTGCTCAACAAAATGACTTAAATGTTGTAATCACTCTCCTACTTGTTATATAACAGATCTCTGTGCAGATTCAGCCAATTAAACTGTTAAATTGAGATAAAACACATTAAGTGTCTCTCTGAAAAGTGTTTGTGTTTACCGTTTCAAGAAATACAGTACTGCTTAAGTGCAGTAGTACTGAACAGATGCACTACAGATGTTTCTGATGTGAGCCTCAATCTTGTTCTGAATAACATCAGACACATCGGAATGGATATGACCATGGACAACAAAGAAATTCCTACATGTCCTGCTGAAAGGAAATAATAGAAATATGTACACATGAATAATTTTTAAGTCTATCTTTAATAACCATTTTTATTTGAACACACCTGAGGACAAGAATAAGGAATCAGAGTAATCATGGAGTGAAGAGAAGAGAAAAGTTTACTTACATGCAGTATCTATGATTGCATGCAGAGTGGACTCATTGCTAATCGTGTTAGCAATCTTGCACATCTTTTGTAATCTGAAAAAAAGTGTGGGAAAAAGGCCATGTACATGTTAAAATCATATTCTTTTTTATCAATTATACCCCAACATTCTGTAAACTTTCCCCATATGAATAGCTGGATTCTTTATCATCGAAACAAAAGGTTTGAAAACTAAAAAGTTCAGTCTCAAAATCTGCAATAAATTGTAATACCCTTCATGTATTTTAGCCGATGATTTTTTAAAATACTAATGTTTTTCTACAACTTTAACCTTAGTTTTTGTACCAGTACAGAGTCAGTCAAATTGAGAGAGAGAGAGGAAAAAAAGCTGCATCCAATGATTAAGACATGAGGCAGTGCTGATATCAGAAGTGTTAAAACAAGCTCATTTCTTCCTGACAATTTAAAGTTGCAATCCTCCTTTAACAGAGCAGCTCTGCATGTTAAGCACACATTCACTTGCGTGTTCTAATAATATTCTCAGTTATATTAGCATGAGAAATGAACTTTAAATGTTGCAGTCATCAGTATGTTGCGTCATCCCAGTGCAACAAATGACTCCTGATTGTGAACCAGATGCCATCTATGTTGTCCATTATGTCTCCCTGTTTGGCTAATAACAAACTACCTGTTTACAACAGCAGGCCATTTATTCATTGCTTAAAGTCTGACTTGATGCTAACGTAACTGCATCATAGAGGCAAAAGGCTGCAGACAAAGGGAGACTTCTTTCTCTTATTCACTCTGTCCACAGTGAGGGTGAGTGTAGCTAAACAGATAGCCATCTGTGACAGAAGAGCATTGCCTGCAATTATTTTCCAGTGTCTGCTTGACGTCATCTCCTTAATTCCCAAATGTAAATATCCCAGAGACAAAGAATTATCCTCCAATTTGCCCACTGCGCAGTGATAGTGCTGGGTGTTTCTGTTTAAGTGCTTCCCAACCTGGGGTTCAGGACCCTCCTAGGGGTCGTAGGATAAATCAAAGAGGTCACAAGCTGATTAACAAGCTTGAGAAAAGTAAATACACATATTCTGCTGCACAAATTATGTTTGTTTTTATAACCATTGCTTTGTTTTTTTATTATGAAATACTGGATAGTTTTACATATCATGATCCAACTGAAATAGAGGGAGTTTCTCACTGTATGTATGCACTGTATGTGTGTCTATCCTTTGACTTTTTGACAAGCGTTCATCTGATCGACTTCCCACCAGGCGGGTGAAATGTTGAAAGACCTTGAAAGACCCAAGGAAGTGCAATGCTGAGTGCGAGCTCTGAAGATCTACTGGATGTATTTATCAGTACTGTGTTACTGCTGCCAGAAGTAGAAACAGTTTAGTGTACTAAGACTGGATCTTTATTAAATGTGACTGTACTGTTTTCATGCTGTGTGCAGCTTGTTGTCTTTTGCTTGCTTCATTAAAATCAAGAACAGATAAAACAAAGAGACCAGTGATGTAACAATGTAGACGAAAGATTTCAACTTTCACTGTTTTGTCTTTCAAAGCTTAAACTATTAAAACCACAGCAATGAAGCTCTCAACTTAACACCATTTAGGTAGCTGTAAACAATTACAACAACCAGTTTGTTATCTAATTTTTGAGTAACCTTTCAACAAGTTTGCACTTTGGATATGCTAAAGTCAAACATTTTAAGCACTAGCAGTGTATTGGAGATGGCAACAGCTTTGCTTGAGACATCTGCCATCTTGTTGACACTCCCCATACTCCTAATGCAGCGTGCCTGCTTGCTCTTGGGAGCAACATCGCTTCAAACTGCTTTTTTGAGGTTTACAAAATCAGGAGTTCTACAAACTATCTGAAATGAAACATTCTGGAAGGTAGAATATCCCACTGTGATTGACTTTCAAATCACAAAAATATGCAACCGATTACTAGACCGAGGGGTCAGAAATAGAAATAGCTTCTAAAACAGTAGGGAACCACTATACATCATTTTATCATGGAACCTCATTTACAGAAAGCAATTATATAAAGTTTGTAGCTTGTCAAGTCATGACAGCAACTGAACCAGTCATCAGTACATTCACTAGAAATCCTTAACAATCTTGTATATTTAGTACTTTTATATAATACATTAATATCATGTACATTCATCTGCAAATGAAAATGCTTTATTATGACTTCTGGTACCTTCAAACCTCTATAAACACAAAAGAGGACAGCTCAGAAAGCTCTCAGTTGAAATAACCACAACTGTTACCACTTCAATTATGAACATAAATGTTGTATTTAAGGAGTACTTCATCACTCACAGCATTGCATTCATTGACTGCGTTTATACTGTGCTTTCCTAATCTACCCAAATTCCTCTACCACACAAGTCAGCATTCACCCATTAACCAAGCATTCGCATACTAATGGCAGGTGGCTCCTCTACACATTGCCAACCATCAGGAACTCATATCCACACATCAACACATCTGCTCTGTCTACTGAGTTGCAGCCACCCCCAGTGAGAGCCTGATTGAAGACACAGACTTTTAAGAACTTTAAAGCATAAAACATGAGATGATGGAAGACAGCACATCAAACATTGAGCACATTTTAAAAAGAATAACAGGAAAAAAGGCATACATACATGCTGGTTTTGAGCAATCCCTTGTGTTGTGATAAAGTCTATGAAAGTGTGTTCTGCACTCCGCCGAAAATTTGACTGGTCCTGCTTAAAGGAAAAGGTTTCGTCAGGCAAAATGAAAGATGACGAAGGCTTTATTATTTCCTGTTTGACCAAACTGCTAATATATTCATGCCTAAGAGCACAGTGAGTTTGTGAGGAATTGACAGAAAATTAAACAGACAACAAAAAGGTAAGAGGGATTAGCACCATTACAGTTTTGTTAAAGGAGTCAGTGTTCAGCTGGTCTAAATGGATTGAGCCCTCAATTATTATCACCTCTGAAGGGTTCTGCCTTATCATTTAAACTTCAGGATTTTCACACCAATAATGAAGTCTACTCATGGGTCCTTAGACAAATAATCAGCTTAACCTTGCACTGCCAACATAATTCTGTCGGCCTCAGACCATGTGCTATTTCTCTGCACCATTGCCCCACAGTTAAGCCAGGGAACCCTGCTCTGAACCACAGCAGTGCAAGTGCACATAGAGCTTTCTATGAAATAAGAAAACTGTATGTTTGCTTGATAGAATGAAAATGCATAGAATAGGAAAAGTGCCAAATATGCTCTTACAGTTTGCTGTTAAATAGTTATGTAGTGTGAAGGAGGACAGCAGTTGAATGCAATTGTGGCTGAAACTCCACACACACATGATGTTGTCTTGGATGGCAATTTTCTTACCTGTGAAATGCTGAATAAATTTGTCTTTCATGTTTACATCTCTCGGAACAATTTCTGAAAAAGAAAATCATTGATAGCTGGTAAATCAACAGCCTTTTACAACAACTGAGCAAGAAGGTGCTCAGTAATAATGAAGAAAATGACTCTTACTGGCAAAGTCACTGTACAATACATGTCCTTGTAATATCTAAACAGTTTCACTTTAAGGACAAAAAAAGTTACGTTCAACTACACTTAGCACAATTTTGATCCTTAATTTCTTAAATCATTAAAATTGTTTGACTGCACTGACTGTTTTTTATTTTACCATAATTTGTAGCTATGGCACTCCAAATCAACATTATTTATTGTGCAATTATTTTCACAAGCAGTGCAACAAATGCATTATTTCTGCCATAAATCCTTAACTCAATAATATTCTCTGTGGAGATCTGGTGTGGGGGACATTTCATAAAGGCATGAAGAACACTGCCTTCTGCTCAATGTCCATGCAGACAGCACAAGTAGGTGTCTGATAACACATCAGCCACGCTAACAAGCTAAAGAGATTATTGTATTGGAGTGTAATGCTCATCAGAATAAGTCCATGCTAGTAGCTACTGGGCTTTCATTACACCAGTCCCTAGCCCCTTGAACATGTAACGTTGGCAGTGCAGGAGAGGAATGAAAGATGCCAATAAGCTAATTTAAAGGCGAATCATTTGACATGCTAATGTGCCGCGCCCAGAAAAAGACAGGGCAGTGTTTATATGCAGTATACAGTGAAACAAAATCCATCCACCCTGTCCTTACACTGACCGAGAGGATAAAAATCATTAATATTCAGTATTCCAAGAAAAGTTGTGGACACTTAAAAGCTAAACATGTCATCAAGCCAAAATGCAGATGAGAAAGGCAAAAACAGCAGCCTGGATGTGTACTGTGTTTTTTTACTTGGGAAATAATAAATACATGTCAAACAAAATATAACACTCAAGTCCGAAGCTGACAGCCTAAGGCTTGTTCATGTGCTACACATAAAATAAAACTGCAACAGATAAAACCGGTCATAAAAATATAAGTGTTTACTTTTATAATGTCTGCTTTGCTAAAGCTATGATGACACTGTCACGGCTTTTGAGGAACACACAAATACGGCAGCTAAAGGATGCAAGTGTTAGTGGGTTTATAGTTGTTTCTCCTTCCTCCTCATTGTGTTCAACACATCTATTCTTGCGTGACCATGGATCTTTAGTGGTGTCACACGCACCAGTTGCTAATATGCTCCTTTTAATATCCTCAAAAGACAAATTCCATCCAGTCATTGGACTGAGAAAGGTATTTTTCCAATTGCATAACCTTGGGCCGGGACTTTGAGCTTAAAGTGTTGCAACATCTATAAAACATGATCTAATTGATAGTGATAGTAGGGTAAATCTAAGATTGCAGATAAACAACACTGTTTTCACTCTGCACATCATAAACTCCAACTGCACATACCAATGACGCACAGTCTAAGACTGCACTTACTTTGGATGTTGCAGCAATAAATTTAGTGTACATAAAAGGAATTTCTAAGTACTTATTCTTTATTAAAGTCAGACATTTGTCTTGGATCCTCGATAATAAAAGAGATATGTATCAAAGATGCACTTCAATGACTATATACCAAACTGAACATGATTCTTTATTTAAATCAATAGAGCTCAGGAGACAGAGAATATTATTTAAGGTCAATATGATTACTAACATGGTCAAACAGTAATATGGAAGGGACTGTTTTGAATTAAGATAAAGAAAATGCAGTTTTTATTTCAGTCCCTTTGTTTAATTGCTTGGTAATTAAATAAATGTGATACAAGGCAGCCAATCTTGTTTCTCTGCTTTGTCTAATGTGTCAGAGATGCTTCCGATTGGAGATGCTTTCTGGCACGTCATAGTGTTTATGTGCGTGTAGGGTGGTCATCATTCATGTTTGAGATGCAATGGTGAATCATACTGAATGAATCATTCATGAGTTTTGCATGGCGATGCTCCTCCTCCATGAATTCACACAACCTATCCATGTCTCTGTCAATCAACCACTCACAGTTTGAATGAGGGAGCTGTATTAAATGTCCAAGAAATGTTTAAAAAATGTGTCTCTTTGAAATAATAAAACAAAAAAAGGAAAAAAACAGCACGATCAATATCTGTGACTTAACCCTTTTATCCTGCAAGTTAAAGATGTTAAATACCTGCTTTACATGCATTTTGACACATCTTAAACTTGAGTTGGACATTTAAAGACACAAAGATGTTGACACTGCGGATAGGCAAATCTCTTCCTTTTTCATATATCATGCATTAATTTACACACAAGTTCCATTCAGCCAAACTAAATAAGACCCGTGACAGACCAGAACGACAGCTGTCTCCCACAGTAAAATGGAGATTATGCTTTCATCATCAGGACCTAAAAATAAATCTTATCAGCTTACCTATTAGTCTACTGTTATCCAGCCTAGGAACATAGAAAGGCTTTTCACGGGAAGAGAACTTCATGTCTTGGGCTGAAGTGAAGAGTCCACTGCTACAGCGCTTGGAGATTGCTTTGTCCCGTTGCTGGCTTTCTCTGATAACCTGTAAGATTAGATCCAGCAGGGTCCTTCTTTCTTTCTGCTTGACATCCTTGCTGTCCATACACTGGCCCGAGGTGATGAGCAGAAAGAAGATAGTCAACAGTATGTGCCATTTCCTCTCCACCTGCATGACTTCACTGTCTGAAAACATAATCAATAAGTTATGTTATACTTCATGCATTGTTATTTATGAAACTGTCTGTGGAATTCTAACTCAAGAAAACATAACTGTACACTTTGTTGAATGTATAACTCCAACGGATGTGTCAGCATTGCTTGCCAAAACAGATCGTTCAGTTCTCAAAATTATGCACACACACACAAATCATGTCAGAGATAACGTGCATTGCCTATAAAAGTGCAAATAAACGACAAAGACATTGTGCTGTAACCCACTTTACGTGGCAGTCGCATGTATTCCAGCCTGATACTAGGGTAAAAAAAAAAAAAAAAAAAAGGTTGCCAATCCAGCTCATCACTTAATAGTTTTAGAGAAAAAGATGCTTATGTCCAGG
>JAQNCA010000025.1:14979681-14990246 GCA_029783725.1 Acanthurus tractus
CTCTTCCTATCTATAGGTTAAAAAAAAAAAAAAAAAAAAGGTTGCCAATCCAGCTCATCACTTACTAGTTTTAGAGAAAAAGATGTCCAGGAGAGTGGACACAGTTGTCTTCAACAAATATTTCCAGGCGTTGTCTGTGGTCCCGGCAAGAGAGAGAGAGAGCAGCCTGTAGATTGTTCTCACCACCGTCTTTCTTGAAATAATGCGTCCCTATTTATACGAGGAGCCACCTTCTTGAAGGTAATACAATCGATTTCGAGTGGGTGGTAAAGCAATGTTGACATCTTTGGTGCAAAGTCTTTCAGTGACATTCGCTCACGTTGGCACGCGCCCCTCCTTTACGCACCAAAACATCACTAGTTGTAGTTTTACGGGATTGGTGAACTCCAAATGAAAAATGATCCTTAACAGACAGAATGATGGCTTAAAATGTAAAAAAGAGCTGCATAGACATTTTCACAAGAAAACAACAACAACAAAAAAAACAAGCAAAAAACAGAAAACAAACGACCAGGACAGTTGTGCGTAAACACGCCGGAAAGTAGTTTTCCAAACGGACCAAGTTGTTGGATGTTGGATGCAGAGAAGAGAAAAATGTGTGGGCCTATGAGCTTCTGGCTGACCTGTAAGCGCGTCGATGTTTTTGCCCAAGTCTTGTGACCGTCTAAGCGCTGCAGAGAATGCGCCTCCAGGAGCAAGCCGGCCGACTTTTTTTTACCCTTAATGAATATGTGTTACATTAGAGGAAAATAAAATTGTAGTAACGCGTGCCAAAAAAGTAATACATTCGTGGACAAGTAACTACTATAAAACTTATTTAACGGGGAATCCACAAAGCAAGTTGACTGCTGGCTCAGCTGTTTTACTTAAAAGTCCCAATTTTAAAAACAACCAAAAGAGATACCTCCTGTGCTGAAATATAGTGTAAACGGTTGTAATAATCAATGCTTGAAATCTGCGAATCGGTTCATATTTTCTCTTGTCATTTATGGCGGATTTTCTTACATCCTTCCTATTTCACCAAAACGTAATCCGGCGCTGGCAGATATACACCGCATTTGGACTTTACATGCATCCCAATACGCCATAAATTGCTACAATCGACAAAAAAATGCATATTACTAACAGACTTTTGAGTGCCTATAGCCTAGAACAATAGAAGGGACGTCCCCCGGTGGTGTTCAACTTGCTGCGTAAAGTTTGATATATAGAAGCTGAAGGCAGTAGCTACATAAGCTGCACATATTTAAGTCCAGTACTTTTTTTGTGAAAAAGGTTAAGTGAGGATAACTCAGAAAGTATTGTCATATTAATGGTTTCCGCCATGATTTCCGCTCATTAAAATGTGATTTCAAAATATAGGTGAAGTACTTCCGGCATGATTGTTACTATGGAAACAGGCGAGGCGTATGTCAACTGGGAAAACTGAGCTCATGTTTGATGTAGTGGCTAACTTTAGTTCACTTTTAGATCATCTAACTTGTTGATTACTTGATAAGAAACACCGAAAACGTTTCTCTCTGTGTCCCTGAAGGCAGAAACATGTCGCAAAGGTAAAATTAACTGTTTAACTGTTTTGGTTTTGCTGTTACCTTGTTATCAGCGGTAGTTTTACGTTAGCACTGCAATTGTATCTAGCGAGCTAGTTTCACGCAAACTTCCACAGCAATGTCAAACTAATGTTTTGTCATTCTTTGTATAAAACGTAACATAAAACAATGAAGTATGACATAGTTTATAAAAACCAGCCTTGTAAGTCAAGGTAATACATTAAGCAAGCGAAATTTTAACAACATGTAGTTTTCCAAACCTGGTTTGTGGCGACTAACGTGACTGACATTATGGTAACAAAACTAAAACGTGAATTCAGATTCTGGCTCTTCCTAGAATAACAGCAAATTATTTTCCAGTTTTCATTGTTGATAGTCATGTTCAATTGGTTTTCAATGCATTAAATATGCCATGCATAAATCATCATAAATCATGCATCCTAGTTTTAACATGACTCACTTCTTCACAATCATCACACTCCTAAAATTTGGTAAGGCACTATTTTACCAGCCTGGCCCTCCTCTGAATAATGTGTACACTGTTACAGGACATACAACCAGCTGTGGGCAGAAGCTCATTTAGAGCTAAGCCGTCTGCTAGTTGAGGAGTTGCCCTCTGAGCCCCTACGCCCAGAAAAGGACAGAGTAGTGTTTGTCCAGCGTCTGGCCATGTTTTATGTGCGCTACCTCCAAGTCTTCAGACAGCTGGAGAAAGCGTATAACCAGGTGGTCCACCCTCAGAAGAGACGAGTTATTCGAGCAGTTCTTGATGGGGTGATGGGGAGGGTTTTAGAGATAAAGAATGAATTGGTGGAAAAAGAGTCTTCAGAGTACCACTACATGGATGATGTCCTTCATGACTTAAAGCTTACACATGTGAGTTTCATTTTGCATGGCAAGTATAATGAAATAACCTGAACAAAATTGTATACTGACTTATTCAAAGTACGTGATCCTCTGATAGTATGTAACCTGAAGAGCGATTTCCTTTCTTCTCTTAGGCAGACCTTGAGATCCCTATACCTTGCTATTTTATTAGTGATTGCAGCAAAGAACTCAAAGAAAGAAAGACGATGCTGACTGATACCTTTAAAATAGTTGATGTGACTGATGGCACAGAGGTGAGTTGAAAAATAGCCACATCTTTCTTGATGATAATTTCATTCTGTTAAATTAAAAAAAATCTCAGAATAACAGTTTTATACGAAAGGGCTTTAGCTAGGAACCGAAAATGATAGATTTATTTAATTAATCAGTTGTTGTATGATAATTATTAATGTAGACAAATATATAATAAACTGAAGAATATTTAAATTGTTTTGTCTATTCTTTTATGTTCTGTACAGCCTCTTATGGCCAAGGACATAAGTCAAGAGGAGGCCATTAAGATCATTCAAGTGGCAGAGAGGGCCCGTCAAGGGCACCTAAGAGCAAAGTTGAATGAAGAGAGTCGAAATATGAACAGGATGTACAGGGCCAAGGACACTGGACCAGCAGGCTTGGAGTCTGCTGCGGTCTGCATTCAGAAGGTACTAGTTATGAGAGAAATCTTTTATCCCTCTTTCTCCTCCTTTTCTTTGACTTGTCACGTCTTTTGTGCTAAAAGATTTAAATGAATTGGATTTGCAGGTTTGGAGGGGCTACATACAGAGGAAGAGGACAAAAATTGCTCGCGATGAAGAAATGATTTTTCTGGGAATGGTGGGTAAAATAAACCATCAAATTTGTCAACTGTCCTAAACTACAGAAATACACCCCCAACTTTTTACATTTTAATGCTTTCAAATGAAATAATCCAAAAGTTAACTGGTAACTATACTTTAGACCTAATGTGTAACCTCTATTTGGCTTGAGATGAAGTTCAGAGAGACATATTGGCAATTTTCAACTCCTTTCTTTCTGAAAGAAGCAACTGTATCCCATCCTTGATTGTAATTTCTTTCTGAGAGCTTACCCAAAAGAAGATTTTTAGCATTTAAAGTATGTTTGGTCACTCCCATAATAGGTCATGGATCCAAAATACCAGGTCCCCTGCCCCGCAGAAATCACAGCTCAGACCAATGAAGCTTGCACACGGATTAAACAAGAGGAGCACGAAGATGATTACCAGAGGTCTGTATTGGCTATCGCAAACCAACTACGGAATGTGGAAGGTCATGACATGAGCAGGAAAATGAAAGAGCAAATTCGACAGTGGTTCATTGAATGTCGGTAAGTTTTAGCAGTGGGCCTTGTCAGGGTTTTTTTTACATGTGTATGTAGAACTTCCACAATAAGTAAAATAACTCAAGTGGTTGTTATCTCTTCTACTTACTTTGTAAACAGTGATGCAACAGGATCGTTCCCAGACTACCCAGATGCAGAGGATGGAGGTTCAGCCCTTGTTTTTGCTGAAAAGGAACCTCAGCAAGTAAATTACACCTTTGAAATAAGTATGATTTCCTGCATAATTTTACATGAGTTTGTAGAAGGAGAATCATGTTTGGTTTGCACACATTTTCAGTTAATGGAAGAAATGGCTGCAAAAGAAGAGGATGACTCCAACAACAAATCTAAAGGGAAGGAGGAGAAAAAGGAAAAGGGGAAAAAGGATAAAGAAAAGAATGACGAAGAAGTAAGAGCCCACATCTGAATGAGATACGTTTTATTTTTTAATATAAAATTGTCTGTTCTGGTGTTATCAGCCTATTGAATTCATAAGAATGGAATGAGTGTGATTACACTTATTCAAACCAGTTCTTGTAAACAGAATCACAAAAAGTGCTGTACATTTTGTAACTTCATTCCGAACCACAGGAAGAGGAGGCGGGTTTGAAGATGCTGCCTTCAGCTTTTTTGTCAGACTTGGAAGTGGGAAATAAAATCTTTGTAGGTATGTTTAAGTTAAAAACATGTCAAGAAACTCAGTGGATCACATTCAAAACCAGTTGAGAGTATGTTATTTATATGTTACTTATCTTTAAATAAAGCTTGAGTTGTCATCCTCAGATTTTTGGAAAACTCGCAATGAGTCTGGAAACTTGAATCAGAGGCACGAGGTTGAGCTGATTAAGGAAGAAAAGAGAAAAGTCATTGAGGCAGAGATTCGAGTTCAGGTGATGCTGGCTGAAGAGAAAAACACATTTTTACAATGTATTTTAAAGAACACATCTTAAGAATCTAACCAGTTAGTATGTTGGCATGAATATTGTATTTTTCACAGTTAAGTCACCATTGTTAAAACTGATAAAAGAACCACCTGTAGTTGCAAACATTGGTCTGTTCTGCGTATATCAGGTGGATGAGCAGATGAGACAAGAGCTGGCTGAATGGAAGCTAGCTGTGGACAAAGACAAAGGTGGTAAAGCTAAAGGAAATGCCAAGGTAAGACCAAAAGGACAGACAAATACCACATTGCATGTAGTCTGGTAGGGTTTGGAGCTGTGTCCCAATATTGGTTTATTCCACAGAAAAAGAAAGGATCCAAGAGTGGGAAGAAGAAAAAAAAGGAAAAAGATTTGACATCTGATCGGTGAGGACACAGAGCATGCACTTATGAAGTGTATAATTTTTGAGTATAAAATTGAGTTGTATGAATCAATAAATTTCCAAAGGCTGTAAAAAACAATGACTTCATTTATTCACATTAGGACTCTTGAGTCTCTGTGTCAGGAGCTGGTGGAACAAGGCTTGTTGAAGCAGGCAAAAAATTTTAGGCTACAGGATTACTTGGGTAAGATTTTGTCTGCTGTTTGTGTTAACTTGTTTGCTATCTTTAAGAACTCTTTTTGTATTTCTGATTGTTACGGTATGGAAAACTTAAATTCAATTGAAATTAATATTCAAACATAGGACAGATCTTACAACCTGAACAGTCACTAATATTCAAAGTGACTAGAAACTATAAGGTGGTGATGTGCTGCCCTCTTCTGGTTTGTGATTGACAAAACATTGACCATAATGAGCAATACATTATCCACACATGTATTTCTGTGGCAAGGAATTCCTCTCTTGCAGTTTTTTCGAAATTCACCTTTCAGATAAATAGCAATTGATCTCATATCTGTTTCTAGGTGACTATGGCTACCTGGCAACCACACTGAGGCAAAATGACATTGAACCGATGCCATCGCTGTCTGATGTGCGGCAGGTCTTATCTCTGTATGCAGTTTTACCATTAGGTATGAAAGTTATTCAAGTTATATCTTGGTTGGAATAAATGTAACTGAAAAAAAATTAACTATTTTTAAAAAAACACACTTTTTGTGGGTTGTCTGCAGGCTCTCAGGTGATACACGAGAAGGCTCCTCTGATAAAGGCCATCCTTCTGGTAGGGCCAGCTGGTGTAGGTAAGAAGATGCTGGTCCACGCAATCTGCCAGGAGACAGGGGCCAATCTGTTTGATCTGTCTCCTCTGAACACGGCAGGAAAGTACCCAGGCAAGAGTGGCCTAGCCATGATGCTTCACATGGTGTTTAAGGTAACACACTGGTTTCTAACAGAGTCCAGTGATATGGCCATTTAGATGTAATAATAATTCAATTCTTATGATTTGATGGGTTTTTTTTCTAAAGTTCTTAAGCTGCTTATTTATTTGAAGCATAATCCTTAGCTACAAGACTCGGAGGTTTGTGTGTAGCTTTAATTCAACAAAATGCATGAGGCCTATCTTCATTTGAGGTGTTATATTTTTGGGGGGTAAAACAGGGAATATTTTCCTACCATGGGTTATTGTATGGTAGGTACTTTGTTTTCATGCTGTTCATGTTTGGTGAAGTTTATGGTGGAACATGACCTTGGTGGAACATGAACAGTTTTGGGGAAGTTTCTGTTTTAGGACTTGACATTTTGGAGAGTTAAAAGGCAGTGAAGTTTTTGACATAATAATTTTCTTATGTTTATTATTATCTTATAAGATAATAATTTATCTTGTTCATTATCTTTGCACAGGTTGCAAGATTGCTGCAACCTTCAGTAATATGGATTGAAGACACAGAAAAAATATTCTACAAGAAGGTTCCCAAGGAAGAAAAAGAGGTATTTCTGAGCAAGATGGAGCTGAACAGCATTGTCATGCTGCATTAATGTTTGAGTTACTGCTTTGTGTAACTAAACCATTCTCCCTATGTACACAGTTAGATCCCAAACGCCTGAAGAAAGACTTAACCAAGTCTCTCAAGCTGATCAAAGGGGAGGATCGGGTTCTGATAATAGGAACAACCAAGGACCCAGGCAGTGCAGAACTCAAATCGCTGTGTAAAATGTACAGCAAAATCCTCCTCGTCCCCAGACCTGACTATGGCTCAAGATACAGTAAGAATGGAAAACAATTTTAGTTTTAATATTATGACAATTATATCTGTGATTTTTGGTGTAAAAATGACCTTTGACTCTGCCTTCAGTCATGTGGAAGCAACTGATCAAAAAGCAGGGGGGTGAAATAACCAGGGCGCTGGACCTCAGCTCTCTCTCGAAGATTTCGGATGGTTATACGCCAGGTCACATGGTCCAGGTGATCCAGAGTGTTGTCACCAAGCGTCGCATCCAACAGCAGTCAAAAAAACCACTGACAGCTGTCGAGTTTGTCGCTCCATTAGCCAAAATCGACCCTGTGTTTCAGGCAGAGGAAGAGGCCCTTAAAGTACGGTGGTTTTTTGTTTTTGTTGCAATTTATCATTGCTCTGCAAATTCATCCATTCATCAAAAAGTATGTTTGATTTATGCTTCTTTTGTTAGTTTTGTGTTTTTTCTCTATTTACCGTCAGAACTGGTATGCAAAGACCCCCCTGGGAAAGAAGAGGATTAAAGCCTCCACAGGAAAGGAAGAAGAAGAAACTTCAGTTAAAGGCAAAGATGCAAAAGGAAAAGGGAAAGGGAAGGGGAAAAAATAAGTTTGTCATCAAGTATTTTTTTCACAGCCTTCTATTGAATATTGAAATTGCTTTCTGATGACTGTAAATTAAATAATAAAAAAGCAATCATGTTGCCTTTGCTGTTCGTTTTTCTTTGGGGCTGTCAGATATGTGTTTAAGGATGGAACAGAAGTGATGCACATTGAAATTTCAGTAGTTTTTGGTGTGAGGAAATTTGAATGATTTACCTCTATATATAGACACACAAACTATGTCATCCATATAGATATGATGTTACATACATTCAATGACTTGGGTCAGGTGGAAAAACTCCTTGGCTATAGTTATCAAACCCAAGACCCAGCTGTAATTAGACATAGCTTGACTTTTTATTTGCATCAGTCAAGGGCGTCTAAGGTTATTTTACTCCATGTCTAAGGCTGTCTGGCTGTAACTAATGGCTAAGATATTTACTTTTTGGAAATTATGTTGTCAAACGAAACACCAGGATGAAATCTCTGTTTAGGTCTCTTGGGCTGTTGATCAGCTGACTACTATAGATTGAATAAGTATGGTGAACATCTCTGTATGACTGTTGTCAGGTGTAGAGTCTGGACCAGAGGAAATGTGACACACAGGAGGGGACAGTGTTTCCAAACTAGGATCCAGAGGCTTAGTGGAGAGTTCAGCTGTTTTGTCAAGTTCTAAATTCACTCAACACATCCTCACATTGCCTTGGTTCCTTTAACATTACTCTATTTTTAGCCTTTGTGCACCATTGACTGAATGCTACACACATGAAGACCTACATTTTTAAGATTGTTGGCTGTTTTGAATGATTTTGGGCCTTTTTTTGCCTTCAATCTTAAATGGACTTGACATGATGTTTAAATTATCAGAAATTTTACACATTGTTTAAAAATGATCATCAAGGTTGACTTTCCCAACTCAAATATCCTAGAGAGTTGCTAAAAACTTTGTAATGGATTGGGAGCAGGAGACCTGTAAAATGAGACTGGTTTCCTTGCACTGGCCATCATTGACCTCTCTGTGACGACAAGTTGTTTTTTGTGCCCCAGCAGGAGTGCAGAGAGATTATACTGTCGAGTTTCACTGGACTTAAGAGCGCTCAGTGGCACATGGAGCTGTCTGTCAAATTGAAGAGATCACAATGTTGGGTAGTGCTGGCTTTTGTTCTGTCATATTGCCTGAATGAGGGAACTCTGCAAATTTCAACTGTAATACAAGCGGAAACACCTTAGCCTAACATGTGGGGGTAGGAGAGAATAGAGGCGGGTGCAATATCTGCATTGCATTTTTAATGTTTACTTTATGTTTTATTTTTATTAAGAACTCAGTCATCGTGGGGAGCAAACCACCTTTACTTTGATGTCAGTAAATGTCCTCATAAGGGAATGCTCATCGGATGTTATAAAAGAGAAAACTTGTAGCTTATTTTCATTTAATCTTTTGTGACCTTTCAACTGCAACAGTGGTGGAAACCCCCTGTGGAGATCCTCAGACTTTGATCTCCCTAACATGAGGTTAAGCACACTGACAGATATGGGTCAGTATTGCAAAGAGCATGTGATTCGACAATGTCAAACTTAAATAGACAGAATACTGTAATTCTGTCTTGATTTAGTCATTTTGGTGGAGGAGATCTTGGCTCTCTGTGCAGCAACCTGTTGGTGAATGTAAATTTGTGTTGAACACATTCACGTGCAGACAATACCAGTTGTCTAGTCTATATCCTCATGCTACATAAAGGCCCTGAAATGCTTTTAAGTAATTTAAACTAAGCTTGTCTCTCACTCATTCATGCACACTAGAAAACCATCAAACATACTAAGCCTGTTGTATACATTTTGATTGTTTTTGATCGGTCTACTGATGTTGGACATGAGATGCCCCCCACCATTAAAGTCTATGCTATCTTTGCCCTCATACTGACAGAAAGCTATTTTGGAGGTTAGTATGTGGAGAGAGATATGTCAGCTGTTCAGCACTACGCTCCATCAAAGCAGGAAAAAAAAAGAGAAAGCACTGCAGGCTGTCTGGTTTAGTGTCAGGGACGCAGCTTGCAAACCTGGGCATGCTCTTCTTTGGCTAAATGTTTGTTGTTAATCTTTAAGGCTTTATGAGAAACAAGACAACACCCGGAGAGATCAATTACCATGGTGGATTTTTTTAATCCAGCTCTCTAGCTGAAGGTGTTTTGTTTTTTCTTATCAGTGGCAAGGACATGCAAGGATTTAAACTTTCTAGAAAAACTTGCTTCAGTTGAAGGTGGGTGCATGGCTGCATGCAATCTGATATGCTATTGTGTTGTTTTGTTGTTTTTTCTCTTCATTTTTTATTTGCAAATTACGACAAAACCGATATAGAATCACTGTTAAATGTGGAGGCAATGGATAGTTAAATTACTGAGTCTTGGCAAGCATGTACTTTACTGTCATAGATGTGCAACTTATTTCAGTTGAGTTTATATATTTTCATGGTATTTATTTAATGTCACCTGCCATCCTAGGAACTGAACTTATCATAACTTATTAAACCCTTAGAGATAATCTAGATGATTGTTGGCAAATTTGGTATTGCCGTGTGACGCAGTATGAAATGTAATTGAGCTCTCCTCTTGTATTGCTAAGACATCCTCATGCCCTTAATAATAGTGGGAGGAGCTAGCCCGTGAAAACAGTTTCATGGGCCCAGATCTCATATCAATCAGTTCAGTGAGTGGCAGTTCTCAGTTAGCGTCTCATTTGGGTTTTTTTTTAAGCTACTTTGTTCAGTGCATGCAGACTTGTGGAGTTGGCATCACAGCTGAGTCTATATTAGTGGTGCTGAGCTCAGCCCACTGAGGTGACAGAGATTACTCTACTCTTCATTACTGATGACGACTGGCATGCCACCACAGGGATTAACCACATGAGGATGATGCCATGCGTATCCATTAAGACTGTGTGGCCATTTTTGAAAGCAATGGCTTCTAATGTTAATTAGCTCGGGAGGAATTTATTTGGCATTTCAAATGTTTTGTCTGAAATAAGCACAGGACATGCACTGCAACAAGTTAACCCCTTGACGCCCAGAGGTGCGTTTTTGCTTCAAACCACTTCCATTGAAAATGCATCCATCTCAATCATCCAGGTCATGTTTGTCATGTTACACTTACACACAC
>JAQNCA010000025.1:15049973-15063824 GCA_029783725.1 Acanthurus tractus
AATAGAAAGCGGAGTCGGATGTCCTTGGGAGAGTGACAGCTCTCGCGCTTTCACCCCTTTCCTCTCTCGCCTTTTTTGCATCCCCTCACGGAAGCCTAAATGACTTTTCCCGACACGCATCGAACGTTCCCGGGCTTTCTGCGCTCTGCCGCCCGGAACATGCAGGCATCAGTAAACAATGAAATCTCGGGGCTGAAATTGAATTTATAACCACATTACCTGCACAGATAACGTCTCTGAATGGCGCCGCGATAAGAGCAATGGGATTTGATTTTCAGGTGTTTTATTGGTCCACTTTTTGGATAATCCCCCCCCCCGCAGCCTCTCCCCCACACTTCACCTCTGCGCTCACACAAACATGAGATTTAATGGTGTGGGAGCATGTTTGGATGTATGGATCTGTTTGTGTGTGTGTGTGTGTGTGTGTGTACATGCTTTTGCTGAGGCCTGACTCGCTGCTTGTGCTATGCTCTCGTAAGTGACAGTTGTTGGTTCATGACCACTTTTTTACACGTCTCCATCCCCCCGCTGCCCCGCTGCCCCCACCCACATAAACCCTGTCAGTATTAGTCAGCCTCGGCCCCTCTTCTGCCTGGGGGGTCTCAGACACACAACAGGGGGCTGTAAAACCTGCCTGTGGGGCTTGTTAACTGTTCCCTCACTACGGCAACTGGCTCGGATGGATTGGCCCTCTCTCGCCGAGCTGCGCTGAGTTTGACTTGCCCATCTCTTAATGGATTCACTGTCTCTGATTGTTTCCTTTTTCTGCCTTTGTGTCTCGCCAGTTCAGGACCTCCTTTCCTGGATGTCTAGCCTTTGTCCAGCTGCCATTTGCTCTCCTGACTGACTGATCTCACTTGGGAGGATGTTTCTTTGGCTATATTTAGTCTTTTTTTCCTTTTTGATGAAGCAGTGTGTGTGCATCAGAATGGCACACTTTCATTTTCATCAACATTTTAAGCTCATTTCAAAACTGACTAAACTATTTTCATACTAAGTTTACAAGGAGGCTTTTATGTGTGACTGGAAAACCCTGAGAAATGGCTTGTCATGGTAAATAAATCAATTTTAAAAGCATTTTTTTTCTGGAAGGCATCACATAGATGAGCATACACAAACATGCTTGAGTACTGTATTTATCTCTATCCTGTCTCTTAAAGAGAACACAACCCTGAGGGCGAATAACCCATCATATCACTGTGATACGTCCCCGCTCCATTTCTGATATCAAGAGCATCATGACATGGTAAAGTTCATGTTCTGAAACAAAACAAAATATCACCATTCTTCTCATCCCTTTGTATGATTGATGGTCACATCTTGTTTCTGTTGTTCTCCATCAAGGCACAGACTGTGACTGTCCTGGGCCCAGTGCTCGCCACCGAAACAGAGAGATAAGAATCCCGCTGACAAATCCTCAAAACACTGAGTCCCCCTGAGGGCCTGGGTAATGGCCGACGCCAGCGCCCATATGACGGCTGCCAGTTCTGCTGATGCAGACGGAGCGGAGATGCCTAACGTGACCTTTAGTGAATGCCACATCACATCAGGCCTGGATGTCACCCGCTGACATTATGCCGGGGCATGAAAAGGCTGTTCTGCAGGGGGAGACATGGTGACGAACATCCCCCTGGTGACAAACCTGTGGACGCGGTATAATTCTGATTGACGTGAGGAAGACGGGACGGCTTTGAATGGCAGGGGAGGTACGAGCAAGCATCCAGGGGAGGATGTGGAGCTTGTTGTGCGTCAGCTGGGTCTGTTTTTCTCCACGCTCACTGGCGATAAAGTGCTGAGACAACTCACTCCAACTGGCATCATTATCCCAATCATCAAACAATTCTCTAAGCACATCAGAAATCCCTCTATAAAGTCATAACAAGCACAGACTCTATATAACCAGTAGGCATGTAGAGATTGGCGGGGGGAGTAAAGTTAACGCTTGGCGGCTAACACTGCACTGGTGGGTTGTGTAGGCAGGTCCTTGGCACACTTTCAGAGGAGTTGGAGGGCTATAAAAGCTATTGGCTCCTGCCACACCTGTACCCCACCCTACCCCGCAGCCTGCTTCCTATTTAAAAGCATCACATGCAGGATATTAGTCAGGGTTTTTTGCCGTCTGTGAGGTAGAACTAACCTCTGAAGCAGAGGGGGGAGAGGGGAAAGTATGCAGGCCGCCGTTTGTTTTTTATTGGGGAAATAATGGCCTATTGAGAGGTTGGGTATTTAATGAGCAACATAATAGGCCCTGTAGTAACACATCTGCTATGAGCAGAGTCATTTCCTCAGCTTTCAAAGGCTGCTGCTCCAGCCTTTGAAACAGAAAGTCCAGTTGCCTTTGACTTATTACTTCTACATATCTGCTTCTTATTAATTGCAGAATTGCTACACCGGTAATACATAAAAGACAAATGTGCTGCGAGGCTGTTCAATTCTGACCGCATTCAGCGGCCAGTGAGGGTACACTTCCTCTCCTGGCTTGACCTCAAATCTCTCACTGTCCAATCTAATTCCAGCATCCTTCAAAAATATCCTTCCTACTCTGCAATCAATTGTGTTTAATGTATTAAAGACACTCACCACAACCACCGCAACCTTTGGCCCTTGCACAAATCAATGCCTCGTTAGACCACTAATGATCATTCATTGACTAATAAGATCTGTATCAACCTCTTGTAGAACATTGATTGGCCTTTGGCCTCTGTAGTGCTCTGTGCATTACGTGGACAACAGCAGAAGGTAGATGTAAGTCCTGGGGAGTCAGATGATGAAAAAGCTCCTGGTGGGAATGGACAGGAATCCTAAACCCCAAATAGACTCATTCTGAAGCACCTCAGGCCAAAGCCCTTTTCTTCTGCCCTGCAGATCAATGGACATAACCTCTCTGACCACAGGTCAATCAGCACACAAACCCCCAATTTCTCTCCCTCTCGTTCTTCCTCTCTCTCATCTTCTCCATTAGTCACTACAATTGTTCCATCAGGTGCAGGCGTGGCTCAGCATGCGTGTGTCCAATCATCTCGTTGATGGAGAGCGGACTGGGTAGCTGTGCGACTGTGTCCCTGTGACCATATTTCCCTTCTCAGGACCCGAGGGCAAAGATCGAACCCTGCCTCCGCTTCGCTTCAACCAATCAATCTGGCCCTCATTGAGATGCATGGCTCAATGATCTTTGATAGTGACTTACAGATTGGAGAGAGGGAGTGGAAGTCAGGGGGAAAGTTAGGACTGCCCTTTGGCATCTGCCGCAACACGAGGCTACTTACAAGACACCTACCTCATCCCGAAATATCTGCGGAGCAATCTCAGTTTTCTTCAGGAAAATCAAGTCTGATGATTCTTTGTGGGGGCAGTGCTTATAAAAACTTTTTTTTATTGTTACAGGTTTGGAGTCTGTTTCAGTACGTCTGCTTCATAAGTGGATCCAAGTGATCTTGCTCTTAGTTTGGATCATGTGTTTTGTCATGACCATCACTGGTGAACACTGACACAAGGAGATAGAACAGTAGGCCAAACTAAACATCTCTTTTGAAAAATAACTGTCGACACTAACAAACAAGCCGCTGTTCTCTCTGTATTTGGGTCTTCAGGTCCTCTTTGGACATCTTGGATCTGGTCTATTTATCCTTTGCTCTTTTCAAACTGGTCTGACTGTCTTTTGGGATAAAATTGACATCAAGTTTCTTTGAAATAAATTTGGTTCTTGGTTAAGATTTCAATAAGTGAGCCGCTGTTTAGCTCGCTCGGTAGTGAGCGCGGCCCATGTACGGAAGGCTTAGTCCTCCAAGCGGCGGTCGCGAGATCGATTCCGGCTGTTACTACCCCCTCTCTCTCTATCTCCCCGTTTCAACTCTGTCCTACCCAATAAAGGCGAAAAACACCCCCCCAAAAAAAAGATTTCAACAAGTTTGTTTCAAATCTGGTCCCATGACAGATCTCGAACTACTGTACCTTTTACCCCCCTGGTTTGAGCCCCCCTCTTTGTTGCAAGTCTTACCCTTTCACTCTCCCATCATTCAAGCCACCTATCTACCATCAGATGTACAGATAAAGACAGATATATGCTCCCAAAATGTCTAAAATTAAGAAAAGGATCAGTGAACCCCAGTATTGATGATCTTCAAAAAGTTGAAACATAACTGAGCTCATGCTCCGGGCAGAAAATGCCAAATCCAGACTTTGACATCTGTTTGCTGTCTGTCTGTTGCATTGGATCAAGAAGCTGCTGACAGCTGACAGTGGACAGAGCCGCTCGCCGGTGGCCTGTCACTCATTCTGATGATATCAACCTGCATTCACCAGACAGACTGAGATACATAGAGATCCAACTCTGTCACATTACATCAGCACTGTCAGGACTTCTGTCTCTGTCAGTACACTTCAGGGAATCAATTGCTGTATTCAGTTTAACTTGAGTTAATATTCACTGGGTGGGGGGGCACCAAAATGTAGTAATCAAACTTAAAATATCACAAGGTCTTTTGCAAGATGTTGATGAACTCTTTCTCCTAAAAGGAACTATCTCATGAAAACGTGAAAGACCTGCAGAGAGGTATTTTGATTCTACGTCCCTGTGTGATCGCTGCAGCACATGTTCTGCTCTTCTGCAGGTGTCTGAGGGTTTAGGATTGTTCTGATTGTAATACCAGATTTGGAAATGCCTCAGTTACTGCAGGTTATATGCAAGTCTGAGTACACAAGTCATATTTCTAATGCAACTTAAAACATGCCTTACTGTCTAGGTAGCCAATAACCATAATTAGCAACACTCTGTATGTTTTTTTTAACAAAGGTGTATGAGGAGTTTAGTTAATTTGACTGGTATTTGGAAGAAAAAAATTGTAGTGGAGCATCTCTATGTCTGTGAAAGCAAAATAATTTAGGTCATTTATTCAAATCCACAAGTTATTCCTGTCATGATCATCTCTACTACAACATCTGTATGTATGTGTGTGTGTGTGTAAAAGAGAGAAATAAAGAGAGAGAGAGAGAGCAGCAGAGAGACATCGAGAAGCTAATAAACAGATCACAATCCCTCATTAGAAGATAACTAGATTGGCTCCAAAAATACAGATCACCATTACCCGGACCACTGATTAATACACATTAATACTCTCTCTCTCTGTCTCTCTATGCCTCTCTCTCTCTTATTATTTCATCATCTCCTCATCACTTCACTCTCATTTTCTTTTCCCCTCTCACTCTTTCTCTCAATTAGTGGTTAATAAGGAGAAAATGAGACGATCGCTCTGTTGCTTGCATCAAGTACTCAACTTTTCTAAACAGTCTTGGACAAACAGTGTGACACTGTGTGCAAACCTCACTGAAGAGTTTAATTACAGCAGCACTCACCAGTGCTACTAGAACAACTTCCGTCACTACAACCACTACAAAGTTCTTATTATGCGTTTGATCAGCCGGGACTGTTTTCTTGAGCAAAAAGAACTGTCTTGCTCTGTTGCTTCAGTTTTGCACTCTTATGTTTTTGGTGTTTTATCTCCTTCTATGGTATTAACTCCCTGTTCATATGACTGAGCAGCAGTTAACAGGGAGTTATTGACTCCAGCTCTGATCGTCAGTAATGAAAGCATAAAACGCCTTGATGGACTCGCTAAATTTTGGCCCTTTTTTCTAACATGATGCAATGATGTGCATCAAATTTGACATGATTGAGTATATTTTACAGTCTGGGAGCAACATGCAACAGTGAAATTGTAGTTTGTATTGTGCAAAATGCAACACTGGCAGAACACTGAGGTGAGAGAGCTTCATCTTATTCAAAGTAAAGAGGAAATCTGCAAACAGGTTGCTGTTATTGTGATAAAATATCTAAATATACAACAATCTATTTCATCCATCTTCATTCAAACAGCACTTGAACATCATTCAATCAGCTTTGAGTTAATATAATAAAACACACAAAAAAAGAAACTGCTGTTACATTGTCAGTGGCCTTCATGCTGCTTTTTATTGCTCCCTTTTTCCTTGTGCGGTCTTGAAGTCAAACATGACACACCAGACAAAAACAGAAAGGAAAAGTTGTCTACTGGCAGTGGGAAAGAAGTCAGTCACCAATTTTTAGCTAGTTTAACTAGATTTAAAAGTGCGTGAACATGCTCATTTGGTATAAAAATAGCCTCAGTGATTTTCTAGATTTCCCAGAATATCTTGGAAATGAATCCCCTCAGAGATCACGTCTAAATCCTTCGCATCACGAGAACGACTGTGACGCCAACTATGATACATTCACTGTCGTAGGCAAATGCACCAAAGCTCTGTCTCACACTCCCCAAACAAACATCATGCCACAACTGCAGGAATTTAAAAACAGCAAGACTCAATAAAAGACTCAAGAGACACAGGGCTAAAAACATGCTCAAATAAACTGTTCTGACTTTAGATGAGCTTGCTGGGAAAATGAAAAAAGAGATAATGACTTAGAAGGAAAAGAGAATAAAAGGACTTGAATGAGGAATTTTATTAGAAAACCAGGACCACCTCAAGTAAAGCATTAAATAATAACACTTTAAAGGAAAAATCTTAGGGAATTTGGTAAAATTTGGTCCCTTTAATTTTTTTTTAATTAGAAATCCTGAACTCTTTTTCAGAGAGTTTTATATACTTTATTTTAAAAGATATAAAGAATAAAAGTGTAAATACAAACTGCATGAACATGAACACAGCTTAAAAACGATATATGACATGAAAGAAAGGAATGAGAAGGAGAATAAGAAACAGAAAACACACTAAAAATACAGAAGAGAAACTTGCTGTTTTGAACACCAAACTGAAAATGCCAGAATATTAAAGGTGCATCAGTCTCTGTTTTTGTGTAGTTGACATGTTCATTATCCTTTTCAGCCAGTAATTTTGGGCAGCTGACACACACACACACACACACACATTAACTCTACCACCTGCCCTGCCCTTACACACCTGTCCCACATACACTCTGTGCAGCACAGGTGAGCAGCGGAAACCTTTGCCATCAAGGAATCAGAGAGATCATTAAAGCAGGCAGTACTCTTCAAACAAAATCCAAATTGTTATGTTTTCCGCCTTTGTAACAAAATGAAAAAACCCTCATTGGGCCTCGACCACAATGCAGCAGCCCTTAATTCATAACTTCTCGGACACCATCCAACAGCATCCCACCCTACAGCCTCATCAGCGGGCGTCATTTCAGATAAGCCATCTGCCTCTCCCCCCACACACCACCTCTCCCCTCCAGATAAAATCTGATACTGTCAGAAATTGTGTCGACTGCTGCTGGTACGAGGGGACCACAAGCACCTGGCGCTCTGTGATACCTCCGTGTTTGGGTTAGTCACACTTCCTAAAGGATGATATTGTGTCTGCCTGGATGAGAAAACGAATATGGCAGATGACGATGGCTTCATCTTCAAAAACTGGAAAAGATACAGATGATTGAGCAGCTTATCTTCAGTAACCCACACACAAAGGGAAAGAGGGGAAGAGGCACTTAAAGCACTGAGCTCGGAGGATTACTCCATTTCAAAGGGAGAAGAGATCTTGGAGGAAAACAGTTTTTTTTAACTATCTAATGAAGCGCTTGTTTAAATTATTCTTATATTTTAGGAGATGTTTTTATTTTCTTAGCAAGGCTTCAGATTTACAGCACAAAAACAAGGTTTTACTGTGTGATTCACATATGCATGAAAAGAGTTTGAAACTTTCTTGTGGTTGCCAAAAGTTTACTGAAATTTTTGGCAACCTTAGGCATGTTTCAATAAAATAACAAGTATAATACTCTGTAAAGTCTCTGTCATGTGATCCAGGGAGGAGAGGTGTATGCAGCCAAATACAACAACAGCACAATATATGCGCCCCTGAGCGATTATGTAGAACTAATTTGTCTCAACAAATACTGAACTTTATAAACTTCATAAAGTGAATATGTGTTGCAGCGCTGTTGCATTAGATTCAATAGACAGCACATGTGTTTAATACAGTATTTCCTCTGTATGAAGAAACAATGCAACTGTGCATTAAAAAACTTAAACATTTTTGCAGGTATATTTCCTACATGCTAAAATCAGTTGTGTGGGTTCAGCATTGCACTGCAAACAAAGGCAAGGAATTATAAATGCTTTTGAAGTTGTTGGTGTTTTCTTCAGCTGCTAAAGGGCAGAGCATCTCTGCATGCTGTGTCGGGTATCCCGGCACCAAACTGGCTTACACTTGTCGAGAAAAAGATATACAAAGCTTTAATATGACCAAGGGGACAGAAGGCCCGTCCAAATCAGAGTACACAGCCCTGTTGTAGATAGTTTTATTGTGTGTTTGCCGTGTGTGTGTGTGGATTTGTGCATTTGTCAAAGAGCAAGGATAAAACTACATAAAAATGCACATACTGTAAGGGTTTGTATGCCAGAAAGAGAGGGGGGTTGAATTTGTGTACAAGCACATTTCTAAGGGTTTGTGCATGTGTGTGTGTGTGTGTGTGCTCGTGTACATATCATCCACACACATGCACACAGTGCTGTGTAGCCCCGGTGAGCGCAGCGCAGTGTGAGCCCCCGTCGATACGCCCCTCCGATCTCCCTTGTCAGCAAACACAGGAGAACAAAGAGGCTCGAGGCAGCGCCAGCGGGTATAGATCTTCTCCCCTGTGTTCTCGCTCAGTGGGGTCACGCAGGACTTGCACAGTTCAATCTCCTCTACTTGACTGATCAGGAGCTTTGAGTCGCTGCTAATGAGACTGGACCCTCTCCAGTCTGCAGGACCCCCGAACCAGCCCACCCAGAGCAGAACCAGAGTTCAGGAGTGAATTTTAACACAAGCTGCTAATTCAAACTGTAAATCCAGATAAAACTAAAAGAACAAATGACTAGTTGTAGACATTTTTTGTTAAAGCTGTTATAGTCAAAGGTTACTTAGTGGAGAGACTGATTAAGTGTGTGTAAGTGTGTGTGAGTGTGTAATGTAGACTTTACACTAAAATATGAGTCTCAGCAGACAAAAAGCTTGCAAATCAAACACAGAGGAGATTTAAACACATTTTATATCATTTTAATTTAGGTTTGACTAAAATGAATTTGTTTTAGGTAGAGAATAATATGTCTTTGTTCCAGGCAGGATTTAAGCTGATTATATTTTAGTGGGTAATTAATTAAGTAACTATAAATTTCATGATTTAAAAAAAAAAACACATAATGGTTAATAGTTAATTTTAAAAAAATGCTTTTTTATGTATTAAAGTTTAATTTAAACTCACTTACAGTTAAAGTTGTATTATTAAAAACATCCATTAATATTATTTCTTGCCTATTAAGCTTCTAATGTAAGCATCAGTATTAGTATCAGTTCAGGTCCAAAGCTTATATCTGGCACCCAGTGCAACATTTTCATAATATCAGAGTTGTGTGACACTGATCAGATGGTACCAGAATATAGATAAAACACAAATTTTGGCCTAAGATATCAACAATCAGGCTGGTCTTATTTTACATGTGAATGTAACAGACAATAACAGTTACACCTCTACAACTAAAAGCAATTTTCCTTCCTTTTTGTTTAAAAAAGATTTGAAGTTGTTACACCTGTTTCGGGTAGAAAACTACAAAATTCTACTGAAAGAAAGTATAAACCAGGTAAAACTTCATTGGAAGCTTGTTTGATGATCCCACTGCACACATTTAGGATCCCGCACAGAATTTTTAGGCAGATATGATACAGGTAAAGCTGCTGTTCGACTTTTCTCACATGAAACTTTGCCACTGTAGCACAGCCGATGTGCTATAATGGGACCATTTACATTGCAACAATCCTCAGCATGTATCCCATAATCATTCAGCGATTGATTTGTAATTGAACTAATAGGGTCACGACCGAGACAATAAGATGTGTAAAGCAGAGTCTCTGCTCTTACTGACAGACTCTCAGCGAGCCTGCTGAGCGCTGCATGTGTGGTCTGTGGGGACAATTAGCACAATCTCCATACTAATGGCAGCCTGTAATGGACACTGCTGAGCCTGCCAGCAAATGTGTGTGTCTGTGTGTATGTGTGTGCCTGTGTGTTTGCATATGCATGTGTGTGTGTGAGGGAATGTTTGCATACGCGCATATCCTTCACTGTGAGTGCCTTCCTGTGTGTAGTTGAGCGTCTGCCAGCCCTCTGGAGTGTGTGTGTCTGTGTTAAGTGCACACTAAGCTCCTGTGTTTATGTATTAATGTAAGTGTATGTGTGTGTATGTGTGTGTGTGTGTGTGTGAGTAGCCAGTTGTCTGTATTTTACTGAGGTAAACCCCCTCTACCCCCTTTGCTTGCGGCTCTAACCCTGATCCGCGGCCACTCATTAGCACCATAATAAAGAGTTGAGACGACACGTAAAAGGTTATATACTGCTGGACTGCTGTTTTCCTATCAATTATCAGGCCTGTGATTTATGGCTCAGACTCAATGCAATTCTCTGAAGAGAATTGGGGGAGTGTTTACACCCCTCCACAGCGGGGGCGAAGGGTCAATCCTGGCAAACTTTGACCTTTAAGGCAGGGGTGCACCGGCATTGATGGGAGTTTGCAAACAGCTTGGCAGCACTGGAAGTGGCCGAATCGATGAGAGGATTTTAAGGATGCATGTGTAAGTAATCTGCACTGTTTCCTGTGCTTTAATAGGTTTGAACTGTCATATGTACCTGGTTATGTAACTCATAAAACTGCTTGCTTTCTCTCTGAGGCCGTGTCCAACGTCCGTCCTCATTTACTGGTTTATTTGAGAGTCCGTATTCTGAGCAGGACATTTAAGTGTAATTTGTGTGTAAACTACCTTTTGCAAACAATCCCAAGTGACAATTATTTGCATGCATGCATGCAAGTTCTAAGTTGAAATATGCATGAGATAGTGAATGAGGGAGTGATGCAGCCTGAGTCTATGTTTAAATATTTTTGCTCTTTTCTTTTATTTGATTTAAAAAAATTTCAATAAAACTCTCATTTTGATCATCTACAATTGCTACAAATTCTTCCTTACAAAGACATAATTAATTTCAGGAGGCTTTCCTGCGCATCGGCATGCTTTTGACTTGTTGGCTCTTGTCAAGCTTCTCTACAGCCCAGAGACTTGCAACAAGTACAAGTGACAGGCTGTAATAAGGTTTCTGTGTGACACAAGGCAAACACACTCACACATACTGCATACATTTATGTAAATATATATGTATATATATAAATTTAAGTGTGTGTGCGTGTGTGTGTGTGTGTATGTGTGTGGGTTCCTGGCTGCCATCCAGGCGTGCAGGATTGGTGTGGTCTCGCTGTCTGTCTGCGCTGCTCCTCAGCAGCATGTGTTTAACCCCAGCGTTTGGCCTTCCTGCCCTCTCTATCTGCCTGACTGATTTGTTAGGCTCTGGGGACATGACAGAGGATGTGAGTTTGTGTGTGTGTGTGCCACTTCTTACGGACGTTCGATTCAATCTACAGGAATATCCCCTCACTGCCTATACCCTGAGCCTTTCCTACGTGCACACACACACACACACACACACACACAGACACACATACACACGAGCAGCCACGAAGCGGGTCTTTGATGTGAGATCAGAGGCAGCTGTGATGCAAGTCGATCAGGTGCGTAGAAAGAGAGAAAATGGAGAGAGAGGGCAAGAAGAAAAGATGGCTTCTGTTAAAACAAGGCTGTTGTTTTAACGACCCCTGGGCCCTGCACTCATTATGACCCTCTCTCTTTCTTACTCTCGCTCTCTCTCTCTCTCTCTCTGTGTCTGTCTGTCTCTCTCTCTTTACACAGGAGCTGGCTGGTGGTGTGGGCCGATCACAGCAGGCGATGGAGGCAGATGCAGCAACTACAAGATGTGTTATGACTCATGTTTCGGCAGCACATTCTGTTGACCGTCTAACAGGTGCTGATGGTCACCGCAAAAAGAACACACACACATGCACACACACACACACACACAGATTTCCCCATGCTACTGTAAAGGCCTCTTGCCAGACTTATAGAAATCCTGTCTGTCTCCAACAGCCCGTGTGGTCCAACAGCCTGACGCTCTGAAACATCTGAAGATACATCAGCCTGCATGGAAGCTGTAATACATTCAGACACACACTCTGTGTTGACAAATGCACAATAACACATAAATCTAAATACTTGAGGAAAATACTTCCACGCTCTCTTCTCTCAACCCCTTGTAAGATGAAGGGAAGGAGGGTAAAAGGCAGAGAAGAGTTTCCCCTCCTGCCAGGATGAAAGCCTCTTTTACTTGGGAGAACATTAGGAGAACAAACTACCATCACAACAGGAGGGGGAACAGTCAACCGCGGCATGCTCTCACATCAAACACAACCACCATTAATATTGTAATGCTTCCTCCCCGAGTGTTTGAAATCAAGGAAAAGACTACCAGTGTGGTCAGTCAGAGAGCTGGTTGCAGATGTCTCTTCTCTGAGACAACGGAGCTTTAAAAACAGACTGAACAACAGTGTGGCTGCAGTCTGTGTTGCTATAAGGAACCTACATTTTTTCCATCTTTGCTTTCCTTTTAGAGTTAATTGAATGGTCTCTAAAAAAAGATTTTTTAACTTGATTAACAATTAAAAACACTCAAATCAAACTGAGACAACGGAGCTTTAAAAACAGACTGAACAACAGTGTGGCTGCAGTCTGTGTTGCTATAAGGAACCTACATTTTTTCCATCTTTGCTTTCCTTTTAGAGTTAATTGAATGGTCTCTAAAAAAAGATTTTTTAACTTGATTAACAATTAAAAACACTCAAATCAAACCTTTTTTTTTTTTACATGACGGTATGTTTCTCGGTCATGACTTCATGTTTTTTCTCCATGTCTGAATTTAACTGAACAAAACTCTGTTAGTCACTTCAATAGCATGTGTGCCTCATTGTTCTCCCCTTTTTTCTCTCTGCCAACATTCCCAGTTGTGTTGTTCATGTTTACACCTTATTATTTCGACATTACTTCAGTTCTCTCGCTAGACTTTGTTCGTGTGACATCACACCAACTGGAAATCACAAGAAGAACAAAATATGGAGCATATGGTGACTGTGACTGTTGATGCATGAGGTGCACATGCAAGTCCACCTGTTAAGTAGTTTACACCCTGGGAATAATAGCAACAGCAGATACTTTATGTGTATGCATGAGCATCGAGTGGTTGCTATTGATCTCCTGCGGTCTGCCAGTGGGATGTAAACAGTGTGTCTCTCAACAGGAAGCTCCACTCAATACGAGCTACAGTCAACGACCGCTACACGGAAAACACAGCGCACAGACGCCCCCGTTATCAAATCAACACACACAGCTAGAGCACATGGACTTATGTGTATGTGTGTTTGTGTCTGTGTGTGAATGTGTTGTCTGTATACCATGAAAACACGTATGCATAATAAGTGAATGAAAAATATGCAAAAAAATGCACTGCTGGTGGTTGAAAACTGTGTAAAAATTTTTTTTACAAAAACGTGACCGAATGACTTCAAGCTCCAAAGTGCAGTATTTTCGAAGACCACTTCTCTCCTTTATTTTTTGGGGGGAATTTGACAATTTGGAGATTTTAGTTTTTCACCTGAAATCAGTAATACATTAAAATCTAAGTCACATCCATCTTAAAACACCAGGCACACACCCACTTTTAAAGACACACACAAACAAAGCGTTTGAAACAAGTTCAAACCTATCAAACTTCACACAGATAATCCACATGCCAAATCTGAGATGAATCTATGTTATATTGATTTTGTTCGGGCGCCGCACTAGTCCGCTAACAACCCATGAATAACCGACCGTGGAGGACACTTAACGCTCTGAGCGCATCTGCTGGAGAATCTTCAGTGTGTGTTTCCCCTTGATTAACTTCCT
>JAQNCA010000025.1:15063924-15082187 GCA_029783725.1 Acanthurus tractus
ACGTAAGATTATTTGGTATATTTTTGTTTACTTTAGACAAATTTGAACAGTCACCCCATCGGAGCTTGCACACGGCATGTCTACAATGCTTTCACTTCAATAATTGCAAACCGAGCATAAGCAAGAGACATGCAGGCTTAACTGTAATTTGCAAGGAACAGTGTTTGTAAAATGCAATGCTGCTGGCATACGTGTCAGATCACTTTGTGAGGTCAGCCCAGTCATTTGTTTGAGGAGGAGCAGAGAAAAAGACGAGCTGTTTCAGAAAGGTGAGCTTGCTGCTTTGCTGCCAGTCAGAGGTGTAAGCCTCTTTGTCCACTGTGCAGGTGAAGTTTTTCGCTCTTCTGACAGCCACACGCAGGAGTTTGGCATGTTACAAGTATCACAACATGAGTACTCTCAAACATCTGGCTCCAGTTATCGCAGCTCTCACTCAGCTTTGCCACCACAGTAAGATACAACACACACACACAAGCACGCACACACCATCAGGCTACGGTGTGTTTTGCCACTCCACTCCTCCAGTTTGTTTCCCAACTCGTGTTTCTGGTAAAGGGCCATTTTATTTCCAGCTCAGGCCTGGAGCGGAAAGCATCTCCCTGAGGAAAATAAGCATGACTCGCTCCAGTGAAGACATCTGCCCTTTGAAAGCGAGTGTGGCTGTTTGAACAGCTGTCAGAGCACACCGTGCCTCTCAGACCTTCCCTGATAAAACAGAGGCAAGTCTGGGAGGGAAAATCGACAGAAGAAAAACGTTAAGTGGACAGAAGGAGACGTCCACTGGCAATGACACACAAGACAGAAGGAGTCCCACCTGCATGAGAAGCTATGAGAGGAGCTCTCAGAAATGGGGATTTTATTGAATATCCTTAATAAGTCAATTGCAATTGAAAAAAAAGTTGTGAAAAGGTGACACGAGCAACGTCATTTCATTTTGAGTTCAAAAATACTTAAACAAAGTGAGAGAATACTTAGTTACATTGCACTTTCTATGTATTCATCTTGTGTGTTTAACCCTCGCAGTGTCCAACTCTTCAGAAAAAGTCCTTAAGGCAGCATTAGGAGTATTACTAACACCTGGCACGCCTGAATACCTGGACGTCTTAGCGGTAGATCAAAACACTTGAAAGGAAACCCATAGGGACACACAGAGAACATGTGAACCCGACACATGGGGTTATTTCAATGATAAAGAAAACTTAAAAAGTATAAAAGTAGGCTTTTATGGTTCAGTTTGCACTTCAGTGACTATTTGCATTGCCATTGCTGCAGACACACTCTCACAACCCAAGAAGATTTCAAGCTTAACACTTAAGACTTTTGGTCCTGAAGTGACTGTCTGTTACCCAGTCAAGAGGAACAAGTGTATGTCAGACTTAGAAAAGTGCTGGGAGCTCAATTGCATTAAAGCTCTTAGTTTGCCTGAGCTCCAATCTAATTGGATAAAGCTGAAAAAGCAGCTTCCAATGTGCACGAATCCATTTTTTTTCTTCCCCCCCCCAAACTCTTTTTTTTTTTTGGAGAAGCGATGCTCCCCATGTTCTATTCCGCCCCATCTTTTGTCCTTGTCAACATTCCCCAAATGAGATTCCCAAAATCAGGAGGTGAGGGGAGCACGCATGCTCGAGTGCACTGAGCAAACATTGTCAGACAGACACACCTCTCACACCAGCACGCCGGCTGGCTGGCATCTCTTTCCTTTCCCGTCCTTATTAAAATTCCATATTGAGATTCCTTCCTGCCACTCCGCCTCCCTGGCCCTGTCACTCAGCCACCAACCAGCGACAAAATCAGCAAGTTTCAACAAAGACACACACATATGCATGGAGACACACACACGGCACACAATCCAAACTTTTCTTAAGACAACTCGTCCCTGCTCCCGCCCTTTGTGTGTGGGATGAAAGTTTCCTTTAGGTGATATGTATGAGAGCGTGTATCGGCATCTCCCCCTCCTGCCTTCGCCCCCCTCTCCTTCTCTGCCCCCCTCCCGCTTCTCATTGTCATTATTTTCGATGGTGTCCCCCTCTGATCTGCCGAGCCTTTGGGTGCTCTCTCTCTCTCTCTCTCTCTCTCTCTCCCTCTCTCTTTCTGTCTTCCTCTGGTCCCTTTCATCTGTCAGGCGCTCCCCTTGGCGACCGCCACTGAGGGGGTTTGATTTCCCATCATGCCTAGCATTGCCTCCCTGACTCTGGCTCCCTCTCTCCCCACCCCCTCTCCCTCTGAGGCGAGTATTGTGCCCCCGCGTCGTTGGGCAATTATCCCCGGGAGTAATGAGGAGCGTCTCTCCCTCCGCGGCGCACTGACTGACACCTCTCCCACTCATTTGTCAACAAATCAGACGGCTGGTGTGGGCGGCCATATTGAGCTGAGGGTTGTCGTTGGGAAGCTCAGACTGAGGCACATCGCCACGTCTCCCTCTCTCTCTCTCTCTCCCTCACCCTCTCTCTCTTTTTTTTCTATCCTCCTCCATCCCTTCCTCTCTATCTCTGCCACCTCGTTATCTCTGACAGGGTGTCATTCGTTCCAACTCTCACTCCTCCTGTGTCAACCCTCCACACGCTCCGATGTATTTGTGTTCCTCAGCCACCGAGAAAAGTCTGACTTCCAATGGGCCTAATGGTCATATGTGGCTAATGATCACTAAGCTGAACAAGTGACACTGTTCAATTTATTTATGTCAAAGTCAGATGGATCAGTCACAGCCAGTCGCTGTAAACACTTTGTCCAACTAGACATAAAGATAAGAGTGCAAAAGGGAAAACATTTTCAGATACGTCTTTACTCACAAAGGCCTCCTTTCAATTTGTCACCATTAGTCGCTGCAGCTGTAGAGGATATGTAAATTTCCTCCGCCGTGTCATGTCAAGGTGAGCGAGGTCTTTGATGTGCCAATTAAACTCTGTATGTTTTCCTGTGCACTTTAAAGATGTGAGACGAGTGACTGTGTGCGAGCTTCAGATGTGAGCAGGGCGAGCCGAGCGTGTTTACATGCAGGGACATGCATCAGATGTGTGTTTCTGTGACTCGAGTGTGTACTCACTGTGCTCTTTGCGCTCCTCTGGGCTCGATGAAGCCTCTCCATCAGACAGCAGGCCAGACATGGAGAACAGCTTCCTTCCTGAGTCCTCCCCTGCTTTGAGGGAGCCTCCCGGGGAGCCGAAGTCAAACTCCTTCCCCTCCACCTCCGGGAAGCAGCTTTTCAGCCTCTTGGCAGGGGTGAAAGCTGACTGATACACTCCCGACTCCCTCTCCTCTTGCGGGGAGGAGAAAGGTCGGAAGGCGCCCACCCCGCTATGGTTAAGCATGCTCAGGGTGGAGCAGTCTAGGTTCGGTGGGGTGAACTGTGGGTGCAGGTGCAGGAGGGAGGCTGGGAAGTCTCGGGAGGGAAAGGTGCCTGACATGGGGCCTTGGCGCTGATACATGGAGGTAAAGGTGTAAGAGGCAGAGGGGAAGGGGAGGTGGAGGTCTTTCTCAACGGAAGCAGGGACACCGAAGGGTCTGGGAGCCTGGCACGGGACGGAAGCGTCACGGCTGGCCTCAGCAGTGGAGGCGAGGACCATCAGGGCGGGGGAGGCCAGTGGAGCTGGCAGGTAGGAGGGGCTGTCCATCTTGAAGGGGCGGTGGAGGTCCATTCACCTCCCTTTTAGTGGTCCTGAGGAGAGAGGAGAGGGAGAAAACACACAGAGTCAGAGAAGAGAGCTGAGGTGGAGCGCAAAGGCTGCGCTACAACAGGACATGAAACAAAACTAGAAAAAGAAAGAAGTTTTTTTCAAAAGGTGCTCGTTTGTTGTTTTTTTTTTTTTCTTTTTAATGAGGCACACAAAAAGGAATATTTTCTTTATACCATTGCTGGATCACAATAATCAATTTGAGCAGTCCTGTAAAGAAATAATGAAATTGATTTAGGCTTAAAAAAAATATTTTATTTTGTTGAGATTACAACAACGATTTTTTTTATGATTCAAACGCCAGAATTGTCATGTCTCATTCTGTTACACACTCCTAGTTGCAACTCTAGAGGCATTTTTACAATTACAGCGTTGGACTAATTTCAATAGAAAAGGGTTGGAGGAGGCCCACTGTGCCTGTAAATAATTACGACGGGATAAATTGCCAATAAAACACACACGTAGCCGAAGCCTGCAAAAGATAAATTTAATAGTGAGGTATAAGCAATTAGAATTAAGAAAATCCTCCAAACATGTTCGGAAAAAAGACCGAGTGCTCTTTTTTTCTGTAATGAATTAATTGTCCCAGTAAATCAACAAATGCAAATAATGATGATTATGTCCAATAAAATGAAATAAAATCTGTGGTGGGTCTTTTTAATTAGAAAACACTTTCCAGAATAGAATTTTCTCAACATTTCTGTTTTAACTTGTAAAACATCAGTAGACACAAATCATCAAACGATTGACTGAGTTAAATTATTTGCAGTTTCTTTTTAAGAAACAGGGAAAAGATTAAACAATTATACAACAATTAGAACAAATTCTCAGTCGTATTTGTTATTTCTGTGTCTCTGTTTCTTGAACGTAAAATTGACAAATATAAAATATAAAAAGAAAAAGATTTGCGTTGGTCTTGTTAAAAGGCCGAAACGGAAAAGCAAAGTTTGGGCCCACTGATTCACCTTTTTGAGCTACATCGGTCCTTTGTCACTTGAAGAATCCAAACTTTTCTTTAAAATCCCCATAATGAGAATGAAAGTTTGCGCACTTCAGTGTCAGACTCGTTTAATTTAAACCCGACAAACTAAAGAAAGAGTTGCAAATAAGTGACAGTTCAGCAGCGCCATTGCTTTTACACAATCTGCAAGCGCAGGTAAGTCAAGATTTGAACCTGTTATTTTCCAAGAGTTAATCATGTTTCGCTTTTTAACATCGTCTCAAAGCCGAGAACACTTTCTCCAGCGAGAGGGCACAAGTTCCGTCAACTACCACAAAACCTCACACCCGCCAGAACACATGGCAATCAAAAAACTAATTAAGCCAAATAAAACAAATGAAGCCATAATCACTCGAGTTATCACGCAACATCAGTCGACACTTACCTTTCACTCAAAGTGAGATTTATGTTTCCGGCGGTCAACTCTCTCGCTCTCACCAGCTCTCTTCCAACTTGTAATATCAGGGACGCGCGGCACTTTCTCCTGGTCGCGCAGGAAAAAAAGAGAGAAAAGAAGGGGGGAAAAAACTGTGCAGCTGCGGGCAGCGCCGGCTCCTCTGGTCCTCCAGATGTTGCGAGTGTTCAGCAGTAAATTAACGGTGAGACTCGTGCACTTCAGAGAGGCAGAGCCGCTGCTTTTCTGGGGAAGGATCAGGGCTTCAGTGAGAGGACTGGCTGCGGGTCGATCTGACTCTACTGGTTTATCCTTCATGCGCTCCTTGTGACAATCCCCCTCCCCTCCTCTTCCCCTTTTCCCCTGCCCTCTTTCGCTGTGCTGTAGCATCTTCCCCCCCATCTTCCCTGTACTCTTTCCCCTGAGATGGACATATTCAATTCGTTGCCCTCACTGGACGTGTTTTGCTGAAATTGAGTCAAAGAAAAATATAGTTTTAAGCTTTCAGGGGGAAAAAAAAAACAAGACAACTCTGGGGCACTGAGGTGTCTGAGGAAAAAAAAACTCTCATAAAATATAGAAGAAAAACATCTAGATTCTTATTTACAACCTATATCACCTGTAAATACACTGAAAGTTGGCAGATCCACCAAACAGTGACATTTCTGCACTGCATGAGGATTTTTCTCCATAAAACGCTCAAAATTCAGAGCATTTGATTTACACAAGTTAACTCGGCTCATCAGTTTCACTGGGTGTGTGTGTTGGTGTCACTGCTTTGTTACTGTGAATGGCAGGTGATGGAGTTATCCTTTCCTCCACGGCTCACTGAGCCCGTACAGTCTCCAGCTGCTGTGATTGACACTTGGGAACATTCCCTTTTGATGAGACACAATGCAAACCAATGGTATTATTTGTCACAGATAATCTGCTTTCAACTCCAACAAATTACAAACAGCGTAATATCTACATTATTCATATCTGATTTCCAGCACATTGTCAGAAAGCACAGCTCAGAGCACCACAAATCAGCCCAAATCACTCTTAATTTGTTTTTATCGGTATTGGTATTGCTTAAAGACTTTTTGAAATAATGTAATTGAAATAATTCCTTATTCCCTCGAGCCAATCCAGAGGCTTTACACTGCTAATCTAATGTGACACGCAATTTCCGTCTCTCAGACGATTGCTTCCCCTCAGGTCCCTGTCTTTAATGAACAGCCATTTGGCTGTGAGCCTGTGTGCGTGCATGTCTGTCTAAGTGTGTGAGTGTGTGTGTGTAATCAGAGAGCAAGAAAGAGTCCTGAGATCGAAAATGAGTGAACTGGGAATATCACAGCCTAGAAGAAGACACGAGGAAGAGGCTCGTAGGGAGACACAGCCAGGAATCAGCGGGTTCATCGAGCTAACTCAGCCCGAAAAAACAGACTGGATAATTTGGGATATAAAAATAAATATTGACTCTCTTGTCTACCTTACCTAAGACTGAAGAGAACCGCGATTTAGCTTGGACAGTTAATCTGCTCCGTTCATCCATGATGTGATCCCTGAAACGGAGCTTTACATGTGTGCCGCTTCCTCTCACACCGAAAGACAGCCACTTGGCGAGGAGGTGGAGGGCCAGACAGCAGATGCAGACCTTTAAATGGACACATAAACCAGAGTCCAGTCGGACTCTAACAGTCCTGCCCTCGGACCAATACGGGAGTGTGTAACACATGTTTCCTTGTGACAAGGCAAGGTCATTAAGCTACTCAGAGAGCACCCTCTCCCTTACACATTGTTTTAGGGTTAGACAACCACATGCCACCACACACACTGTCCAGCAGACAAAGTCATAGCCCAGGGTCACACAAAACTGAAATATACGGGGCTGGACCTCTAAATCACATCTGCTCAGGGCAAGGATAACTTTTGTTTCAGTATAAATTAACTATCAGGAAACCAATGTTCTTTTCTTTTACTGGGAAATGCCAAAAATATCCTAATTTGTCAGCTGATCAGTGAGCACACTCACTACAAGTGGCTCTGTGACATTATGATTATTTTTACCCTGTTCTCCCAATTTGCCCACATGTGCAAGTGGCTGTGGGTGGTGCATAGCGGATGATGGGTGTGTGTCCTGCAGGCCCAGTGAAGTGTTAATGATGTCCCTGCTGCCTCAGCCAGGTTATGGCACAGGGGCCGTTAGCCGCCCTGGGTAAACTGCATGGCTCCCAGAATAAATTGCCACCCGAAGCCACGCAGGCTGGTCAGCCAGCCAATTACAGGCCTGCCCGCTCTGCTGAGGATGATGGGATACGATGTTAATTGTATGTCTTCATTTTCTGGCAGGAGGTGAGTCACTTGGCTGTCTTCTTGACTGCCACACACGCACACGCACGCATAACATCTTAATGCATGAGGTTTGTGCTTTGATTTGGTCTTTTTTTTAGCATTTGTTCTGTTCATCAGCACGAGGCTTGTCTCTGAACTTGACATTACATCGACTTTTGAATCATATTCAAGCAACTTTAATAACATTGGCTTAGTTTTGGGGCTCTACAGTATTATTTCCAACAAATAAGAGATGAGTTGAGGCAAATTAAATCAACGTGATGAGAGTTCTCCACTTCTTTTATTATGACGCCAGGGGTCATCAGCTGAGTCTTTTAACTTTCACGTGGCGTAATTAGAATGGTGAACAGTAAATAGTCATGTCTTTATTATTTTTTTTCACTCAGCTTTTATTCCCAGTTCTTGTTTTTGAAACATGGAGTTAACTAAGTTACTGCTGTAATCATTTCCACAGACCAATTAGTGATAATCACCTTTTTGCTGTGAGACTCTCG
Organism: Acanthurus tractus; assembly: GCA_029783725.1. Classification (NCBI taxonomy): domain Eukaryota; kingdom Metazoa; phylum Chordata; class Actinopteri; order Acanthuriformes; family Acanthuridae; genus Acanthurus; species Acanthurus tractus. The sequence continues at coordinate 15,071,821 of JAQNCA010000025.1, forward strand.
AGCTCCGATTAGAGCAAATTACATTCAAAATTTATAAGATCCCCCCTAATCAAAAGCAAAAGAGTATGGAAAATGAAGAAAAAATAAAAAAAATAAATACCTTGTTTCAGAGGAAGTGATTTGTACCTGTTAAGCTGAAGAGAGATGCACCAGTTTCAACATTTCAGCAGCTGTGCGGGACAACAGGGTGCCCCAGCAGGATGCTCGCAGTGGTAGCAGCAGTGGTGAAAATGAAGAGTGCTCAGTTCTCTGGAGTCAGTTGGGTAGGAGTTGTGCGGCGGAGTGCTACACCACTCAGTATATCAACATAGAGACTGTCTGGTAGCAGTGCTATGGAGAGAGAGGTTAGCTACTATATTAACATAGGGAGAGACAGCGCCAGAGCAGAGCAGTCTGCCAAAGACTGAGCAGTGGAAGTGAGACAGAGAGAGAGGCCATCGACCAGACAGCTACAAGATGGAGTGGAGGGGAACGTGTGAGAGATGAGCTGTCGAACATGTGACAATGTGTGTGTGTGTGTGAGGGAAAGTGTGTGTGTGTGTGTGTGTGTGTGTGTGGGTGTGTGTGTGTGGGTGTGACAGCTCCCCAAAGCAGCCAGTGAGCGTGAATGTGAGGAGGAATACAGAGAGGTGCATTATGGTCTCAATCATTGATCGGTTCCTCCCAAGGGGGCTGGTGACTGCCCCCAACCACACACACACACACACACACACATCAGTAACCTGTATGTTTGCACATTCACAGCACACCCGTGTTGGCGGGCTGATACTGTTTGCATCACCTCAACTTAGTCTCTACATAGCTGAAGTTAAATTCTGTAAGTGAATACAGTTTGATCAACAAGATCACGGTGGGTTCAGATGACTGTAAGAGGCAAAATATTCAAAAGAAAGAGAACAAGCAATACATGCTGTGTATCTTCAGGATGTATCTTTACCTTAACCGTGAATGTAACTTTAAGGTTCTGCATCCTTATTACTGGCAAGAAAATCTAAAGGAAAGATCAAAACCATCACTATGTTCTTCTCTCCACCTTTTCTGTGTCACACAGCTACAAGTCCAATCATCAATACTGAAAGTCTATTTAAAGTGGATCAAAAATGTAAAACTTAAAAACTCTATACAGCAGAGACATTGCCAGAAGTGAGTGCGATGAGAGATACAATATTTTCCCCCTTTCATTTTGCATGGGATGCAAGTTAATAGAACTAAAAGGACTGCAGGATTCTAGGCTACCCATTACTACACAATGAGATGAATAAAGGAAGAGGTAAAAAAAATGACAATACAATTCAGGACGATAATAAAATGCAGTAGTTGGACAGAGTATTTAGTTTTTATTATCTGTGAAAAGGAGGAAAATATCATCATCGTAACCTATTAGGACCCCTCTTACGCCTGACTCTTGCCTCAAAGATTACAAATGCACACAAAAAACTAAATAAAGCTGTTTGGGAATGTGAGAGGTTGCTTTGGTACACAGTGGCTTCAAATTCACAAGCTAGTCACGAGTTGGATGATTTTGATTCTTTGCTTCTGTGGTGTTTTCACAAACAAGTGTTAATAGTGCATTTGTTGACTCTTTTCAGCTGTGGATTTAGACATATTCATGGCAGCAGGACAGTGAAGGAGGGACTGACTCAAAATTAACTGCAGTGTTCGTGTTCACCACATTTTAGTTTATTTGTGTCTCTAATAGTTTTTGGACAACAATGGAGGGCTATGAAAGTGAGGAATAAGTTGTGTCAAGCTTTGGCTGCATAGACAAATTTTCCTGAAGGACTCTTTTAGTTGCGTTTAGACTCTGCATGAAATACGGTGACAGTAATAAAAATATAGAATATCACCAGTTTTATTCTTCGTGCATTTGAGGCTACAGAGTCTTTTCAGGACAGAAACAGGAGTGTTACGTAGCCACGAGGCACAGAGTTAAGTGCAGTGACAGCCTGCGTTGTAAACCCACGACACCGCTTTAATCTACACACACATATACACACATAAACACAACGCCGGCCACCGCCTAACATCACACCCTTTCCCCTCCCCTCGCTCCCCGCCTCACCCATCCAGCCAGCCGGGGCCTCCGTCCTCTCTCACCGCCACGAGGCTGACACTAATGTGACACTCTGGAAAATAATTACCAACAAACGCACTGCTGACTGCAAACAGCTCGCTCCCCTCAGTGGACTGTCACTAGTCATTAGTCTGAACTCTGGGAGAGGACAGGACCACAGAGAGGGGGGTGTTGGGGGGTGTGGATGATGAGGAGGGCCATACCATGTGCGGAAGGAGGAGATAAAGAGGAGAAACAGAGATCTGAAAGGATGAGATGGTCGTCACCTGTTTTTGTTTTTGGTTGTAAAATATGTAAAACTGTGTTAGGTGTCTGGGTGAACCACAACCCTTCTGGTTCGATCCTCAACATTGGCCCCCTCTGGTGGTTCACATTATATCAACCGTGGTACGGAAGCATCACCTGGCCCACTTTGTCCAGGATGGTGCTAACTCAGTCAGCGCACTGGTTCCTGGTGTAATTTCCCTCTTGGGTTTGAGGGACTTAAAGGGGAAGGGACACTGGAGTGGAACATGAAGAGAAATGCAGCATTTAGGGGTGAGAGAGCAGAAAAGTCTTTGGTCCAGGTAAGCAAAGAAGTAAAATGAAGACAGGGCGCTCAGCCTGAAAACTGTTCAAAGTGGCAGCAATCCCAACACAATTACCAAAATGCCACAGGGTACATCAATTCTTTGAACACCAACCCCCCTCCTGAACACTGTTATTTGAGTTGCCTTGGGGGGCAGCCGTGCCAGTGAGAGATTAAAATTTTTTAGAGCTCCAACAATGGCCAATATTAAAATGTCTCAATACATCTGCCTGGCTATTTTGATTGGTAACTTTACCCTTGACTCCTGAGCAGAAAAAGGCCCGTTCTCTGAGCTATTGTCAGCGGGCTGGAGTCTAATTCTTGTATGATTCAGGCTAATGAGCTGGTAATAAGTCCTGTGAGTGTGTGTGTATGTGTGAGTGTAAACGAGGAGGATATTACAGTGTAGTGGAGAAAAGGAGGAGAAGGAGGAGGGCAGGGATGGAGAGAGGGTGGAGGGCTCTCATTGTTCAATAATCGGAGGGTACAAGGTTTAATCTGCGAGCAAGAAAACTGTTTCCTCCCTTTAAAATACAGCGGGGGCTTTCATTGATAGTCAGTTTCCACTTAGACAGTCAGACTCGGCTGAAATAAGTGTTCATGCTTCTCTTTCTCGGGTCAAGACAGTAACAAGGAGCGAGAGACAGGGAGTTAGAGAGAAAGTGAAAGTGTGTGTCTGTGTGTCACCCAGCCAATGGCTTTATCCAGCCTTATCCTGAACCATGAAACCATAGTGCATGACACCCTTCTATGCTCTGCACAGATATGGCTATTCACTGTTAGCACAGAGATTTGACAAGCCAGACTGCTCTCACTCAACAGCCTGGGTCAAATGGATGACTGTCACAATCTTTTTATCTTTTTCTCCCTCTCTCTTCCTCTCCATTCCACTCTGTGCACCCTCTTTTTTTTTTTTACTCCCCACTTTGCCGCCAATCTCCAACTTTGCCTGTTCAAATTGACAAATTCAACCAGCTACAAAAGAATAAATGGAAGCAAGAGAAGAGGCCTCTGAAGGGTATAATCTTTGCAGAGGGAAAGATCTGGTTGACTGGGAGACAGGCAGGTGAATAGTGTCAACATTCAGATTTAAATGTTTCCTCAAAACCACAAAAATTGTGTCAAAGTTAAAGCAACAAAAAAAATAAATAAAATGATTATTTAAAGACCTAATTTTTTTTTAAAATGGTTGATTGGAAGAACACACAATTATGACACACATTTTTCTCCCTGATCCAGACCAGAGGATGGTGGTGCCTTTGTGGTCAGCTAAGATCCGGCTTCCTGCAGTTGGCAATAGAGAGTTGACATTTTTAAATGCAGTTTTCAGAGGACAAGAAAGTGTCCTCTATGTAATTTGAATGAGGTTGAAAATAAAACAAATTGTATTGAAAATGTAGACTATCGTACATCCAAATGAGGCATTTGACTTTTTGTCATCAGTGGATAAAAGTGTCAGTTGTGAAAGAAATATTCAGATCCTTTGCTCGACGATATCCTGTGTAGTTTTTGCTCTGTAGGGCTACAGAGCGAAGCCTCAATAAGTGGGGTTTCGTTTTATTTTAACGGTTCACACAAATGAGCTTGCAAGTATTGCAATTACATCCTGCCTTTGGTTTCCTGCAGCTTTTTCTGGTTTGCAGTTGGTGGCAGTAACCATTAATAAGTGTAGCAATGAGCCAACAAAGGCATTAAAGAGTGAAGAGTGCTGGCTGCTAAACATGGATGTGAAAAATGTACCATTTAAAACATTTAAAATCTGCTTTGAACTGTTTAATGAGGAAGGAGAAGTAATCATTTTTTTGTTAGACCTCAAATACAACTTTTGCTTGATTAAAAGAAGACTTCACAGGGCACCTTTAAGCAAAGTACCAGTACAACAATGTAAAACAAATTTTACTTAGACACTCAAGTGTCTTTTATTTAGTATTCTATTACAGTAAAAGTACAGATGTGTCACCAACAAATGACTGTTAAAGTAAAGATTTTATAGACAAACTTCCCATTTTAAGTGATGAAGTATTACATGAAGATTGTCATACTTTTATATTAATGCTCTTGTGTGTTTCTGTTAAGGCTGCTGCAGTGAAGCTAATTCAAGCTACTTCAAAAGCTATTTGTAAAAACTGATTACGAACTCAAAAAAACGCAACTCTGTTCACTTGTAAAGTCCAAAAGGTCTTTACTTCTGGGGTTCTGTACACAAAAGGCAGTCAATATGGCAAACAAACAAGACAAGGGCTCGACTGAGACGAGGTCAAAATCATGAGCGGGGATCTAGAAAAACAGGAACACTTAACATTGGGAAAATACCTGGAACATTTGACACCAAGGACAAAGAAGGAGCAGCACAGGAAAGTGGGAGCACACACGCAAAATACACAAGGGAGGCAGAGATATTGGACATCAGGGCAGACAATCACAATGCATGAGGTCAGAGACAATGCATTTAACAATGCATGATCCTTATAAACGTATGTCATTTTGTGATATTTAATCTTTATCTGAGAAGTAACTAGAAGCAATGGCTATGAAAATACATGCTGTGTGGAACTGTAAGGTAGCACAAAATGAAAAAAGCACAAGTACCTCGAAATGTTCTTGAATCCAGCAGATTTCATAGTGTTGTACAACACTTAAAATAAACACTTTTATGCATTCATACATTCTCTCTAAGTGGTATTTCCTCACAGCATCATTCAAATCCCCACACAGCAAACCTCCTACTCTGTTTCCCTTGTCTCTCCTGTGGTGTGTCACCTTTGCGTATGTCTATCTACCTCTAAGCCCCATGAGGCCCTGTCATGCAGCCCATGGTTTGTGTGTGTAAAAATCCTAATCACCGCACATTCCCCAGTTCCTGCACACCACACACACCCACCCACACACACACACACACACACACACACACACACAAACACACACACACACACGGTCTATCGGTGTTCAGTCAGGTAAAGGTCTCTCAGTCGTGCTCTGTGAGTGGCCTCTGCTCAAACAGATCAATAGACACTGGCACGTCCCTCCACCAACCAAGAGAAAACAATTAAAAGCCATCGATCCTGTGCCAGGCTCCTCCATGAATATGCATGTGTCCTTGACCTTCCCTTGGAGAGGAAAAGAGAGAGAGAGAGAGAAAGAGACTGACAGACAGGTATAGGCACACACTCGTTCCCCCTCTCTCAGTTGTAATGTTAACTGGTTTGGGATTGTGTTTGGAGAGGCCTTGTAATGTTCCTTTTTCTGTTAAACCGCTGACATCAAATCTCCAACAGGTCTCCTGAGCTTACATAGGGGCAAATTGTCGCATTAAAAGCTGTGAAACCAGTTGCTCTTTTATAAGCCTGTTTTAGGCACAGACTGCTCTTTTTTCCGAGCCGTGTCAGGAACAAGGATCAAGTGATCCCACAACAACCGTCCCCTCCAGCTTTCCTGCTGCTCGCCTCTTGTCTAATTACGGATGTGTGACATGCACATGGGGACGTCTCCATGTTAGCACATCACTGTGCCTGTCCTGACACATCCTGTGGTCACAACAGTAAGAGCTGCAGGGGACAGCCCTGCCCTGTCCCCCGTCACTGGGGATTAGCATTAGCATGCTAACAGGACCCCCGGGGGAGTGCTGCGCTAAGGGTCAGGCTGACAACTGTCAACAGCCTGCTTTAATTAGCTGAGCCTGGTCTTCAAGGAGCTATGCTAAGACTGACTCCTCGTTCAGAGTCCTGTTTACTAAGAACATATTATGGACAGAAACAAAAGCGTCATGCTGGTTTTTGATTGATGGTAACTGAAAGGATTCGAGCCTGACATATGTTGCAATTGTGAATAAAAATATCTATCTGTATCTCCTCTAGTCCATCATTCATAATCAATCCCTCTTCTCACCATCCCGGCCTCATTTTGGCTTTAATATTGTACTCGCATCAGGAGTCAACTGTGTTAGCGCTGACATGTCACACTGGCTAGCTCCTTACCTGACAGTATCAAGATGGCGTTGTCATGGGCCCGGGGATGAGGTGAGAAGCAGAGTGTGTGAGAGGTGGAGTGTATCGTCAGTCAGACAGTGCATTATCCAGCTGTTCTTTGGCTGTCTACCTTTTTCTGTGGCGGGGTAATGGGAGTGTCACACACTAGCGAGACAGTTGGAGTCTCACTATTCAGCTGAGAGGCCACATCCATATACACTGCCTGCTAACTGACTGCCAACGCTGGCGAGGTTGTCCTGTCTGCCCTGTCTGCCCCACAATGACTGTCAGTGGCAACCTGGGGGCTGGCTGGCGTGACTGTCAGCGACTGGTCACAAAGCATTTACCTGCTGACAGATTTGCAATTAGTCCAGGGAATGTTGTTACTGGGAGAGAGGAAGGAAGAGAGAGATGGGGGGGGGGACCAGAGAGGGGGGAGGCGGGAGGGATAGGTATAGGAAGGGAGGCAGGGAAAGGGTGAATAGATGGAGAGTGAGAGGTGGATAGATAAAGAGGAGAGAAGGTGTGTTTTGGGGGGGTTGATAGGGCAGGTGAGAAGAGACGCAGAGACAGCAGCAATGGAGAGTGAGAGGTGAATAGATGGAGGAAGGTAAAAGAGGATTGTGAGGATTGGACGGGTTTGATCTCTGAGGCATCACTCAGTGTGTGTGCGTGCTGAGTGTGTGTGTGCATGTGTAGAAGATTGGCCCATAGTATCGTGTCAGGGGAGTGTGGCTGCTGTTGGCCTTGGTCAACACACATTTACTTAGTGACACAATCTTAATGAATGTTCCCAGTCGCATCACCCCATCACACACACACACACACACACACACACACACACACACACACACACACTGCCGATGACCTCCTGGAATAACTGGCTTCAATGTGTGGAGGAACAACTGACGACAACTTGTCTTTTAACACGTTGCATGTATCCGCTTGAATTTCAACGCATCCACATTTTTTCTGCACAAAGACTTGCATTAAAGGAATAAATGGTGACTGGTCCTCTGGAGTCACATGGCTTTGTAACACACCGCGACCTCGCACAAACCCAGCGCCGCTCTGCTTTCCCTCAAACTCTGGAACTCATCACCATCTACTAATGACCTCTCTCCCTCTCTCTGCAAGCTAGTAACACTCCCCACTCGCCCTTCACTCTCATCTTTCTCCATCCCACACACTCTTTGTGAGTGTGTGTGTGTGTGTGTGCTCTCTGCCTGATAAGAGAGTGGCGGGGGCTCGTCCCTGGCCCCTAAGGGAGAGACGGAGCGTGACCGAAACTGTAGTCCCAAACCAAACACAAGTAGAAATTGGTCCATGGGCCAGGATCAATAGTGAATTAGCCAGTATGCTGGTTCAACGGAGGGCTGCTCAGCTCTGATCTGATGATCCATAGTAAGGGGCCGCGAGTGGAGACTTGAGACAAGCAAAGAGACAAAGAGGACTTCAGCTTTGTAACCGTGGCATCCACTACGCAGTGGTGACCTACTCAAACTGAAGGTTCTCCTTAAAGAAACTCTGAGCACCATGACTGTCCTTTCCAGAAAAAACAGCTACAGTAGCTCCAAAATCCTCAGTAATGAAAAAAGGGCATTTAATTGCTTTTGTAATTATAACATTTGTGTGTCATAAGCAAAGGAGGCAGGGTGATAGTAACAGCCACAGTGTGCATGTGGGAAAGAGCTTTGGTTAGATGTTAAAACTTGAGCTTGAATCAAGAAACTGCTGATCGTGTGCACTGCAATTCTCATCCACTTTTCCCCACAGCTAAAACCAAGTTATTTCAGTGTCTTTACCTAACCGAACCTTAACTGTGGATGCGTTTAATCAAAGTCAAAGTCTGACAAATTTTTAGAATAGCATTGAGACTCACTGTATTACTTGTGAGAGAGATTTAAAAAATAACAATCAAAATCAATGCAGCAGAGTAAGATATTCTTTTAATTCCTGCATTACCCATGATGCAGTCTTCATCATCTTATCATCTTTTCATCTTCTGTTAGACCATCCCTGCCCTTCCTGTCTCTTTCACAGAGGAAATCTTACACCTGTTTTAACAGTCTTGGTGGTATACATTATCACTTATAAATTTACCAGGGAAGTTTCCCGTCAGAGTGAAGAAGAACAAATGTCAAACTAAAACTGAAAATTAGAGCATGATTGTTGAGCACTAGCATTTTTTCCCCTCAAGGTTTTCTTCAAGAAGTCCTGAGGCCACGGTCATTGTCTGTGGATGTGTTGACGCTCTTTGTGGTGCAGGTGTGAGTGCTCTACTAAAGTAACCCCACTGTTCATCACTGCCTGCCCTGATCCCAAAGGTGTGTGTGTGTGTGTGTGTGTGTGCGTGCATGTGTGTCTGTCTGGTGATTAATGAGCAGCAAGGTCTGATGGATTGTCCTGATCACAGAAGGGACACAACGTTGAGGAGACACACACACCAAGTGGAGATATAGGTTGCTGTCCAACATACTCACACACACACACACACACACACACACACACACACACATATGCAGACACATGCACACGCACACTCAAACACAAACACATGCAAATTTATGCATACACACACACGCATACATTCACAGACATGTGAGCACATATATAGTCGATACATTCAAACACTGTCAACCCAGCCACACACACACACATGCACACACACACACACACACACACACACACACACAGAGTTAACCTCTATCAGTCCATTACATCAGGAAGTGTCATCTCACACACATCTTCCCATCTGCTGCCTCATACACATGCACACCCACACACACACACACACATGCACTCCTCAACCTCCTGCACCTGGTCCAGCTGACAGAGTGGAGAAGTTTCCAGAGGTGAATGTGTGACCTGAGTGGGCTGACACCATTATCATGTCATCTCTCTCTTGAAGTTTGTGATGTGATCATGAGATGAGCGTATCTCTGCAGCTGCAGGTGCAATGAAGAAACACAGACACAAACACACATACATGCACACACACACACACACACAACACCAAGGTGGCCTCTTCTCTCGGGGACTTAGCAGGGAACAGACATAACAATGCACCTCATGTTGCCTCGCTGTCATGGTTGTTTCTTTGCCAGGCGAAGTGGGTTATTGTGATCTGAATCCACTTTGCGATACTTACCGTTTGACTGAGTTCTTAAGGTGATTTACATCGATAGAGTGGGGCTTTCTTGGGTCCAATGAATCGCATTTGGAATATCCCATTTTGCAACACAAACACATGCAAAGGTGTGGACGCATACACATTCATACACATTCACACACACACACCCCCCCCCCACCCCCCAGCAGTCTGATAAGGTTGTCTTATCAGAAAAGAAAGGGAAAGGTGGAGGGGGGGGGCAGCTGTGTGATAATGGCTTTCACCAAATCCCTCCTCTGTCACAGATTAAAATGCCTGCTTGGAGAGCATTAGCAATCTTTCTTTTCATCTGTCTCCTCTTTTTTTCCCCACAGTCGGCCAGTGCCATCGGATTTCTCGGCCAATCTATTGTCACAGGCCTGCCACACATACAAGGAGAAGTCAACCTCAATCTGATAGGCCATTGTCTTATTCTCCCCATCGCTGATTCCTGCTCATGGTATTGATCGCAAAGCTGTCCCTCTCACATCTCATCACATCGCTCCCTGTGAGGGAGTGTGTGTATGTATGGGTGTGTGTGTGTGTGTGTGTGTGTGTGTGTGTTTGTGTGTGCATGTGTGTTTGTGCCTGTGTCAGTCAGTCTGATGG
>JAQNCA010000025.1:15082287-15094805 GCA_029783725.1 Acanthurus tractus
GTGTGTGTGTGTGTGTGTGTGTGTGTGTGTGTTTGTGTGTGCATGTGTGTTTGTGCCTGTGTCAGTCAGTCTGATGGAAGATGTGGTCAGTGTCCCATTGGAAGAATCTCCCAATTGGGTGAAAATGCCCAAATTAGAACTCTTTTCTGTAATTACACAGATCTATAGGTGGCTGGACTGCACGCTGGAACTATGTACAATTGAGCCCAGTGGACTCCCTCCTAATCCGGTCACTCCAGGTATCAAGAGATCACATAAGCGCAGAGAAGAAGCCACTCGAAACTAACTGTGACACTGCTCAGCCACTTTCCCAGTAACACCCCACCCACCCACCCACCAACGCCACCTTCGCCTCCTCCTTCTCCTCGCTCTCGTGCCTCCTCCACCATGCCTCACAGGCCCGTCTGTCACCCCTCTATAATTATGAGGAGTGAGAGTAATGTGTTGCAGTATGAATAGGATTGTCGGCCTGATTGTGATGTATAGGCTTTCATTACCATGTCCAGGCCTGTGCCCTTCGCCATGTAGGAAATCCTATTTAGGCCCTAATTTGGGAGCCTCCCCGACCGTCCCGCCTGATAGCAATCACACACAGTAATTGTGTGCTGGGGCAACTGACAAGAGTGGAGGCTCAGACATGGAGAAAGGGAAAGAAAGAAGGATAGGAGGAGGAGGGAGGGAGGAGGTCCTGACAATGATATATCTGCATAGTTTGGTACATTATTCAAGTCATCCTCCGCACAATATGTATGTTTTTGTGTATATTTACTCATTTTAATGTGGGTCTGTTAGAATGAGAATAATTCAGAGGCACTCACAGTAAGACTGGAGATGCTGGTGTACAGGATTTGATGTGATTTTGTAATGGACAATTGGAAGGTTTTCCACTTTCCCCTCTCTCATTTTACCTCAACAATGCTACATAGCTAATTGGGAGGAGAGATCATGCTAACTCAATAATTATGATTTATGAGACAATCTCCAGTGGGTATCGTGCATTCTCCCCCGATCTGATGACAACATGTAGCCAGCCCTCTAGCAATCAATATTTGTACATTTTCCATGTCTAAGTTGTTAACTTTTTAAATATTTCATTAGTTCTCCACACCAACATTTATGCAGATATGACTCCACTTATAGGCTTGTAGATAATGAATGTCTAATTGACTCATTTAAATACTGTTTGCCTGCAGGAGGGCCTTTGCATTAAATGTTTGATTGCCCTCATATTATCCGTCATTAATCCCCTCTGCTCTTAATAAGGACTTTATGAGTCTTTCTTAAAACTTCTCATCTACCTCACTATTCCCTTTGCATAATTAAGTAGAATATTCAAAATATGTAAATGAAGAAGCTCTCAGGATTTGACTAATGGTCTTTGTGCCACCGAATTTCTAATTATAGGCAAACCTTTGCATTTTCTGTTCAGCCTTCAGTCACGGTCCATTAGCTCGGGTCAATATGGGTCAATAGAGTTAGCTCTTATGTTTTAAATCTGGCTTAAGCTTGTTTTTATTTTACACTACATACAGCATTTGATCAAACCAATAACAGTTCTTTATACCTGTTGTGTTTGCCAATGCAAGAAGTATGGCCCGCTCAGCCACAGGGAAGTCTTTTAAAGGAAGATGTACAGCACAGAGCAAACTTTTGACAGCCGTTACAAACTGTCATTGTGCCAGAGTGGGTGAGAGACACAAACTTGTCTGTGTTTATAGCTTAACTGATCCTCTTATTCCTGCTACTCCTCCAGTCTCTCTGCTCTGCCCTAATCTCTCCGGGGGTCTTACTGGCCCAGTATGACAAATGGGAAGGAGAGGCCAGTCAAGCGTGGGCTCTGTGGAGAGGCTCAGGCCGGGGGTCTCACTAAGCCCCCTCAGCTCTGCCCTGGATCATCTCTGACATGGCCTACACTAACCCCGAAGACTGAGAGGCCACACAGATCACACACAAACCCAGGTATGTATACAGCACCATAAATGGGTCCACGCATGTAAGCACACAAACAGAGAAACACAAGCAGAGATAAACCTTTGATCAGAACATCACACCAGACTGATCTGTCTCATAGACACCTTTACCTCATGTCACATGTGCAAACACACATGTGCGCTTACAACTTCTCACTTCTTAGCTGCTCCAGCCATCCAGGAACGGTATGTATGACTGTCAGCACAAATCTGATGATAAAACCCAGCTAGCTCTATTTTAGAAAACACAGTCCAGCTCAATAAGAGCATGTACTAAATGACTGCAATGTAATGGGTGTCTGTGTGGCTGTACTCAGAGCTGTGACTCTGACAGGGCATGAGAATGTAATGCGCTGAAGTCTCCTTCTCTTCCCCCCTTCTCTCTTTGGCTACATGCTCCTCTGCGCCCCACTGCTTCTCAGCCACGGGATCAGCTGCAGGCGCTAATGAAACGTCAGTCAGGTAATTGAGGTTCTGGTGGTGGTGGCGGTGGTGGTGGTGGTGGTGGTGGTGGCCCAGCCAGGCAAGCAGTCAGCCTGTGTGGGTGATGACACCAGGACGCTAGCAGCTACAAGATCTCAGCAACTTCCTGTGAAGCTGTACAGGAACTGCAGCATGACCCAGCGGGTTGGAAAGCATTGCATTTAGGTTGACATTCCCTCTGCATCTTCCTGTTTGTGTTAGGGAGAAATTTGAGCGACGCGTATCGGGGTTTGTGCTGGTAAGTTGAGTCATCAACTCAATGAGAAATTGTTAAGCAGCTTGGTAAAAGCTTCTGTCTGTGAGGAGGATGTCCTGTCAGCAGCACTAGTGATGGAGTCAGAGGTTAAAATCCTTTGTTATTGCACCCCAGAGTGATGTTACCATCCCTGCCATACGCTGACCTGCTCAGCACCCCCAGTGAGTTATGGGTAATGTTTAATTCCCCTGCCATGACAGCTGTGGATCCGCATGGTAAATTGGATTTTTTTTTTTCTTTCTTTGTTAGAGTCGTGCTTGTGCAGGTGAAGAGAGGGACATTCGCTGCACTGGTTTGCCGAAGCAACTCTGTCACATATTGTTCAGAGGCCTCTCTGTCTCTCGCTGACAAATCAAGTCAAACTGGCTTGTTTCTCGGGGCTGATGGTAGAACAGAGTGGAGCTGATCTGTCCAACCTGATCATTGTTTATAGTCAGCATGCAATCACAGCTCTGACCTGAAGAGACCACACTCTTCTCACCCCTACGTGTCCCCCTTTCTTCATCATGTTAGCTAGGCGAGACAATAAAATAAAAGTCCATATAAATGGATACACACACAAGCTGAGGACGAAACTGAATGCAGTTAACTCATGCACGCTCAAGACATGAATACATATGCTGCAAACTGTAAAATTGGGAGGTTAACCTTGTTTTTCTATCTTTGAGTGATGCTTACTAGCTGATTTAGAGATCTTTCCTGTCTACATCTGCTGCATGAGTAAACATGGAATTCTGTGCTTTCATTTTGGCCATATTAATTTCTAATAAGGTGCCATCATGAATTTTTTTTTTTTAACTTTTACTGCCTCCCAGGTGGGAAAACAAATCAGTTATTATTGCTTTAAGTTTTGATCAGTTTGGTTTCAACAGTATAAGTTAAGAAAATAACAAATATGAAAATCCATCTGACTTTTGTACACTCAGTATGTATGACTATTCTAGGAACTCTCCCAATCTAAAATGACTTTTTCTTTTTCACAAGCATCCTGCCATATTCCTACTTTTACAGGGTAGGACACCTTGAAAGAAAACACCTGACCGGGGATGTTCCCGAGAGCAGCGCAGTACCAGGGAGAGGGAAGTCCAGATTTATTCCCACTCTCCTCGCTCAACTCCACTCCACTCTCTCCTGTCTCCCTGAGGCTTTAATGTGGAGAGTGGACAGTGGGGTTAATGCCTCGCTGTAAGCACTGCTTAGCACCAGTGATTGGGTTTGCGTTGAAGCAAGCCTTCCCCCACCAGCAAAAAAAATCCAGTGGAAATGACTTCCACTGTCCCACCCTATGGGCAAAGATGATTTCCCAACCTCCGGTTTCAACTCCCCTTCCCTTTGTTGCAGCTCGGTGTCCCACAGGGCACAGGTGAATTTGATGTGGAACAATGATTAAAAGTTTTTTCCCTCGAGGTGACCTGAATACTCGAGGAGGTGAAAGTCAAAGAAAGACACGGAGATGAGAAGGGGGCATGGAAGTGAAAGTCTGTTTTGGACATTTGTTATGGCTCATATAGTAAGTGCTCCATCCTGAGCTCAGGAGGGAAATTATCCAGACCCTGTCCTCACTCTCCCATTGCACCATTCCTGCCTCTTTCCCTTGTAGTAATCAGCGATTGTATGTGACATGATGGGTATAAAGCACTTTGCCACAGCGTGGAGGCATCGACAATCTAATCATTGTCACATCAGCGATTACCTCAAGGCGTGATGTATTTGAACAGGGTTCTATCACATCTGCTATTACCTGACTCTTCCTGCCTTATGTCCCTCTGTACACATCTTTTCTCCTAACTGTGTGTTCAATCACCACCACCAGCGTCGCCTCCTGGTGCGGGCGAGTGACCCCCTCGACAGTGACGTATGCCAGCGATTAGCCTGGATACAGTTCAATTATGATAAACAGCCAGTGCACCTCTTAGGCCGTGATTAAAGCCTCGGCCCGGCCTTGATAAAGAGATCCCATCTCAATGCCATCACAACCACATTATAAGACACTCTGCCGTGGTGTTCTGCCTCATGCTTTTCACATCAGTGTTGCAGAACGTACACTGTAGCCTGGATGGAGCTCATGGCAGATGGAGCAAGATGGGGGCTGCTGGGGGTCTTTATCATTCACACACGGCTGGTGATGCATCCCTTCCCACCTATTTTCAATTTAGACGAGTATTTATTAATAACCTCCACTTTCTTGAAGCCCATCTTACACGATACCTGCCATATAACTTAAGATAGGTTTAGATATTGAGGGGAAAGGGAGGGAGGGAAAAAGCCCCGGTTTTGATAAATGGATGAGCAGTGATGAAAAGAAGATATCAGAGGAGCATGAAAGGAGAGAGGGGAAGAGAGCAGAGCATTAATCCAACACCAGGCTGGTCGAGAGAGGGAGCGAGAATGAGAGACAGAGAAAAAGGGAAGAGAGAGGGGAGGAGGAAGCAAAAGAAAGATAGCCTTTCGGCTGTGTTCTGTCAAGGGAGAAATTACACATTTACGGAGGTTTTTTCAAGCAACGACGGCTTCCATAGATCAAGCCACTGGATTTATGAGCCAATTTTCAACATGAAATATAGACACTGAGAATCCATTTTACCCATGTTTACTTGCCTTCTCTCACTCTTTTTCTTTCTCTCAATCAAACGGCCTAAGGTGTGCGGATGGATTTACTCCTGTAACCCTAGCAGCATTTATTAGAGCAGTAAACGAAGATGTTTTGATTTTGATTTTGATGATGATACCACATTAGATGTAGTGTTTTCAACTAAGACACCTAAAAAAGAAAGCTTCTCAAGTCTGAGAGGATCAAGACTTTAAGAGATGGTTGAATGAGAAAAAATCTTTTTTTTTTGCTATTAATGAATTTCTTTTTGTCAAAAAACAAGAATTAAACTTTCTTTAGTCAAAAAAACCCCACTTAAAATGGCATTTGAATGGTTTTAGTTACAAACCCTGAGATGTGGTGATAAAAATAAAAGAGCCAAAGAAATGGCAGACTGAATATTTAGGTTATTTAGATGATTTTTTTGTCATATATCTATTATCTTTGTAGATGTACGAATACACAAAGTATGCACAGATCAGTGTTCCCCTCTTCTGGGCAAACGTATTGAAAATCTGCATAGAAATTAATGTCTTAGTAGGCTAACGACATAATTGACACGCAATTAGCAATATTATGGAGAGGGGACCTAATGAAGTTTCACTGGCTGTGCCAACCTAAGAATGATCACTGCTTAATTATCATATTAATGAAGTCATTAGTTGTCACTTAACTTAAATGACAGGTGAGGTAAGAATGTCATGATCCTACAATTTCCCTGGCAAATGTGTATTCAACACTAATTACCTCCAAATTAAGATCTCATCTGAGAAAGAGAGAGACACTCGTTGAAATGTGAAAAGGGCCACCACGGCATAAACATGTAGACTGCAGACAAAGAGAAAAAACAATGAGGTTTATTGAATCGTTGACTAAAGCATCTTCAAGGTCACCTGAGGACAAACAACGCAAATTTGCCACACTACTCTGGGCAGCAGTTTCAACCATCTTCTATGAGAGAATGAGACGCACTCTGGGTCGAGAGGGAGCTACGGTGGGTACTAAAGGCTAACACACAAACACATTTCCAGTAAACACTATGGCATGATTAAGCCACATAAAAAAAAAAAAAAAAAGCCCTGGATGGGTCAAATGAGCATTGCGGCTTGAGGTCCTCCCACTTCCAGTCTCTTCTTTCATTCCAATTCATTTCAATTACCCAGTCATTCCCACTTCTTCCCCATGTCCTGATTAGCTCAGCCTGGCAATTTACAGTTGATCTTGCCTCATCTAAGGCCGAGCAGTGGTGGAGGCAGGAGGTCGAGCAGTAATGGAATGAAATGTCACTCAGTTGTTGCCTTTTGTCACAAAGATGCTGGGCAGGCCAGATTGGGAGGGGATGGAGAGGTCTCATTGGTGGGTGAAAAGATGTGTTGTGTGTGTGTGTGTGTGTGTGTGTGGGGGGGGTGTGTGTGTGTGTGTGTGTGTAGTTGTTTAGTAAATGGGCTGTATTACAGTGTCCTGCTCCCCTGTGTCCATCTTATCAAACTATAAAACTTGTGGACGTCTCCGCTTTGAGACTAGAGGAACTCGCACAGCTCCGTGTCCTCCTGCTGTGTACCAGCTGGTGCTCTCACCCTCATCAAGGCTTCTTCACCTTTTTCACTGAAGACGAGCTGGACGCTGACTCCCTCCGTTTGCGCTGCAATTTGACACAGAAAATAAGAACATCAGTGTCTAGCAGGGATTTCCTCCTGTGTCTACATTCCTAGCAGCCTTTTACAGAACTTTTTTGTTAAAATACCAAGTAAGTTGTCTTGAAATACTGAGTACTGTTAAAAGAAAGACTTGATCACATTTTTTTAAATATCAGTAAGAAAAGGACAGTGGACAGTTTGGAAATTTCCGGAAGTTCTAAGTTTTGTAGACTTACTGAGTTTGGAGTGAGCGGTGCTCCTACAACATCAATGATCTGCTCCTTCGCTTCCACCTTGATGTCATCTGTACTGGGCCAAGACTGGGTTTCACCCCCTGGTGTGGACACTGCGGTGCTGTTGGCAGCATTGAGCTCCGCGCTCTGAGTTGTGGCAACTAGTCCTGCTCCCGTAATTCCACCACACCCGCCTCCACTGCCTGCCTTCAGTAGGGCCTCATAGCGATGACGAAGCATCTGTTGTTCATACTCGCAATTGCTGTGGGCCTGCTTCAGCTCATACAGCAACACCAGGTCACTACGCAGCTCGTTGAACATCTGAACAATCTCCTCTGTGGGCATGGGATTCAGATCTGGGTCCACAGAAAGACACCAAGCCAAAACACAGTTTGAATATACACACCAAAAAACTATATTACAAATGTTCCGTTAAGTTGAAAAGAATGAGCAAGCAAATGCATGTGCTTATCCAAAACTGTTTGTTGCAGGGTTTCTGACAGAGCAGTAGACTTGATAGCTTGGTTATGCTTTGTTTTAAAATACAGTTTTGTTTTTAAGCCTTGCTTGTTAATCTAGCAGAAATAATTGATATCACTTACATGGTAAATGCAGGTGAAAAACTGTATCTATAACCCCCCACACAAATGACAACTTCAACATAAGGACCGAACAGGACAGAGATGCTGCATGAAATCATCATGCTCTGTTTGCCAGGAAATAGCTTCTTCTCTATGCTTGTTGCTGTTAAACAACAGCCTCCACTATTCCATGTGTTTATGTTTGAAAAGGTCAGAGTATTCCCTTAAGTGTGGGCCTGCACGATTCAGAAAAAGATATGAATCTCGACTTTTTAGCTTTGAATTGAAATCACGATTTTGTTTCTTACAAACTGAAATGTTTATTGTACACATGAAGTACCACCTATTTTGAACGTGGTCGGTTTGGGTGGTGGGCTGATTCTCGTCACTACTACCTGGGTTTTCAGCAACATCCATTTTGCGTTCATTTGTTCATTGAGTTTTCCTTGCGATTAACATTATTTCGGCAACGCCGCAGTCCCTCCTCAGAAACTTTCAACTCAACTATTTGATTCTGCGTGCCGTGGATCGCGTGACCAAAAGGCGCTTTGTCATAGGATAAGGGAGAAGCTGGAAGAAGAAAACGATTAATCGTGCAGGCCTACTTAAGTGGCTGCTATTCAAAATAAAAAAGTTGTTGTTTTTTGACCCCTACTTTACTAAAAAAAAAGCACCAGAGACCACTAATCCAGTCATTTAGAAAATATTAGGAGATTGCGAACATTTATCAACACTTACCCACTCCTTGTTCCATCAGGATCTGCTCAATGGCCTTGATCTTCTTCTGGCCTACCGAGCTTGGCAGTTTCATCTGAAACACACAGATGTGCTCAAACACACACACAGGGATGTGATTTAAGGTGCCAAGATATTAGGATAAACGGCACCACCTCAGGGCTTTTAATTCGTATGAAATGCACTTCAGCGGGCCAGATCAAAATGTCTTTATCCACTGAACTCTGTCTGACTGATTAGCTAGAGGGGTACTCCACTCCTTTAGCCATGCTAATGCATTTTCCATAGAGAGCGGCAACTCCTCATCAGTCTTTAAGATGAATAAGAGTCCCTTGCTAGGTCCTACAGATATTAGCCGGTCACTAACAGAATTAATCATCTCACTGCTAATGAGAGATGGCTTTGCTCAAGTCAGACACTGGTTTCTCACACGTATCAACTTTTAGGTCAAGCTTGGCTGAAAAATTTTGATATTGATGGCGGCTCAGACAAAACTTTTAAATTTATTTTCAAGTTCAGAAAGTTCAAATGCGTTTTTTTAGATCAAGCCCAATAATAAATTCCAGCACAGTACAGAGAAACACAAGTAAGATTTTCTTCAGATTTCTTCAATTTTGGTCTGTATCTTTGCTTGAGTTTGGCACTTTGTGTTCCTTACTGGTATTTGAGGGCTTAAGTTAAATTTTAGGTTAAAGATGTGTTTTAGAATAATCTTTTTGTTTTTTGTGTCTATTTTTATAGCAGTTTTTGAACACCTCAGTAGAACATACATCTATACTCACCCTCTGACTGCGCAGCGTAACTCCTGCTGATTTAAAGTCAGGAAACTTGATGCCTGCGGTCTCGGGAACAGCCTAAAGAGGAGGAAACAACTATTAAGAGATCAAATATTACAACAGCAACTTGAATTTTGAATAGACTTCTAAAAATAGATAATAATTATTAGAATCAAGGGACATTTCCGGCCTTTATGGTAATACATAAACTGAAACACTAGAGGCCTCTGAGTTTATTGGAGACACTGCTGTTCCATCAAAAAAATTAAAAAATGAAGAAAATACAAAGTTCTGAGATTAAGATGACTTTCAATTATCTCAGTGTACAATTGCATTGCATAAGTACTATGATGAGGTGCACTGTGCTATCTAAATAATGAAAATTTTAAAAATTCTTTGCCTGTAATGATGCTTTGATTTGGTTATAAACATTTCTCAGAAATGGATGGTAGGCTTTTGGTCTGCTTCCCTCCTTTTCTATAAATAAATATCCTACCGGTTTTTCTGTTTCTCTTTTCTGAGGAAGCTTCTTCTTAGAGACCCTCTTTTCAGCTCGCCTTAACTCTGTGGTTGTGTCAGCTGCTTTAATGAGTTTCTGCAGATCCTGAGCCTTTTTCTCACGCTCTTTCTTCCTGTTCTCAATCTTCCTTAACTCTTGAATAAGATATTCCTCTTCTGCCACCTGCAGGAAAATAAGAGAAGTGCAATATTAATACACATAGGTTGACAATATTGGTTTTTTTTTTCTCTTTTTTTTCCAACAAAAAGTATTTTTGCATTAATAACTTCAGTTATAATTGTTAAATGCTTGGCATGATGCTTATAATTCCAGCTGGGCAAGATTTAAGGTACAAGATCGTATAATTTCAGCTGGGCAAGATTTAAGGTACAAGATCTTAACAGCAGCATCAGAATGAAATTCTAACAATGGATGTACTGACTTGTTCAGGTGTACGATTGAAGAGTTTCTCCAATTGCTCTTTGCGGCGCCTTTCATGGCCAGCATCAAAAATGTAGATCTTGGGCTCTGTTCCTGAGGCTGCACGGACCTTGGTCAGCTTACCACAAATACTATAATATCGTTCTTTCAGGTCTTCCACAGAACGTTTCTGAAAAGCATAAATGGAAGAATTTTACTACAGATATGTGCTTTAACTTCAAAAATTATGACTTTTGCAACATAACCGCAGTGAAAGAGAATTTAAGAGTTGTAGATGAGGGACTGAATGATTACTCTGTATTGCTGGTGGTCGTAGCGGTCGTGGACAATAATGAAGCGCAGATCAAAGCGCTTGCACAGGTCAAAGAGGTGGTCTGTTTCTGCTTTGGTCCAGCCATCATCATGAAGATGCATTTGATACTCCTGCTCTGAGTAAACTGGTACCTGCACAGTCTATAAGGGCAGATGGGTGAACAGGGAGAATACAGTGAACGCCTATGAATAACTAAAAAGAGTAACTGACTGTAAATTGCTGAAAAGGGCAGAGGTGACAGAAGATGAGCGGCTGAAAAAAAATCCATCCTTTGGTATTTAAAGTGCATTTATGACTAGACCACAGAGGACACTGTAGTCATTACTACCTTGTTGAATCGGGCAAAGGGGTAGTCCTTTCCCTCTTCTGCCACACGTCTCCAGTGGTTGAAGATAGCTCCATCCCTGCGAGCTGGGTTAGTGAAAGGCATCCACTTCCAGGGACGGACCTTTTTACAGCCAAGCTTGGCTTTGACCGTCCTGTAGCCCTGAGTAGTATCACTAGGCAACAAAGGGGGTGCATCTCTGTGGATAAACAGCACAAACAAATAATAAAAACAAGTCCTTGTTAAAGCAAAGATAAAAATATGTGAAAAGTATGCTTTATTTAGTAATAAACATTCTAAATTACATGTATGACTTATACAAAATTCTGTATTAAATCAAACTACATACTTTTTATCTGAGTAGAGCAGAGCATAGACCTCTCTGTGCATTCCCTCGGGTCTCTTGAAGGTCAGCGTTTCTGTTGTCTTCTTAGTTTTTTTCTGACACAAGTGATGGAGAATTGTTTTATTTTCTTATTTAAGAAAAACTTCTGGTTATACTCTAAGGTATAACAACAAAGTCTTCTGAGTTTTACTATTTAGAATGTCCAAGTTTCGTGTTATTAAGGCCCATAAGTCAAATCTTCGAAAATTATATGGGTGACTGGTAAATAATGGAACAGACGTCGTTATGGGTATGTTATCTTCTCCCCTTCCTTACCTTGTCAGAGTTGATGAGATCTTTCTTGCTGATAGGACCGTCATTTTCTCCTCCAGTCAACTCCAAAATATCCCTGACATCAGCACCCGTGGCCATGATTCAATATTTTGATAATAAACTCTTTTCACAACCTGTTAACTTCAAAACTTGTAATCCATTTACAGGCGCACATTCATGAAAGCGGTGATGCCAAACGCATCGCTCTTAGCAGAAAGCTAATGCTACCGTTGTCATTTTCTTCGCTATGTGTTTCGTTAACTTTACGCAGAGCTGAAAGCACTAATGTAACGATCTTGTAATTTCTATTTACGCGACCTTACTATTAACCGTTCTACTTTATACAACGCTAAAGAGACGGTTAACAATAATACTCAAGCTATTGTTAAAGCTAAGTGAATAGCTAGCCACCGACACCGACAGCACTTCCGTCCCCGCTGATGTCGTAGAGCCAAATCGACCTACTCAAATGACTGTCGCCCCCGTGAGGTCTGACGGTACAGGCTGATTCATGTGTTTCTTTATTCCAAAAAAACCCTAAAATCGTTGAATTTGATAGCGACAAACTGAGCAAATTTAGTTAAACAACGCGTTTAAATCTAAAACTCAATCAACCTTTAGTAAAGCCACAAAGCCACGTCATAAATGTCGTTTTAAACTTTAATTAAGGATAAATCATATATACCGCAAAATTAGAACAGTGCCTAACTTAAAAAGGTTTAAAGTAATATTAGCATTATTTTGTCGTTGAAAAGAAAGCTAAAGGAAGGAGAGACACAGAACCATTTGAATAAACTTGATTGTACAGATCATAAAACGGACATGTTTCCGCTTTGTTTGTTAATGATGTTTGTTGTTGTTGAGAAAAGCAGAATAAGCAGGCCTCATCACTGAATATCTTGAAATCCTAAGCACTGAATTGTTGCAATATAGTCCTCTAGCTCCATGCCCTATCAGTGTAAATCCTAGATGTGTTGGCAATATAATTCCGAACCAAGTAATCGTTTAGTATTCCAAAGCA
>JAQNCA010000025.1:15094905-15110999 GCA_029783725.1 Acanthurus tractus
CATGCCCTATCAGTGTAAATCCTAGATGTGTTGGCAATATAATTCCGAACCAAGTAATCGTTTAGTATTCCAAAGCAAGACATCAAATGAAAAACTGTTGTGTTCATGCTTTGTCAGCCATTAAGTTTTTAGACAAAAAATATATAGGGTATAGATTATAGATAGGATATAAATAGTAGAACATTTGTGCCTCCCTGGGTTGTCGCCTGTTTAATCCATCTTTCCACCACACTACAAAAATAAATCACATAATTTGGTCGTTTTAATTTTATTTGAGCTATTAATCTGAACAAAGTAAAACTTCTTAAACATACCCAGGACGAATCAATGCAATGTTCAAACCAGTTAAAAGAAAACATTAACAATGAGCAAACTGTGACATTTATAAATGTCTTTTTTTTAAATACAAGCACACACACCAACACAAAAATATTATTTTTTAATGCTGCATGATCTTTATTCGTCTGTATTCAGGGCAGTCACTCTGGACCGGTCTATGACCTTTACTTTGAAAGTAAATTCACCGGATGTCACCGGATTTTTATTTCTCGTTTTGAAATTCCCAGCATTCATTGGTCTTCGACAACTCTCCGCCATTTTCGTACGCTGGTATCATAGGAGTGATCTGCGTAGTCATCGAGCTAAGCAGTTACTTGCTTCTTTGAGGTTACTTGGAGGCTTTTAACTCGTTAACTCAAACGAGATCATCTTTGATTTTACAGTTTAATCAAGCAAAATACAAAAGTGAGCAATAAGATGTCCAACGAGCAGCCCGAAAATACTGCCGAGAAAGCAGGCCAGCAGCAGCAGCAGCCGCCGCCGCCGCAACAGCAGCAGCAGGGGTAAGTCCATTCATCACGGTTCCTTTGTTGGCCCTCGCTAGCTCTAAGTTAGCTAGCAGTGCTAAGCCGTTGCAAATCTAATCAACGGAAATTTCGTAACCTGCTTCAAGGAGTCTCCTCTCAACTAGATAATATTTCTTTAACACGTTTAAAAAGTTTTTTTTCATCAATATATGCGTTAATTTTTTGTCGCCGTGTGCCGGGCTTTTGAGGGAGGGGGCGCGTCTGCTTTACACTGCAGATCCAATCTACGTTACTTAACGTAACTTAAGCAGTTCACTAAGGCATTAGTTAATGCTACACTACTTCGTGGTTTTCCTTTTCCCGATTGTTTATAATATAATGAAAAGTACTGCACAAATGTAATATAATTTACACAATGCACGACAGGCCCATTTTGTCTAAAGAGCGGCCTTGCCATGCGGCCTAAATGTATTCATCTAGATGGCGAGCCATTCCAGCCGAAAAAATTACACATTTTTTTAGCTCTGCCTTTTAGCTTCACGTGATTTAGAAATGGACGATTTTTTTTCTTCGAAATGTGATCACTAGAAGGTTTTGTCTCGATTCACAGGTTACAGTAAACTCATTAAGGACTTAAATTAACGTTACAGTGGTAGCCTCATCCCGGCCCCTTTGAAGAAGTTATGGCGGTAGTTAGTGGCAGTATAATTCGGCATTATACAGTGTTATGTTTAAGGCTGAGCAAATGGTTTGCAACGTATGCATTCATATATGTACGTGTATGTATATATATAAATAAATATATATTTACAATTATTTTTTTGTATGGCCCTAGTCTTGGCCCCGAAGTGCTGGATTTAAATGTAAAACCTCTTTACTTGCCTGTATGCGGAATGATGAGGGGTGTTTTTGTTCTCACTGTTTCTCTCCACTGATCTCTTCGTACAGAGAGGTGAATGGCAAAGCCAAGCATGAGTCCAATTCAAGCAGGAAGGAGAGACCCCAGAAGAGAGGTGGTGGTGGTCGCTATGAACCCTATGGCAACGTGAACAAAAGATATCGTGTGTTTGTCAGCAACATCCCCTATGATGTAAAATGGCAAGCTCTCAAAGACCTGATGAAAGAAAAAGGTAAGGTGTATAGGGAACTGACTGAGTCACTTTTGGATGTGACAAAAATTGCAGCATTAAATCATGTTGTTCTATCACTGCAGCTTTGATGGGTTTTTTTGGAAATTTGTGTAGGAACTTAAGTTGAACAAAACCGCTTGAGATCTCTTTGGAATTATTTGGAAGAAAGGTTTTGGAGAAGGTCCGTCATCTAAGAGGTTGCTGCAGACTTTGAACTAGTGCTGTGAACCTGGATGCTAGACTGAACGTTTATTCTCCAGTGAGATTACCAAAATCTTTTGTGGTTTTTGTGAAATGGAGGTTGCACATGTATAAAGTTGGTTCACAAATGTGAAAATTCAAGGCCCTGGGATCAAGAGTGGCATAATGAGATGCTTTCCCTCAGGAAATGCTTGAAAAAATATACAGCAGAGTTTTAATATAATAACGTTGTCCAGAAATGAGGAACAAATTGCTCCTAGTTGCAACATGTTATAAATGGTAAAACCTGTATTCACACGATATTATAATGAGTAAATTTTGGGAAAGGACGTTTGTGATGCAGCAACTTTGAATATCAGTTCCCTTAAATGTACACAATGGACTTACTTATGCTGTTATTCATGTGAAAATGCCTATACTTAGGGGGTTATTGTGAAGCGATATATAAATCATCAGTCATGCATTAAATTGGCATTACGTGAAGTTAAAACATGTGTTTAAGGTTCAATCCTTTTTCAGCAGGAGTGCCTAGTATTGGTTTTATGACAACTGACTGTGGAGTAAAATTGCATTTTCTTTTTTAGGTGTGACCTTGACAAGCAAATGTTTTCTCGGCAGATCTCCATACTGTGCCAAGCACAGCTATGCGTTGGGGATTTTTTTTGGGGTACAGGTCTACAAAATGAAGCAACTTCTTTTGCACTGTCCTTGTCTGTCAAGGTTTGGTCACTGATGTCCTTTCGTTGAATTGACACGTGATCCGGAACGAAGGCGTGGCTGTGGTCAAACGCTGAATCAAAATTCTGATATTGTGCGTTTCAGGAACAGGTCCACTTATAGAACATGTTTCTACTTAGAGAACTTGAGATCATGGTTAGTTTTCTAGCTGTAGGTCTCTTCTAAGGCTCGGCTGACAGACGAATGTATTGATGCACTAGCCTGAGGTTAAAAATGACGACATTTGACCAAGTATGCACAGGTTTGGCAATGAAATGGGCTGAGGCATTGAACAGGTTTTGGCTATTTGAAACTATATGGTCAATCAACAGGTAGAAGGTTGTGTCCACGGCATTCTATCCTAATAGGAAGGCTGATGGCTATTTTAACAGTTGTTGTCCTCAGTCTATTGCTTTTGGTGCTTTGGGAGAAACCCAACAAGGACAGGCTAAGAAGTCATAAAATTTTTTTCAGAAAAATTCAAGCTTGCTTTTTGTAGACCTGTACCATATTGTGCAGCTGCTGAGGTGCTGGGGGAAGGCTCAGGACTGGCAGTTTGAGTTCACTGTCACCGGCCGCCCTACTTGTGTTTCTGCTCTAAACCCAAATTGTTCTCTCGGCTTCTCTCCCCTTGGTGTGTGTCGTCTCTGGAATCTGATTTGTAGTGGGTGAGGTAACGTACGTGGAACACTTAACGGACGCAGAAGGCAAATCGAGGGTAAGTGCAAATACAAACAAATAAAACTATGAATAATCCTAGACAAACCTGTGTTTGTCAGCTTTGGTTTCTTTATTTTCATGGTTGGGGATTGTTCAGACTCTAAAACCTGGTTGAGTGTGTGAAATGGTGACACGCCGGAGGCTTGTTTTATTTGGTGTCGTCCGTGGCACTGACTTGAGGTCATCCAGAGGGTTGATTCTCTATAAAAGGACTTCAGCTTTCCTTGTAGTCAGATATGTGGGGTTGCAGTAGCTGACAATGTCCCATTGGTTGCTGGATTTGCTCCTCATGAATTAAAGGGCTCCAGTCTGCAAGAGGTTGTTACAAGGCTGTTAAGATGGTTGTTAAATATAACTCATTCCGTAGAACTGCCTTAATGGAAAAGTTATCTCCAATACCTTAGTGATGGAGAATCCTATCTTACTGTGGATTTTCTGCCCTTTGGACGTTGGAAAAGTAGTCTTTAAAATTTAGCAGACTTGCCTGCACTGCCAGTGAGTGGGAGTAATGTGAGATCTTAAAATTTTCATTTTATGTGGAAGCAGAGTTGTGGCCAAGGCTGTAGGCTTGTGTGATGTTGAACTTTGTATTGTGCATGAAATTCTCAATTTTTGCTTAATTTTATGTCATCAGTTATCCTAACCATTGCTTTTACTAATTGTGATTTTTTTTTTTTCCCACTTCTCTGGGTGCGGCCTGTTCTGATGTCAATCAACAAAGGGTTGTGCGTAAGTAGTCTCACACCATATATGTCACATTGATTTTGTTGGTGCCACTTATATGAAATGAAAATAAATAAAAATAATTGTAATAATAATAAATAATAACTATTAACAGCTGTTAATTATAACTTTAATAAAATATTCTGTATTTCTCTCAGTGTTGTTGAGTTTAGGACTGAGGAGCTAATGAAGAAAGCAGTGGAGAAAGTCAATAAGCACAACCTAAATGGAAGACCCCTAAAAGTCAAAGAGGTAGGCCAAATTCAGAAAAAAAACAAGAGCAGCAAACAGATGGAATAGTCAGTTGAGGATGTCCTTGGCTCATGTTTTCATGCTTCTCCTTAGGACCCTGATGGTGTCATTGCTCAGAGAGAAATTAACAAGGCTCAGGGTGGAATGGGAGGAATGGGTGGAATGGATCGCATGAACATGGAACGAATGGGCCCTGGACCAAGTGGCCCCATGGTCAACATTCCTCCAAGCCTGATGAACAACCCCAACATTCCCAATGAGATAATCCATGGTCTGCAGGCTGGCAGGATTGGCAGCACTGTCTTTGTGGCTAATGTGAGGCTTCTACAGTTTACCTGTTTTTTATTTATAGGGATGCAAAGTGAAAAAATTTTTTCAACAGACTCAGATAATCAAAAATTACCTGCCTCACATGGCCTTTACTGAGAAAATATTTGTAAATTTAGCATTTCACATACCCTGTATTTTTGCTTCACCTGAAGGTAAGAAATGCAAGATGTGGAAAGAAGAGAAATTCCTTAATATTCTGAATGTCTGAGGTGGCAACATTTAACGGACTACGATACCTTCCCCCCTGTCATAGAAAATTAAGGAACATGTTTTCAAATTACAACTATGTTGACTGTCTCTGAAAATGTAAAAATGTCCCCCCCTTTAATTAGAGAACTATAAACATAAATAGCTTATAATATGAAACGTCCTTCTTTTAGCCAGTAGTTTGTGGCACAGAGTAACATTGTTCATCCCCTAATTTATGCTCCCAAAAATAAAAAAAAATGGTCACTGCATTTCTAAGTGTTCAATTGATAATTTAATCAGTATTGTTAACAATATTATTGTGTGTCTTCTAGTCTATTGAGAAGTAGCAGTTTCTTGAATTGTTCCTTGTCTCCACAGCTTGACTACAAAGTGGGCTGGAAGAAGCTGAAAGAGGTTTTCAGCATGGCCGGCATGGTGGTGAGGGCTGACATTCTGGAGGACAAGGACGGGAAAAGCAGAGGCATGGGCACAGTAACATTCGATATGCCCCTTGAAGCAGTCCAAGCTGTCTGTATCCTTTTGTAAAAATGAGGACTGATTGTGTGAATGTGTGCTTTAAATGTTGATTCAGTAGAACTGCATTGTTTCTATATGTCATTGCAATTTCCTTAATGAAATCACAGCTATGTTTAATGGGCAGCTGCTGTTCAACAGAGTCATGCACGTCAAACTGGTATGTTTGCTTCAACTTCATTGTACATTTGTCCACATTATGATTAAAATGCAAAGTGTGAGTGCTTTTGTTTTTTTTGTTTTTTTCCCTTTATTTAGGACGAAAAATCCATGCCCAAAGATTTTGGACCTCCTGACAGAGCCCCTTCTCTGCCCCGTAAGCATACTTGACCTTTTTGTTTTGTTTTGTTTTTAACACAAGGGTAGCAAAAATGAAACAAAAAAACCCCAAAATGCACTGTAAATGTTTATAGGTAACTTGAAAGACACTTCTGCATTTAAAAAAGCAACTGCATTGCCGGTGGGTCATATAACACTTCTTATAGCGTGTTGTTAATAAAATGACATTAATTCCTGCCAGGCAAGTTTGGTTTATTTAACTTGGTTGAAGAACTGCGAGAGTGCTATTCGTTATACTTGGTCCAAAGTAGAAGTTCTCAATATATGTACAGTGTAGACACAGCAGGTGGGATGTGGATGACCAGGGGTAAGGAATGAAACTAAGTATATATAATAGGTATATGGTCTATCTTGGGAAGATAATTAAAAGATAATAATTAATAATTTGACTAAAATTTAATTTGAACCTTGGAAATTCAACCTCTTATTGGTTTCTTCCCCTGCTGTTGTTAATGAAAGAATTGTGGACTGCAGGGCCAGAAACCTTTTTGGGCTTCTGAAAGGGGACATGTGAAAGAGTTTTGTGAGCCTGGAGGTTAGAGTTATAACACCCAGATGGCAATGACGATACTGTAACCCACTTGAATATTGCCAACAATGACTTTCTAAAACAAATCTATGTTCAACAGAGTTCCCTTCAGTTTTTAGTGCTTCTTTGGTCCTCTGATATTGAAGATAATACTGTAGTTATAATGACCTTTATCCATTTTTTTTCTACCATCCCAAAATGTCGCATGTAGACTTCTAATTCTATAACCCCTTTCTGCTTTTTTTCTGTCTAGGTGGCCTGAGTGGTGTTGGTCAGGGCCTTGGACCTGGTGGCCAGCCCATTGATGCTACTCAGCTCAACAGAGGAGGTGGAGCAATGTGCAACATGGGCCCTGGAGGTAACCAGCTCAAGTGTTCTTTGTGAATAACACTTGGAGAACAAAAAAAACATTACTGATATCCTTGGCTCATTATCATTCTTTTTTTTTTTTAGGAATGGAAGGAATGGGCTTTGGCAACATGGGAGGTCGTATGGGAGGAGCAGGAGGAGGAGCAGGAGGAGGTATGCATCGAAGAGTTTCGAGAAACTGCTGCAAGACTGTATTTAGTTGTTGTCGAAACTTGTTTTACTATATCATGTTAAAACATTACAACAATTCATAATAAAATATCTTTCAAATCCCTGCAATAATGTTACCAGAAAATATATATTAGATTTTTTTTCCCTCATTACATTCAGCTTAAGTGACACAGACGCACAGAAAAATGAAATTCAAATAAAATGTCTAGACTCAGTTATCATTACACGATTAGATATTCATACTCAGCCTGTTCATCTGTTTCTGGTTGTGAGCTCTGGGATTAAGACTTGCTTTTCTCTGTTCTAGGAATGGACAACTTCGGAGGAATGAACAACATGGATCGTTTCGGTTCCTCGGGAATGGGCAGAATGAACGGTGAGGAGGTGTCTTGTGATGTGTGAAAACACTCCAAAGCAAGCGTGGGACACACCGCGTTTTGCTGGAAGTTTCTAATGGTTTCATCTCTTGCATTGTCAGAGATGGACCGTGGGATTGGTGGTGCTTTTGACAGGGAGTTTGGGAGAAATGAAATGGGAATGTCACGCAATAATTTTGGAGAATCCTTTGAAAGAGGAATGGGTTAGTATTTTCAGGATTTTGTTTGAAATTCCTCTGACAACTTCTCCGTTTAGCCTTATTAGATGTAATGCTCACTTCAACTGAAGCAGTTGATGTGACCTTCCTTTTTTTTCACCTGCTTCTTTCCTTGCATTTATAGGAAACTCAATGGGGATGGACCGCATGAGCTCTGGAATGGATCGCCTGGGAGCCAGCATGGACCGCATGACAGGAATGGACCGAATGGGCATGGACAGGATGGATCGTGTGTCTGACCTGGACAGACTGGGCTCTGGTTTCGACCGGATGGGATCTGGAATGGAGCGGCTGGGGCCCAGTATGGACAGACTTGGACCTGGTCTTGACCGTATGAGCTCCAGCATGGATCGCCTCGGCCCTGCTGGGTTTGACCGCTTAGGCCCATCTGGTTTGGACCGCATGGGTTCTGGCATTGACTTCGGCTCCCCAATGGGTATGGATCGCATGGGCAACAGCGGGCTTGACAGAATGGCCAGCAGCTTTGACCGCATCGGCTCCACTGGAGGACTTGACCGTTTCCCCTCTGGTGGCCTCGATCGCATGAGCTCTGGCATGGATCGGATTGGCTCTGGAGGTGTTGGTGGTGGTCAGTTTGATCGCTCTGCAGACATGGATCGTGGATTTGGTGGCAACTCCTTTGGAGGAGCTGGAGGACCCGGAACTGGGGGAGGCAATGTCAGGAAAGGATGCCAGATCTTTGTCCGAAATGTGCGTATTCATCGACTGTGTAGTTTGGTTTGATTTAATTAAATATATCTGCATCTTCTCACACAGGACTCAATTTAATTTTGAATTGTTTTGGTTTTTCAGCTGCCATTTGACTTCACCTGGAAGATGCTGAAGGATACCTTCAATACATGTGGTAAGAATGACCTTGGTAATGCTTTTTGTCAAATCACCTCTTTTAGTTGGCTCTGTTATTTAAAGTTGACTGCTGACGTTGGTGTCCTTTTCTCTGCAGGCATGGTTCAGTATGCTGATATCAAGATGGAGAATGGCAAGTCCAAGGGCTGCGGTGTCGTTCGCTTTGACAACCCTGAAACTGCTGAGCGTGTCTGCCGGACCATGAATGGCTACAGGCTGAATGGAAGAGAAATTGATGTTAGAATTGATAGGAATGCATGAGTTATTTGTCCGATCTGCATCTGACATCTCATTTAGTCTTTAATGTCAAAATAATCTGTATCATCCGAATTGCCCTTCAGCATATTCATATTATTCATATTCAGTTAGTATGTTAGATTTTTGTCACAGTGAAAATGTTATTTTAGTAAGTTGTTTGTAATGGTGAAAGTATTTTAGTTCTTGCTCAAATTTAACTTTTTTTTAGAGACCAAATTTTAAATATTTTTTTTTTCTCTCATGCTTCACCTGTCATTGCCTTTGTCCTACAAGGTGTTTTGATAAATAAACCTCAATATTTGAATTGATCTGGATGCCCTTTGGATTTTTTCTCTTTGGATTCTTTTGGATCATTGCATAGTATATCAGTATTGTGTATTTGAAAATGGACAGCAGAGATCATCGACTTCAAGTAAATCTCGTTTTTAAAACATTTGACTCATTGCTCTCGTGGAAAATTTAACCTTGCGTATTGCAGAAAAGTAAAATACGTTAGTTTAAGAAACGGAGTTCAAGCACACGGGGCAAATTCATAGAGCATAATAAATTATCGCGTGAGTGCACTAAGCCCCGCCCCCGTGCATATGGAAGGTCACCACCGGAAGAAGGTCATAGACGTTATTTTCAAAATGGCGGCCCCCTTGTGTCAGTGTTACCAGGTGAGTTGTTCAGGCGTTTTGTCTAATAGAATTGGCATAAAAATAAAAAGATATAATAAGAAGAGTACTTAAGTTGTCTGTTGACCTAGCAGTTTTACTAACTCATGACACTAGCAAGTGACATTAGTTGTTTTTCCTTCTGGGCTGCTAACATGGAGTTAGCTAGCTTAGCCGTTGACTAGCCGGTTACTGTTACCAACCGGATTGAGAACTCTTGACGAAAACGCTCTCCAAGTAAAATGTCAAATTGATTATCCAGCTGCAAGGTCCGACTTGACAGCACATTTTTGACGTTATGACGCGGTATAAGCATTCCGAAATGTTAAACTTTTTCTATCAACACTTAGGATGTGACATGACTGTAGTTTAAGCTCTCATATGCAGTTACGTTAGTGATTAATAAGCAACTGAAGAGTTTGTCTAGCTGCATACTTATCATGCAAGGCGCTTAATTTTGAGAGTAATATTGTATGCCTGTCTTCAGATATGTATAAGGAGAGGCTTGGTGGCATTGCCCTCCTCTTATCGGCTACTTTACAACAGACCCAATGTCTACAGGATACGTGGGCTCCTCACATGCTCGTCTCAGGTATGACATACTTGGTTTTATGGCACTTCATTTACTGTAAAGTGACTGTATTTCTTACCTCACACAGAAATGTAACGTTACAGATGAGCTGTGAGGTAATAATCCCAATTTACACAAACTCACAGCAGTTATATTTTTGAAAACACAGATTTATAGTCATTTTTTTGTATTTTCATAGTTTTGTAACCAAGAAAAAAATAAACAATCCGTCTCTGATATTTTTAGCCTAACCTCATCTATGTAAAACAGTATAATATTCATGAATATGGTGTAACAGGTGTACCAAATAAATTGCAAATAGGTGTATAGTTAAATATAGTTAGGTTAAAATCAAGCATAATAGTGAAATAGGAAATAACACTTGAGAATGAGAAGGAGGAATACACAGAATAAACTTTATTCCGTGAGCTGACACTTGCATTGATGTCT
Source organism: Acanthurus tractus (assembly GCA_029783725.1). NCBI lineage: Eukaryota > Metazoa > Chordata > Actinopteri > Acanthuriformes > Acanthuridae > Acanthurus > Acanthurus tractus. The sequence continues at coordinate 15,105,313 of JAQNCA010000025.1, forward strand.
TGTTTGCTGAAGTGTTTATTCTGGGGAGAAAAGTCCAATATGTGGCATATCCACCATTCTAAAATGCTAGTTAGTTATTATACTTGTTTTCTAACTTAAGTTTATCAAGACATCTTGTGCATTAGGGCACACCAGCCCCTGCAGGATTGAGTGCATAACCAACACGGAAAATAAATTTAAGTTAAATTGAATGCCTCCAGACATGCTTGGACTAATGAATCGTGTGCTGTTATTATTCATACCAACAAGGTGCCACAATCACTGCCTCTGCAGGTAAGATATTTGTCAGGGGAGAGAGGAGGTGGCAGAAAAGGTTTCCTGGGGGAGTTTCTGGATAACTTGAAGCAAGAGCTAAACAAGAACAAGGAAATGAAAGAAAGCATCAAGAAGTTTCGAGAGGAGGCCAAAAAACTGGAGGAATCAGACGCATTGCAACAAGCCAGAAGAAAATATGTAAGTATTTAGCACCACACACACAGCATTATTATCACTACCATTATCATATATATGAGAAACTAGTGTATGGTCTGAACACACAAACCCTCTCTTCTTTAGAAAACTATCGAGTCGGAAACAGTGAAGACCTCTGAAGTTTTTAAGAAGAAGCTTGGAAACATCTCTGAGACAGTTAAAGAGGTAAAAGTGCTATCTCAATGAGATGCAGCCCTTTTTTTAAAACATCACACAATAGATATGCTTTTTAAGTTGGGTCATCCAACCTAACAAGATGTTTGCGTGTGTCTGTTTCTGTCTGTCTGTCTGACTGACTGACTGTGTGCTTACAGGGGCTAGGCGAGGTCAGTCGGACTGAAATTGGGAAAAAAATCAAGGAGGGAATGGAGGAAGCAGCTAAAACAGCTAAGACCTCAGCAGAGAGTGTCTCCAAAAGTGGAGAGATGCTGGGGAAGAGTGGTGCATTCAGAGCAATATCCCAGGTATAGAGTCCGTGTGCTTACTATAGCGTGGGAATATTTCCTTGTTGACCAAAAGTTAGCTTGTGTTTTTTGGTTTTTGTTTTTCCTTAATGAATTAGGAATTCTTAAAACATTGAAGTATCATCTTTAGCTCTAAAGCAGGACTGTGCAGGTTTCAGGTAAAGCATGTTCATTACTTGTTAATTTGTTCTCAGAGCATGGAGAGTGTGAAGAAAGAGATTGGTGACTTGGGTCACACCGGCCCGTATCGGCCTCCTGCCACTCTCAGGAAGAGGAGTGAGTTTTCCTCTAAGGGTTCAGGGGATGAGAGCAAGGTCTTCGAAGCCAACGAGTACGTGAGTGCCCTCTGCTTTGCACTGATACTGAGAGGGGAAAGCCTCTGAAGTTCAGAGATATCTAATACCACTTATTTGCTCTCAGATAGTCCAATCATTAATATAAAATAATCAGGAAAAAACGATGAGAGCTGAGAATTGCATCTGGTATTGCACCAAGAGCATGCAACTTTATCTGAAAAAATAATATGCCCAATGTTTAATTCAGAGGAGAAACTAATGAGGAGTTACACTGTGTTTTGGAAGAGGGGCAACCGTTTTCAGTCCTGAACCTGGCTTAATGTTTTCTTTTCATTTAGTTAATTGTTTTTGCTGTAAACATTGCAGTGATTTTCTGGGTTAATGTGGTTAAATATTATAGTCAGCATGAGTGCAGCAAGTCTATCAGAGACACCTGTTCTCTTGGCCTGCTGTCTTAAACCTCTGTGTGTTTGACAGGGAAGCTATGGGTGTGGTGCTCCATAAAGACTCAAAATGGTACCAGCAATGGAAGGACTTCAAAGACAACAACGTGGTCTTCAACAGTAAGGACCCTGACTTCCATCCCTTTCTGTCTAGTTCTGTCCTTGGCTGGTTACTCAATTACTAAGTAGTTATGAGCGCCTAGTTGATAAATTTGCAAGAATTTGGGAAAACCAACTGATCACTCAGTTGTGCATGTGATGCTGTTGGTTTTACTCAGCTTTGGTGATAAATATTTATAGAAAAATTGTCCAGGTCATAAAACATAAAGTAAATATTTGTGCCCTGGCCAGAAAATAATTAGTTAAAAAAAACAAAAAACTCTGGTGTTACTTTCATGACATTGTACAAAGTCCACAGTTTTTTTGTTATGTAGATTTCCATGGCTGCTGTTGCAGCCTCAGCACTTTTTACTAAATACTTGGGCTGGGCGGTGAATTTTCTATAATACGCCTAATCCACAGCAGATGAGTTTCTAGGCTGATTCAGGTCAGTGAAATAGTAGCTCTAATGAAACAGGCAATATAGTAATTCACTCACTGATTACCTGTGCATGCAGAATGTTTTACGCAGCATAAAACAGCCCACCTGCAGCTCTCCACTGTGGCTTTTTAGTGACATGATTTGGTATATATTCTGCCCCTCTGCCTTTTTATTCATTGTGCTTAACCGTAGAGGGCCATGAAGCTGAATCACACAATCTCAATCTTCATTACATTGGATGTTCCTTGTTCTAAGGCTGATGACGTCCATTGAAAATGTTTTCTTGCTCAATTTGTGTTCATGTTTTGTGTGTTTCACTGCAAAAAGACTAAAAAAGATAAATGTTCATGTTTAGTAATCAGAACATGTCTTTAGTCAATAGCAGCGATGCACAGCAGCCTTTTGCTGAGCCTCAGTTTTGGGTCTTTTCATTCCTCATATTGTCTAACCAGCAGGCCCTGAATTTCAAATTCTTGCCAGGAAAATGATGTTTACACACTGAATATGAACTCACTGCAAGTTTAAAAGGACTTTACTGATCTCATCAAATTATTTTTTTGCCATCTTTGTGTGTCTGTGTGGGTTTATTGCAGGGTTCTTTGAGATGAAGATGAAGTACGATGAGAGTGACAATGCCCTTATCAGAGCATCTCGTGCCGTCACTGACAAGATGACTGACGTCATAGGTGAGAAACTTCTGAGAGGTCTAATGAAGTTGTAACAGAGAAGATTTAAAGATAAGAAAGAACTTCAGTTTGTCCGTAGGTATACAGATAGATTATTAATTCTAAAAATTTTATATTGTATATGCAGTAAACTTGCAAGCCTGTAGATGTTTCTTAGTTGATTTTCTTTATTTTTTGTAAGATGGCAGAGTCATTCATTATAACTACATTACTAAATGAAATGAAATATTTTGCAGGAGTAATACCTGGTCTGGACAGAGCTAAGAGTCTTAGTCCTAGGTGTGTTTTCTGCATTATAGATTGCCATATACTATTCCTTGTAAATGTCAGTTGAGCCAAAATCTGGTGTGTTGTTATTTCAATTGTGGAATGAGGCACTGTTTGGGGCAAATGTGAGTTGTTGCAATCGTACGTGTTTGTTTAAAATACAGAGTGTTTGTGCATTATGGACCCGAATGTTTGCACATCTTACTATCTGAATAACACACCCTTAATATCAGGAAAAACACTGTGCCATGACTTCAGACCAGCTTTTTGTTGGTCCATGGTGCAGACACCTTCTGCTGTCACAAGATAGCAAGTGCACCAGACCACACCTCATTATGAGACCAACACGCCTGTGGACGCACAGAGCGGCACATGTACACTTGCTAATAAACACAACGTGGGTGCCGGGTGTAAAAAATGACAACTGCATTATTCTGAAACTGGCAATGACACTTGCACTTCACTGCGTGCCACTTTGCGCCAAGCGTAAGACGGGGCCCATTGGGTAGTTTCAGCATGTGCATGACAAAAACAGACACAGCTGCCTCAGAAAATCTCCTGTTCAGTGTTTACATAGACAGGGTGTCTTCAACAGCATGAGTAACCATTAATTTAGCCATCAGAATATTGCTGTTACTGTGTATCATACCATGTGTGTGTTTGTGTTTCCTGTTCACGTGTGTTTAGGTGGGCTGTTTTCTAAGACAGAGATGTCTGAGGTACTGACGGAGATTTTGAAGGTGGACCCATCCTTTGACAAAGATTCCTTCCTCAAGCAGTGTGAACGAGACATCATCCCCAATATACTGGAGGTATGCAGAGCTGCAGACAACACTGGCACCAGTGTCCGTGAAATGAAATCATTCTGTCCATTTGAAAGCTGTTTTGTATGAATAGATCAAGTTATGACAAACACAAGAAAAAATGTTTCATTTTTATAAAACACTTAAGTACAGTAGATGTAATTAGATGTAGTTAGGGTACATCAAGATCCAGCCTTGTGGTTCCTTCTTAATGTACCCTTTAGATGTGTCCAGGAAGTTTTTAACTGGGTTTGCTGTGTCTCCCTGCAGGCGATGATCAGAGGGGAGCTGGATGTTCTGAAGGACTGGTGTTATGAAGCGGTACGACTTTCCTCACACGCTTATCCTGAGCTTGAAGTGCTGAAACTCAAAGAACAAAGGCTTCCTTGTGTCACTGATATGTAAAGACAGCAGTTATACTGACCACAAAGCACACTAGTGCACTTATTGACTTTGCGTGCACAGCTCTTCATGAAATATTTAGTGATACTATTTTCTTCTCTTCTTTTTCTCCAGACATACAGCCAGCTGGCACATCCAATTCAACAGGCCAAGGCCATGGGACTGCAGTTCCACTCTAAGATCCTGGACATCGACAATATTGATGTAAGCTACTCAAGACTATCAGAGTACTCTATACAAGAATAATAATGAATCCATAAGTACTGACACTTCACTCCACTCCAAGGTTTTGCTAAATCCCAGTAGTTCCCTATTTCAGAATAAACACAGGCATTTTAGTGTGTGTTCGAAAGCCTGAAATCAATGTTTAGTCTCTTGCCATTAGCTGGTAATCTAAATGAGAGGTTTTAGAATGCAAATTAATTGACATAAATGAATCAGAATATGGTGAGCTGATTTGGAATTGTTAAAGCGTTAAAGGATGACACTTTTGTACTTTGTCTTCTTTGAAATGACTCTGCCTCTGATAAGCTTTTCTTTCATTTAAACATCAAAGTAAAAAAAAAAAAAACAGCCATTTTAATCCATTGTAACAGTTCTTTTTTTTTTTTTTTTTTAAAGTTATTTTTTGGGCTTTTTTGGGTTTATTGGACAGGACAGAGTTGAAATGGGGAAATAGAGAGAGGCCGTAGACATGCAGAAAGGGTCGGAGCCGGAATCGATCTCGCGACCGCCGCTTGGAAGGCTGAGCCTTCCGTATATGGGCTGCGCGCGCTACCGAGTGAGCTAAACGGTGGCCCACAGTTTTTTTATTTAAAGTATTTTATTATTAAGTGTTGAGAGGGTATATGGTGACTCATCAAGAAATTATAACGATACAGCTAAGTTAGGCAAATGTCACCGCCGTCTTAAGCAAGCAAGCCTCAATGCTTTTCTTTCATTTTCACTTTATTTTATTTTTCGTTTGACTGTTGTAATTTTCCGTTTGTGTCAAGTCTTTGCAACATAAGGTGTTTTTTTTAAATATCTGTAGGGCATGATAAAATTCTGTCACATTTTAATAGATTCTAAAAATGACATTTGTTGGTTTAGTAAAAGTATACATGTGTCTTCTCCTCTAGTTGGCCATGGGGAAGATGATGGATCAGGGTCCAGTATTGATTATCACGTTTCAGGCTCAGTTGGTGATGGTGATCAGAAACACAAAAGGAGACGTAGTGGAGGGAGACCCAGTAAGTCACACACACACACACACACACACACACACACACACACACACACACACACACACACACACACACACAGACACACACA
>JAQNCA010000025.1:15111099-15130921 GCA_029783725.1 Acanthurus tractus
ACACACACACACACACACACACACACACACACACACACACACACACACACACACACACATACACACACACACACACTCACACATAAACAGAAACACAAAACCACTAAGAAATCTGTCTTTGATTTTAACTTAAAATCAGCATCTTAAAACACAACATTTGTAAATTGTTTGGCACTTAATCTGTGTAATTCTGTCGCAAAGCTTAAGCTGGCATTATGTTACAGTCACAAAAGACTTAGAACTTCTTAGAATGAGACACACAGACAATGTTACAGCCCAGCGAATGGATTTTATTTTTTTGATACATGACCAAGACTTAAGCTTTTATTGGTTGTAAATCAGACGTGTTGTCCACTCAGGCCTCCTCAGGGACACCTGTGATTGGTACAAAGATCAAGGTTTCCAGCCAGTGCCATGCAGCTGGCATCTGCCCAGTGTTCAGATTAAAAGACTTCTGCAGGAGGATTAATAGTGGATGTACTGTTCTCCTTGTGTTTTATCAGCTGAATCCAAGTGTCTGGACATCAAGTAACAGACTCTGCTCTTATGGACTTCAGTATTTAGTGCCCCCTCACCCAGCTTCTTCTTGTTACTCCTCATCTGTTCACAGACCTAAATCTTTTTCCTCCTATCAAGATGTCTTGGTGTTAGAGACAAATGGAGCATCTGGGTATTGACTGGGCTCCAGCTATCTCAGAATAATGTGAGCGATAACTCTGGCTGGCTGTTGAAATCATTGTTGCCGTCTCAGACATACAAATATGTAAAACCCAACAAACCTATGTCAGGCCAACGTAATCACAAAATATATGTCTTTATATGTTTGTCTTAAACTGAATTTAAAGTATGTATCTTTCATTCTGTGCCCATCTGTTTTCTCCCTGTAGGAAAAAGTGCTCAGGATGATGTATGTATGGGCTCTGTGTCGAGACCAGGAGGAGCTCAACCCATATGCTGCCTGGAGATTACTTGACATCTCCGCCTCTAGTACTGAACAGATCCTCTAAGACTTTGAAATGCACAAAACTCTCCCAACTCGGGAGAGAACATGCTGTACCCATACAGGCTCTGGAGCTGGCTGGGGGGAGAGGAAGGCAGGTCGGGTAAAGGAGACTCGGACTCACAACGTCACAACAGAAACAGTGTGGAGTGATGTTGCTAAACGCTAGGTGCTTCACCTTCTCTTTTTACTACATTGGCTTTGAGTTCAGTCACTGCAGTCCCTGGTTGTTCTTTGATGCCTCATTGTTGTTTTATAGCATTTCCTCTGGTTCACACTAGGGGGCGGTAGACCACCAACAACTCTCATCCATTGTACTTTCAACAATGCCTGAATGGCTGTCCATATTCTGAAACTGTGTGTTGGCATATAAGAGAGAAATTAAGTTATTTAACTGAGGTTTAGCTCTTTTGTGATGAATTTAAGAAAACAAAATCAAGGGAGGTGATTTGCAACTGAGCCCCAGATGATCAGGCTGGTTTCACTGTTTTAGCGATCGCAGACGTCTGTGCCATCTTCATCTTAAAAATCAGCCCCTTGTCCTCTCTCTCTTCCTCTCTAAGGCTCTCTTTTATCCTCGTGGTTGGTGGTGTTGTGAGCAATCACTGCTCTCTCAGATCCTCATTTGTATAATAATCGTACGATGTAATTGTTAAACTTGTGAGAAAGTCTATATTTATTATGAAAAATAAAGATGACCCCTGTTTTTCACACTAACAGACATTTTTGAAAAAAAATCTATGAAATATTTTATACCTTTTACTCTAAAAATGATTAAGCTTCACTTCTGAAATGGAGGATTTTGTGATTTCTTGTAGGGCAGTTACTAATTATTTTTTTAAATTAAATCCTCATGTGGGATTTCAGTGTTTGCCATAATATTCCCTCTGGGAAAAATGCTGCTTCTGACTGTTTTTTTTTAACACTTGCATTTCCAGAGTAGAGCTAGAGCACTCATTTTCTTTGAGTGACATTTAGCTACTTTTGTAAACCAGATTGTACTGTAATGAAAATGATCATTTTAAAAATTGTCCTGGTCTGGGAGACTCAGAGTAACACTAAGATTATTTCGTACCCAGACCAAGTTAGATTAAAAGAAAGGCTTCTCTTTACCTCAGTTTTCAGTCTAGACATCAACACAATGTGCCGTCACACTGTTTGCAGCTTTCAGATGACATATTCTTTTACCTTCAGTGTTGTGGGGGATTAAAAGTCCTTTATACACGTGTTCAATGTTCATGATGTCGCCCTTTGCACCAGAGTCATATGGACTATGACTAACATCTCCAAGCTCCTAATCTGGAGGTTACAAAGACTAACTGGCACCCATTCCAGCAGGTGTCAACATTAATGTCTCAGATTTGTCAAATCTGTGGTCACATGATAGAGGTTGCCTCTGCACACTCTCTACATGTCTTTGATCCTCTACTTGGAGGGGGGACATCATCATTGCATGTCTATGTAATGTACACATTTAATGGTATTACTTTTTCAATCTGTTTACCTCTGATCTGTTGTAGGCCCGGTTTATTTAAGGTCAGAAAATGTTGGTTGCAAACAAATCAGCATTACATTAAGTCTTTTTCTCATCTACAGCTGCATTTTCCTCTTCTGCATTCTGCTCATTTCCACTCTGTGAGATGTCACCACCTCAATTAAAATTGTCTGAATTGCTATCACCGTGATAGTTCTGTTTTGATGCACTTATTTTGGTCTGTTTTCAGAGTGTTATACCCTGTTAAAATCTTCCAAAGAGCGAATGAAATCGGTTAGACTCAGGACTGGATATCCCAGAGAGCTGGTGCCTTATGCAGGACATGTGTTTCACTTACAATGTGTCTGAGATGCCTTCAGGGGCAGGATGCAGATGAGAGGATGAGATCACACCACAGTAGCTGCTCATCATCCGCTGCAGCAGTGAGGCAGCTCGATGCAGATGGGATGCAGAGCAGCATGTGGCGTTGCATTCATTCAGGCTGGCCTTGCTTGCACGCTGTTTACGCCTGCATGCCTGTCTGTAGGTGTAGACCAGCAGCTTCTCTGTTCCAGGCCTGTCCTGGATGATGGATCCTCTCTGTTGCTGAGCTGTGCTGAGGCTGCAGCTCCCCAGTGTGGTGCTCATCGCTCAGGATGCACCCCCACTGGTCTCACACACACACACAGAAGTCTCAACACTGGTATTCAGGGGAGGCACCCCAGAGAATCCACTGCTGGGAAATATGATCAGCCAGATCCTATCAAACACCTCCTGACCTAAGGAAGATCTGATTCCTGTTTGAGGGTTTCCAACACAACCTTTTATACTGAATTGACACAAGATGAATTGACATACCTTTCTAGCAGTGTGATAACCAGCTTGGAGAGTCTTTAAATTTGCCTCCTGAACTTAATCCATCATATAAAACATTTGATCTCCTCAGTTTTTGTCGTAGATACTCTGTTTTCATATCAATACCTGTTGATGGTTTGAAAAGTGTTTCTCACTCCTGAGATATAAGAGGTTGGATGCAAATCATCACCATTGGATATAAGACATATAACTTAACCTGGAAACTGTAAAAATAATAATCAATTCATCAAATAGTTTTTTCTTGCTTCTGGAAAGTTGCTGTTGTAATGACAAGGCAGATGTTGTACCAGAGACTCACGAGTACCTTCACAGCAACACTGATGAAAACAGTTCAAGCTTACCACGGTGTTTTAATACTGAAAATCTCATTTGATAAAAAAGTCTCTGCAAATCAACTTGAAACTGAAATCTGATGCTTTATGCTGTAAAGTTATGAATATGAAAATATTGGTAGCAGTGAGAAGTATATCTTGATGAGATAAATATGCAAATTAACAAATTAATATGGTACTTTAATCTACCACCCTCCCATATAATCCCCAGATTTTAAACCTTATCTTAAGAACCAATTCTAAAGCCTATAACTAACCCAGAAATAACCTGTCCTTTCATTAATGTCCTATATTTAAAGTTTTACATCATCTCACATATTTTTTCACACAGTTCTTATATTCTGAACACACAAGTAGCCAAAATGCACACATGGACATATGGGTAGTTAACTGTTTTGTGAAGTGAGGGACTTTTTTTTTCCCTTACTCACAAATACACAGAAGACAAAAGTCACTGTCTGAAGAGCAAAGAAGGTAACAGCCGTGCAGCTGACAGGCCGGAGGCCACTCTCACATGTATACGTCTTTCCCCAGACGCACACACTGAGGTGGTGCCGGGTCAAGTCCCAAGGAAGTGGGACAGAAGTGTCACATAGATTTTCTCACTTGACGGGTGAGTGCTGACGTCCCATCGCTGGCCTGGGATCCAGGCTGGCAGCTGCAGCAGGAAGAGCTGAGTGACAACAGATCAAGAAGAAAGAGCTTGAAACCAAAAAGAAATCCCACATCAAGCAACTCGCAAGAATTTAGCGAACATCTTTAAGTCTGGTTAAATGATGTTAAAAGCATTCCTAGACATTTTTTATTAATTCAGAAACCAAACAACAGCACAAGACAAGCAGCAGCAGGAGAGTGAACATTATCCACTGTGAAAGCTTCCAGAATGATGCCGTTAAAGAAAGTGACTGCGGTGTTCTGCTACCCACCGCTCATGGCTAAGGCCGTTTCACTGCATGGCAGTTACATTTGCTGTTTATCTTTATATCATAAATGGAAATTTTCCAACACATGTCAAGTGTCTCTCGCCTGTCAGTCGTCCTTGTATTTAACAACCAGCCCATTTCCTTTCCAGCGTGTCATCTGTCTGATGCCCCATTAACTATGCTGTCCTTGAGCTCCCCTGGCACCCAGGCTCCTTAAGGACAATTTAACCAGCTTCGTCCTTTTCTCTAGTCCTCCCTTCATCTAATTATCTACTGTAATAGGTTTGCAGTGGAAACAAAGTTATACAGGTTAACCACATCTTTTTCAGTATCTAGTTACATCAAATGGCATAATAAAGTGGCAGGAAACATTAAGCATCTCACTTCTCTGAGCAGCAAAGAAACAACACTTTTATGCATCAGATGCTCTCAGATGGGTGTAACACAACACGACATTGTTCTTGCTTGATCCGAAGTTGAGCTCTGGCTTTAACGGCATCTCTCAGCTCTGATGTGCTCTCTGCGCAGTAAGTCTTCTGGGAGGAGCTGAAATGAAGGTATGGTGTATGCATTTATGGGTGCTCAGCCTGACCCAGATTCTCCGGTGCAGCGGGGCAGCATCTGTGCCAGCATGTCAATCCATGGGCATGCAGGAACAGACACAAACACACACACACAAACACACATTTCTACAAGCAGACAGACAGACAAACAACAGCACAGAGGAAGGTCAAGAGAGAGGTTTTGTTAGATAGTTTTGTGTGTGTGTGTGTGTGTGTGTGTGTTTTAGGGAGCTCAGTGGAGCAGTGCTTTGACAGAGAACAGGCGGGATCCTTTTTCCTCTTGTATAGATGCTTAAAATGAGGGCCAGGGGGGTTGATTATTGTGACATTAAATGAAAAATCTCTCCTCTGTGTGTGTGCTCTTTGTTTTTCTTTGTCCCTCTGTATGTGTGTGTGTGTGTGTGTATTTCCCCAGATTGGGCAGAACAACAGAGTGCCCAGGCAACCCGCGAACCCTCACAGGTGTTTCATCACGGTTGTCTTCTTGTCTGGGCTTGTAACACTTTCACATCACATTTTCCATCCCTTCTGTCTGCAGACCGAAGTGCATCCCCACCTCTCAGGCTTGTGAGCCCTTAAAATGAATTAATGTCATGTTGGCCATCTGTTACAGGTTATTATGTTGACATTGTGAGTTTGTGTTATAAACAGTTCAACTAAAAAAAGGCTATTTTTTTCCTGAGCTGTTTTAATTAAAGGTTTTTCAGAGACTTTATAACTGAAACGTAGTCTTTCACAAGTAAAAAAAGGGAGATAATGATGTTTTTTTTAAAAATATTTTTTCTCTAATTGCTTTAATTCTCTTGTGATGCTTCTGATAAAATCTTTCAAGTTGGGCTCTGCAGACATTTTGACAAGATTCTGAGAGTCATATCTCAGGTACATGATTTGTGCTTCCACCTTAAAGGCGTGTTGAATTGTCCACTTACTCTTATAGAGCAAATGAAAACCGTTGCTTTATTCCTCAAAGCTTTATTACCATTCCTGCTTCTTTCACTTCTCAATCGTGTTGGCACTGAGGCTGGAATTAGGAAAATATTTGTGGGCAAACTAACCAAAATAAACATTTTTGTAAGGATTGAACACAAATACATTTGTTTAACTGAGCATTGCAATGGCTTGTTTTTGACAAAAAAAGGTGGTGAAGCTAACAGCCTTTATACCTTTGGCCAAAGACAGTTCAGTGATAGATTTTTAAGGCTTTTGTTTGGGGATATTGCCGCACATTAAAATGACATTTTTCTTTTAAAGGTTATCCTCTTCATCTTTTCATAAAGCTCCCCTTGTTATTGCAACTCTAACAGTGTGCAGGATCTAATATTGAGGAGCTTTGTGTCTTCCAATGAAAGTCAGCGGTCAATACTCTTATCTCATTTTCATATATCGCTGCAGTCCCATAAGATAAGAGAGTGTAATCAAACAGAGAAGGGCCAATTTCAGACACGTGTTATGAAAATATCACTTTGCCTTTTAATAAAAATGAGAGGGGAGAGTGTAAGGAATCAAAAGAGACGGAAAAGAAGGTGAGGAAGCAGGACGGACATGTGGGCAGACAGAACTTGTTTTGCATTGTAAATGAGTGGCAAAGCAGGCTTCAAATTTATGGAAGGTCAGGTGTGCCTGTTCAGCAGTAATAGGCGGGGAGATTGCTCTAACTGGCCCTCAGTCTCACCCAACTGAGCACGTCCAGAGACCAGCAGGACGTGGCGGACGTGCTGGAACTCCCAGGACCAGTATTACGACAGAACCGCAGGACGATGGCTCTTACAGTATGACTGTGTCAGAAGCAGCTCTGTGCGTCTGCATGCGTTGGTGCTGATGAATACTCGCTCAGGCAGGATCACACTCTGTGTAAGCACAGATGGGTTCATTAAACAGACTCCTTTTTCTCACATATTCTCTGCCATCTATCTGTTTTTCTGTTATTTTCACTTTAATTTTCAATTAAAAGGGAACTGGATAGATTTTTACACATCAAAGTCTGTTTACAGCTCTTTGTGAGTACTGCTGCTTTTGTAGCTCCAGATAAAGCTGCACAAAATCTGATAAACTGACTGAAGTAATGTCACTTAGGTCAGCGTCTTCAGTCAGGTGGGAGCAGGTGAGGTTCTGTTAAAGGAGAACGACGGATTTGACAAACCAGTTTGCTGTTTCAAGTTCAACTTATGCCAACTAAATTATTCAAAAATAGAAAAGGAAGCAGTGGAACTTATTAGGAAACCTTTTTTACTTTAAAGTTTACACCAGTGCTGAAGTTTGTCCACTGGTTGTGTAAACCAATCACAATCTATCAGGGATTTTGACCTGATTTCAATGTCTAAGTTAACATCTTTAAAAGAATGTAAGTTCTTGTTTTTCCCTTTGGGGGAATTCTGTTACCCTGCTCTATGTCAGCAGTGTGTGTGTGTGTGTGTGTGTGTGTGTGTGTGTGTGTGTGTGTGTGTGTGTGTGTGTGTGTGTGTGAACTGGCTTGTTGTGGGATGAGTTTGTAATCAGTGTCATCTAGCGGCACCTGGGCCCAGCGCTCCTTGGGTATAAATCCAGGCCCTGTTGTTCATTTTATCTCTTTCTCAGCCTCTCCACAGTTATGTTGCAGTTTTAACTTCTCCTTGGTTCTTTTTTTGTCTTTTTTGTGCACTCAACACTCAAACTACACTGTTTCCATCCGTGCACACCGTCATTTCTGACATTCAATTCCCATTCTTCACACTTTTTTTCCATATCTGTAAATTTCAGACACTTTTGTCAAAAATGACTTTGTTTAATACTTGGAACTAGTGCATCTCTAATGTTTGCCATGACAAAAGAGCCAGGTTTTTACTGTATATATTAGAATTTTTAAAATTCTATCACCCTCCTCTTTCCTTTGGATGCTGTTTCTCATGCCATGTTACCATCACTCCCCACATAACTAGTATTATCATGACTTCTACCACATCATTAGGGTCAATGATGAGATTATGTCATCTGAATATAAGGGATGGAGGCATCAACCTATGAAAGGAAACGTAATCCAACATTTACTGATGGTATGATAAAGTTGTGGTGCTACAACATACAAAATCATCAAATTTCTCATTTGAAATAGTGCATTTAATACTAACACAGCTTGCTCTATTTAAAAATCATCCCTGTATGCAGAAGTACAAATGTATGTGTAGAGAGGACACAATATAGACTGGAGATATACATGTAATTTGCCATACAAAGATTATTTCTCTAAAAACATTTCTTACACCCACTTGTAGCTGAGTCTTTTCTTTAAAAACAATTTGTTTTATTCGTCCTTTTGAATCTCCTGCAATGGGCAGTTTCAAACTCTTTCAATTCCATTATCACCTCCCTGTCTCTCCCCCTCTTTTTCTAAATCTAATCCCCTGTCCACCCAAGACACCATCAGCAAGCCCACCCTAATTGCAGAGAGCAGATTCTTTATGAGAATGGGGATTCTGCTGAGAGGAGGAAAAACAATGGAAGCAAATGCTGTTTCTATTGATCAGCCAGTGTCTCTGTCCTCCCCGCAGCCAGCCGTGTTTACTGTTCTTGTTCAGAGGTCTGATATGTCACAAGATTTAGTGGCCTGGGTGCCCATATTAGCCTCTGTGGGAAGAATTTCAGTAGACAAGCAGAGGAAAGCGTGGCTGTAAATACAGGCTGCTCTCCAAACCGGACACACACACACACACACACACATACGCACAGCTTTGTGAGTTGTCTGGAATAGCTTCAAACATGGCCATTTACTTCTGGCCCACACAGTGCAGAGAGTAACGAGGACAGTATATCATAGGATTCGCATTAAAATGTGTGGTGACAAAGAACAGATCAACAATTGGAAAGGAAAAAAGGGTATGCCATCCAAAGTTCACATGGAATATAATCGAATGAATCGTTTTCAGTGAGCATGCCATGACTCATATGCTTTCTTTCATACCCTCTCGTTTACATGGACCCAGTGGGCCGACGCTGTGACAGACGGCCTCACCTCCAGTGACAGCTGAATCTATAGGAGTAAATCAGGATGAGGGCTTGTGCTAAAGGTAGCTACTGCCCTGCAAGTCTGCTGACCCTGAATGCCTTCCACAACCTATCAATAACTATAACGATGATGGAGGGGGGGTTAGATTAACTTTCCACACCGTTACCATGTCCTATCAGTCATGGAGGCCAGTGATCTTGGGAAACAAATGTTAGCTTGTCCAAGGGTCGCATTTGCATAGGGGAAATTACAGACTGCTAATCATTAAAAAGGAAGATCATCTGACTGTTCTCAGAGGAATCAGAGGTCAGTCTAGGACACAGAGGATTGATGTGTTGCTTGCAAACAAGTCAGATCTTTTACAGATGCAATGTGTAGGAACTAACCACCTGTTGAATACATAGTCCATATAATTAGGGCCAGAAAATAATTAGAAAGTTGTGGTGTTGTAAGTAAGAAGAAAATACACAGTTCATCTCATCCATTTTATTCCTTCCAGTCTTTATACATAACCAAAACATACCAACATTAATACAATTGTCTACCTTTTTAAGCTATCACGGAATAGCCAACTAAATAGCCATTACTTTGCCATTACTTTGCCTGCTCCATCCTCTCATGTCGGTCTGAGGGCAAACATACACACACAGATACAGACAGGGAGTCACAAAAGACAGAGAAAGAGGAGCACAAGGCAAGACGGGGAATAAAGTAGCATTTGAATACATTTTTATGCAGACTGAAGACTTTGTAGGATACATATATCAAGCAGACTATTTAAATAGAAGGAAAGCAAGCTGGTGTGCCTGCTTCTGAACATTCAAATAACCAGTGCTTTTTACTGGAACCATTTCTGCTTCAGTGTCTCCACTCAACACTCGGGCGAACATCACAACCTACTGCAACCAAAAGCTCAATGAACCAATCTATGCCAAAGGCCACCGTTGATGAGAAATATGCTGAGATAATTGCAAGTGCTTTTCAATCGTTCTCAATTATGGAGGGATTTAGATGCTACAGCCATGTTCTCGATCTAATTTATGGTCCTCCAAGCAGGAAAATACTCTCCCAAATAATCAACTGTGGACAAATAAGATAGTGGAATTCCTCCATAAGACAATAGCTATACAGAGAGGCAGAAATCTACTCAGTGCCAGATAGATTTCCCTGAGCTGAGGCCGAAAAAAGACACTGACACAGGTTAAGGATGCCATTATCTCTAAACTGAGCATGATCAATGCACCTGCTGATTTCTGAGCTAAGAAAATTTGGACCTGTGTAAGAGACGGCACCCTTTGAACCCTTTGAGCGGGTCACTGTGGGGATCGTTGAAGAAAGAAACAGTGGACATTTTTAATACATTATTTATTTTTATTCAACTAAATATTGGAGGTGAATGGCAGTAATAAGCCATAAGAATAAACAGGACAAATCCATATACCACATAATAAAAAGCCGTAATTTGTGTCAGACTCTGGAAATGTCTACAGAGAGCAATACCAGCACAAAGAAGGAGCATTAACCACAGGACAGGGCGGCAGAGTTGGTGTCTGCTCTCTATAAATCTATGGAAATAAAGTTCTACAAAAATAAAAATAAAAATGTTCTCTCAGAAACTACCACACTGGACCTGTGGTCCGCAAATCTGGTCCCTTAATGATAATAGAACTGTTGATGAGGCCCTTCAAACATCAAAAGGAACAAGATGTTCGGCTAGAGGGGAAACTGTAAGAAGGTATCTTTCAGTGGATGTATTTACTAAAGTAAGATCCCGTCTTTGGGTGTCACTTATTCAACGACACACAGACCTCCTGAGCTGGTGGGAGACTAATGCCTTTGTCTGCCCTCGGCTGGTCAAGGTGATGCCAGGGAGGCTGTGATCGTAGCAACGTGTGTCTCTTAATGAAGAATCTTCTTTACACGAAGACAGACTCATAACAGAGAGAAGAGGAGAAGCTGGATCAGCTTCCCTAAGCTGATGCACTTAGACTTTCTTAATGCAAATCTGCCCTGAGACAGTGAATTATAAAAGTTAGAAGTAATACTGGATGAAGAGCCAAGTGGGAGCCAAAATATCCACCTCTTATTGCTGAGCTGAGCCAAAGACCTGGCAAACTAAAAAGAACACAATTCCCATCACAAACACAGACACTTGATCCATAGAAGTTAAGATAGAAGTAACAGTGTCTATGCTGAATTTCTTCCTTTACTTTCTGCCTCTGAGGGTGTGTGTGTGTGTGTGTTTGCACACTATGGCTGATTTGGTCTTCTTCCTCTATCAGCGTGACAGGTAGATGAGGTTGTGAATAAAGAGTTCCGTCATCTCATCAATAGTTATCAAGGTCAGGGTCAGATACAGACAGGTAAGGTGATTTATTGCTGGAGGCAGAAGGTAGAGCGTGAAAGGAGGGAAAGGTGAGGATGTATAACAAGGAGAAATAAAAAGCCTGAGGAGGAACATTAGATATCAAACAATGTGACTGATCCAAGGACAAAAACACCCATACAGACACCTATGCGTGGTGCAGTGCACTGGGAAATGTTGCAGCTAGGATGGGAAGATTTGTGCACATACTTTGATTTCCTCAATTTAATTCACTTCAGCGATAAGTCACATATTCATACACATATTTGGATAATTACGAGTCCACTAATCAAGTATGTTCAACATGTCCTCACACAACTCATCAGCCATCCTTCAACTGCACAGGTCTTCTCATTAAGGATTAGTGATGTTGGCTTACGTGAAGATTCGTGACTTCGATGACCTCTGATAAATCCTGGTTCAGCGCTGCTAATCGGCCAAAGGTCTTGTTCTCTTACTTTCTTTCTTGACGACTTTCTCTTTGCATAACTGATTTTGCATAACTTTAATAACTCAGTATATTGATTGAAGACTTATAATTAGCCCGCAGAACCTTGCAACATAAGTCAGGCTAATACACTGTAACTCGTGTGTTCCTCGGCTCACAGTGTTTCCTTGCAATCCCCTGTCAAATTACACAAATGTCAGGCTGACATAGTTAATCCACCACACTGTTCTCATGAGAATCCTCCACGGGCTAATCGTGCCTCAAAGAATAATTGCAGTCATTTAAAAGCAATGTGTGAATGGGCTTTGATAATATGAGTTCATTTTCCCTACAGATTCACAGTGATCCTCCACACCCTACTTTTTGCCAGTGGCAAGGACTCTGTGGGGTCTGCTGCGTGATTATGAAGGTTCAGACTGTGAGATTGGAGTCCTGTCCCTTTTTGTCATGCCTATATATTTTACCTTGATTTCTTTTGGTGCTAGTTGATAATATTGAGTCTAATATCAAATTTTCACTAAACATTAGTAGCTTGTTTTTTTGATGATCAGTCTGAGAAAGATATGTGCTGCTCCACAAGGGTCTGCATTCATGCTAGCAGCTCTGTGAGGCTGAACTCAGACACAGCTGTGCTTTGAGCTAAAGGTTAACGCCAGCATGCCTGTATTTTCACAATAACGAAGTTAATATCCTGATGTTAGCAGGCGCAGTGCTTATCATGTTCATCAATCTTAGGCTGGTGTGTCTGCATGCTTATTAGCTCCAAAGTTATTACAGTTTATCCTGAGGGTGACACAAATGCCTGAACCACATTTTATAGCAATTCATCCAATAGTTGTCTGCATTTTGAACGTTTCACTTGAGGCTATAAAAAAATGTGAAGCCTCATGATGGTGCTGTGCTAGAGGAAGAGTGAAGGGATTACCAAAGTCATGAGGATTTATCCAAGGGGAACAATGATGTTTGGAGCAGATGTCACGGTAGATATTTCAGTCTGAATTAAAGCGGTGGACAGGCCAGTCGACTGACATGTCTTCCCTGAAACCATGTGTGGTTATAAAAATTGTTCGTCGACTCTTGAAACTTATGAACTACACCAGTTTTCTCCATTTTTCTTTTTCTCTCATATCCCTCCTCTGTCTTGTTCGTCCCTCGTTCTCCCTATCTGCTCCTCTAATATATGCATCATTTTTTGTCTCACTCTTTTTTGCATCAATCCACCCGTCTATCCATCCATCCATCATTACAAAAGACCAATCAGGTGGCTAAAGAGATGTTTACTATGGAGCAGCTTGTGGCTCCATAAAAGACAAGACACAGAGTCAGAGTCAGTTTTCTGGCCAGGAGTGACGGATTGTATCAGACCTGCCTGGCGGAATAAATAGAGGCATTAGCAGCTCTACAGCTGGCCATGCTACTGCTGAGGCTTACTGGCCTATGAAATGTGCAGCAAGGCAGTGTCCTGGGCCTCACCACACTGTGATAAATGACTTATATTTCTCCGTAAAGCATATTAATGTCAGATTGCATGATGGATAGCAGGCAGAAGACAGCAGGAGGGGAGGAGAGGAAGGTGGAAAGGGGGAGGGTTAAGGAAGTGGGGGAGAGGGCTTTTGATAAAATATGTAAAGGGAGGAAATTAAATCCCAGACAAAAATATCAAAACGTGCCCCCCCCCACCACCACTCCGCTACCTTACATTTCTGGTGACTGATGAAGAGAGCAGAGGCAATTCTGAATATTTAATGATTCTCCTTTAGGCCTCAGTACAATATCTGGTCTTTGTAGACCTCTTGGCCTCAGCAGAACGGCTCTTTGTGCTGTTGCCTCACTTCACACAGTTCAAATGTGCTCCCACAGGCAATATGCAGATTAGACCCACCACCCATAAATCTTTGAATGACTTACTGAATTACTTTTCTCAGGTAATCATCCGTTTTTGATTGAATTAAACCAAATTGAACTTTAAGCTACAACCAACAAACTAAACAATCATCTTTCTGTCTCAAGAAAATGGTGCTTTTACAAAATAGCCTTGGCCTGTTTTTTAGAGTCCTTTTGCTTAACTAAAGATAGATTATACCTGCTTTACACAGGAGCTAATGTGGAGCATGATGCATTCAGGTACAGATCAGGAACAGCTTCTATTCAGTTCTTTCTTCCTGAGGCTTTATAATTTTTTTTCAAAATTTGTTTACATTCTAACAGCACTTTCACATCAAGTAGACTTAATCAGCTATTTCAAATGTGAATAAGTCAAGTTGAATTAAATATGAATTCAATGCAGTATCTCTGCAAAAAATATTACAAATGTGAAAAGTATAATGTTTAATTGTAATTTTAGAAAGGAATATTGTGACGTCTTGGGAAATATGTTTATTAGCTTTTTGCTGATATAAGAAGATCGATGTAGGTCAAATATAAAGCCATAACCAGAAGCTGGTTAGATAAGCATAAAGAGAGGACACAGCTACCCCACCACCAGTCAAAAACAACTAAATCTGCCTATCAGCACTTCTGAAGCCCCTTCATTTAAGTTTTATTTCTTTTGCTTAGAGTCAGTTGTCATCATGCAAAGCCCTTACAAATTATAGCGCCTAACCAAAAAATAAAAAATAATAATAGTTGGCAGCATTCCACAAACACCAAACTTTTCTTTTTTCACCGTGAAACAAGATATATGTAACACATCAATTGGCCTAGTTCTTCAGACCTCTATTTCAAATTCTACAATCAGAGATATTAAAGTCTGATTTTGACTTCTAACTGCTCACAGTTTATGCAACCAATGAGGAGGAATCAGAAGAAGACATATTCATGCGATGAAAGACAAGGGGCACTGCTGAACATAAAAATACAGACAAAGATATTCATTCTTATTCATTCATTCTCTTCATATCTGTTGGCAACTACATCTACAGGTCCTTAGACTGAAATGAGGAAACAAGAGCCAATTAATTCATCAATACAACATAAAAAACTCAAACCTCTTCGACTCACAGATCACCGTAATGTATATTATCCATATATTGGTAAAGCATTTTTCTGGCTTCAGATCAGGTTAGCACTTTCAGGAGTTTTGCTTTAACACTTAATCTTGAATAAGTAGAAAATGTTGCACTAATGCTGTGTGTTTTTCCCACCTCTCACTGTAAATCACTTGAAGACGTCATGTTGGAGCTAAATGCCACTGGGTGCCAACCAGACCTTTTCAGCGCTGAGTTTGGGCTCCCCTCCTTCTGTGTGAATAGAAGAGTTCCCTCCGGACATGAATCACCACTGAGTCAGATCACGCACACATGGAAGCAGACTCTCGAAAAGTTCCTCAGGAAGTTCTTTCATACTCAACGAACTGTAAAAACTCTCTGCAGTAAATGTAATTAAGTCAAAAAATTATTTGTAAAATGAGTTTATTAATTTATTAATTACATGAAAGAACCATGAATGAATGAATTTTGCAAATCCATGATTAGCGCGGCACAAAAATGTGTTAATAAATGATTTTGTCGTTATTCATGTTCTCCACTTCACCCTAACTTTCTTTTTGAAAATAGTCATAATTACATGGAAATCTCCATTTTCATTAGTTCGGCTGTCATCACAAGCTTGGTGCAGTAATTGCTTTTCCACTGCGCTGATGTGATGTCAGCGTTATGAGTGGACATGATTCATGCAGCCTGGATGTAGAGCAGTATTAAGGGTGACACTGAAGCAGACTTCTGCACATGTAATTTCCTGGGTAGTCGAGCTCTGCCGCTGGGGGAATACTGCACTGCAATCCAGTGCATCAGCGAGCATCAAGTGATTGGCAGCAGGCTCAATGAGTCAATCACTTAGCTGATCAAAACCTGATATCTTCATTGGTTGAGCTGTAGGTCTGCATGGCATTTTTACCATCAATACCTGGGCGTGTTTCACAGATGAGAGGAGATTGATCCCTGACCCCCTCCATTCAATCACAGGTGGAGGGATGTTATTGACTTATTGACTTTAAGTGGAGAACTGAAGTGTTAAGCAGGCCACATCAACTCCAGTGCATTGAGTGAGTCCACATGAGGAAATACACTAAGTGTTGGAAAGAGTCACAAGTCTGTGTGTGTGTGTGTGTGTGTGTGTGTGTGTGTGTGTGTGTGTGTGTTTGTGTGCATGTGTATCTTATTTAGTGTAAGCATATCTTGACAAAAATGCAATTGAAAATGTGGAAATTGATGCATTGCAGCAGCATGGCTGGTTGCCTTACTGGCAAAGCTTATCCTTCACTCGCTATTAATATATTTATTATTTGTTTCATTAATTTATACAAATGATCAATCACTTTATGTGCAGCCAGAATGAATCCTCTGGCGATGGTAATCATGTGGAGAAAATCTGAAATGGTGCATCATCAGTCAACTGGCTCCATCAGATTCTGTTATCTGAACCAAGTGTCCTCTCATTTTAATTTAATTCAGCCCTCCTCCTCCTCCTGATCCGTCCCTCTCTCTCCCTCACTTGTTCTTGTTCTCTGAGAGGGAAAATTACACGGTGAGTCGCAGTACAAAATGATTTTGGCAGCCTCGTCTGACAAACTCCTCCAATCACTGTCTATTTCTTCTGCGTAATCAGACTTTTACAACTTAACACTTAATTTCCAAAGCTGATATCAAACATTCATTAATCATTTTGCTTTGAGTTTTGCAGTTATAAATGTCATCTGGCTCAGAATAACATCAAGCAGTTAAAAAGTCTGTCAACAGAAACTTCTCACTCTACACAAGGACTGTTTACGACTGTTGCATAATTAAAGCTCTTATGAATAACTAAGACCATGCATTTAACTGCACCACAGTCTCCCTGGGGACAGGAAATAAATCCTCAGAATGATGTTTCCAAGGTCAGGGGTTGAGCTAATGTCTCATTAAATACTCATTTTACCATCATGTCATCATAGGTGAATGGTTGATGATGGACAGCCTCAAGGTATTGATCTATGGGGAACCCTATCCAATTTATTTCCCCATCGTCTGTTTACAGGTCAAGTAAGAGCTGCTGCATGAGCTAAAATATTTTTAGTATTTTGGTTTAGCAAACCATTTCATGACTGTGATGTCACTTGAGTCAGGCTGTGGCTGAAGAATACACTTTTCTACATGAAAAAAAAATGGTGGTAGGCAGTTAAAAAGAAAGGAATTTACCAAACCTCTGCAGCCCTCTTCTTATTTCTGCCTGTGACAACAAGGTGAGGTCACATATGCCTCTACTGGCAAAGCAAATCCCCAGCCGAGCTGTCTGCAAGATAAGGTTCAGTGACACAGCCACCAAATTCTGACAAGAAGGAGAAATCTGTGAAATAATAATAATAATAAAAAAAGAATATTTTTGGTTCTGTATCAATTTTTATAGTTTGTTACAAAATGATACTTGATTGCAAGTCTGTGAGTGTTGTAGGAGTACATTGCTAAATCAATGGATTTCATCTTAAAATAGACATCAGGGGATTTTAAAGGTGCACAAGATCAAGAACACACTATTGCATCATACCATAGCAGTAATGTTTACACCTGAGCTGCTTAGATATTCTAAACCACAAGGATGCCCTGTAGTTCACTATGCACACACACCAACACACACACACACACACACACACAAACAGAGACACTCGCACAGCACTGTAAGACCTTGAATCTACCTGGCTAGACACTTCAGAGTAATTAAACAAAAATAGAATATTAAATGGACCGTGAAGTGTGGAGGAGAAGCTGGTGTGTGTCTCTATCTGTCTGTGTGTGTGTGTGTGTGTGTGTGTGTCAGGGACTGGGGGAGTGTGTGATCTTGCACAGTGGTGGCAGTGGGACAATCCAGGGTGAAGTTGTGAAACGGCATGATGAATGTTGCTCCATAACTAGAACTGAGGGGCGACCAATAAAGCCTTTTCACCGATCACCTGCTGCCTGTGGGAAACCACCAAGGAAACAGAGCCTCTGCTCTCAGCAGCCCTGACAGCAGAGGACACACAAAGACACACACTTACACATACATACACACATTTATCCATCTGCCGATCCTTATTGGTTTAAACATCAAACGTTTACAAATATCAGTTAACTAAAGGAGCACAGGAAATTGGATTATTCTGTAATTGCAATGTAAAAATGTTTGATGTTCCATGTTGATAAGTGCATGTAATTAGATATCTAATCTTCTGCTTGTTTACAATGTGTCCATGCATGCTGGTTGAGCCCGCACAGCATTTCAGCCAGTTAATGATCTGTGCAGAATTTCATTGAAACTGGTGCATCTGGTGGTTGATGTTTAACAGTGGATGAGCATGAAGAGGCCAAATCTCTGAAGTATCACACATGGCTGCTGATGCACCTACATGATTTGATAGCGTTATAGAAATGTGTAAATGATATGTATGACGTTTCTGGTTTGCAGAAACACGAAATGTCAATGCTGTTTTCTGTCAGCTGGGCTGTGAACCCACTGTTTCATTCAGGGAAACAAACTTATGTCCTTCTGGTTTCAAAACAGTCTCTCTACACACAATTTAGCAAGGTTCCTCTGTACTACTCAATCAGACAAACCCCCTACAGTAAAGTGAAAGTGCACACACAATGGCACAGACACAGTCACACATTCACACCACAGGGGAACTGACATGGCTCTGAAGGTCATTGGCTACAAAACAGCTCTGATTCCCAGAGGTTGACATGACTTTCAGACACCCTGTTCACTTTTCCACTTTGACTTTGAAAACGTCACCCACTGGTTTTTCTGCAAATTATTGTGATAATCCATGTGCTTGTGTGTTCAACATGCGAGGGATTACTGCCATGAGGGACAACTGGCTTCAGGGAGGAGACAATTTTCACGCTTGCCATGAAAAACCCTCTGCCAGCTGCACAGTTTTCTCACTGTTAAAATGGTTTATATAGGCCCATGAGGTAATGCTTAATTGAGTGTTTGCTGTAAATATAAGCATTAATAGATAGTGGAGGGTTTCTTTTGGTGAGATGGTGGGTCAGAATGCTTGAATTGTTGCAGGATATTTTCAGAAAGTAATTTCTGCTGCTGTCAATCACAATATGCTACACACACAGCTCCGAGGTTTCTCACTTTATTTGGTAACATTGACAGATAGTATACTGGAAAGGATTTTACATTTCAAGCTGATGACGAACACGAAGTAAATAATGCTGCTGAAATCTCATCAAAGACTCCTTTATTATTACACTTAACGCAGCACAAAGTTGAGAAACTAAACTTTCAACCTTAAACTTAAAAACATCCAAACTGCTGCTTTAATCCGTTTGAGAAATGACAGTATTTGTACCAAAGTGAGAAAAAAGAGTTTCTTTCCTGCATCATTATGAGTGTAAACAACATGTTGAAGAAAAGTAAATGGCGTCTGGTTGGTGTTGTGTTGGCTCAAAAGGTTAATGAGGTGCGTGTTCACTCAGAGGAGAGGAGACAACGATGCTCTTTACGGAAGAGGAGGCGTTGTACGCCCGAGGGGCCACCATAATGACACCCCTTAGATCTCATTATCAGGCTTATTGATTGGTCATGGCCACCTGCCCCTCTGCCCATGTACACACAAACAGACACAGACACACAAAATCACGGATGTAAATCTAGAAAACAGGAACTTTTATACTTACATACAGGAACATTATGTATGCACAGACACATTCACACACATCGCTTTTCACAATCCAGGAGTTTTAGTCAAATGCCAAATGTGAGCTTTTCATTTACAGCCTCCTACACACACACACACACACACACACGCACACACACACACACACACACACACACACACACACACACACACTATCATTGTAAAAAAAACACACAAGGGAAAGAGACACACTCAACAT
>JAQNCA010000025.1:15141867-15160416 GCA_029783725.1 Acanthurus tractus
GTGTGTGTGTGTGTGTGTGTGTGTGTGTGTGTGTGTGTGTGTGTGTGTATGAGAAATAGGTGGGTGGAGGAGAGTGAATGTGACACCCTGGTCACCTGAGAGGTAACTAAATTATTCTCAGCTCTCTTCATTTCATTTCCTCTCATGAGTTCTGTTTATGTCAGCCTGACCGATAACGGCTCTGTGAGGAAGTGATGAACATGTTGTGTGTGTGTGCTTGAATGCGTGTGTGTGTGTGCTTTTTTTCTTGCCGTGTTTTTCAGTGAATCTTTGTGTGCCTGTATAGTACATGAGTTTGTGTACTTTTGTATCTATTCAGTTGAGTGTGTTTTTGTATGTTTTTAAACATGAATGAGTTCCCCTGTGATGTGTGTGTTTGTGTGTGTGTGTGTGTGTGTGTGTGTGAGAGAGAGAGAGGTGTCCATTTAAGGCCTTTTCGATGAAGACTGACGAGTGTCCTCTTCGCCTCCCTTCATCTCAGGGGTCTCGCGGGTGCTTTGAGGAAGTGTCCTGGAGGGGAAATGGAGTGGGCGAGAACTAATGCGAGTCGAGCAAGACAAGGCTGATGGACGACAGTGTGTGTGTGCATGTGTGTGTGTTTGTGTCTGCGTGAGTGTGTCTGTGTGTGGGGCTGATGGAGGGTGATGGTGGAAGTGAGATTTAACGAGGAGGAAAATAAGCTGAGCAATCTCTGTCTGTCCTCCCCTCTACCTCCCAACGACTTATTCACACGCACACACACACACACACACTTGCACACACACTCTTATACACACACCCTGAGAGCCTATGACTGAACTGTCTGACCACTGACTGTGCAAAAGCTTGTTGCAAAGGCAGAAGGTACAGTATCCGTGCCATCTAAGGTTCCTTTTTATCGACCCCACAGTGTGCAATATATCTCACACTTAAAGCTGTTCATGACTTCAGCTTCTTTCTTAAATAAATCAATATACTATACGTAGAGGTAACGGTATGCTTGTAATTGGAAAATAAGATAAATTTCACTATTTAAAGCAGTACAAATGCATTCTCTCTCTCTCATTGTTGAGTCCACACTCTTCTCAGCTAGTCCATTTATCATCCTCTCTCTCTCTCTCTAAGTGACGAGTTAGTGAGAGATAATGGAGAGATGAATAATTACAGGGTGGATAAGATCAGAGGAGGAGGTGATGTTTGTACCTTTTACATTCAAAATGGAAATTACCCCCATGTGTGTGGGTTTCAGCCACAATGTCCTTTTTTTGAACATGTGTTCACACCCACCTGTGTTTCGTGTATGTGTTTGTGTGTTTGCGTGTGTGTTTGTGTAGAAGTGGGACATAGCAGTAACAGATTGGTCTCAGTTTGTTTACATGCTACAGGAGAGGTTTTCCTGTGCAGTGACTGTCTTTCCTAGATTTGGCGATTAACCTCAGCCCTTGTTAAGCATAGATTACTGTCAAATGCAGCTATAAAAAAACAGTCAGGTATGGTATCGCTGTTCAAATTATTAGTATTCTTAATGTATTCATAACTTTTCTCATTTTTAAGACCCCACGCACCAATGAATTACTACACCCTTTTGCCTGATTAGACATCTCTTGTGTCCTTGACCAGACTGCATTTAATTGACAATTCTCTCACCCCTCTATTAGTTTTTTCTCACACTTTACTGATAGAAACTTTACCTCCATCATTTCTTTAGGTTCAGAAAGTGTAAATGGATCTTTCTTATGTAGCGCCCAGACGAATTACAAATTTTTCTTTTCATGGCATGTACTATTTTCTCGACTATTTCAAGATGCAGTAAGTAGTGCAATGGCACTACATAGAAATTGCAGAGCTATAGATATGTGACAATGTCTGTCGTAACAGTGTCCTTGAACACAGTTTCAAGGTTTTCTCACCTATTTTGGGATTTTGCAGCAGGCTGGGACACACACACACACACACACATTCTTGTATCTATGTCTTTGTGAGGACACTCATTGACATAATGCATTTCATGGCCCCTTCCACTAACCTTAACCATAAAAGCTAAATGTCTTTCCACAACCCTATTCTAACCCTTAAAACAGGCTTTAACCCTCAAACAGCCCTTTAAAGGGCAAAAAAAGGGAGGAACAGCCTCTCTTTCCCTTCCTCTATTTGTTAAAAACTAGTCCTGGTCTTCACTAGGCAGTAATCACAAGAACACACACACAATAAAAGACACACATATACACTCTACACACATACATACACACACAGAAGGTCTGTTTGTACACACACAGAAGTACACATTCATTCACAGTGTGAGTGCCACCTACCAGCTGTGTCATCCTGCTGCCGGCCTGAGCCTGGTGCACCAACCACCCTGGAGACACTGGCTGATGAAGTAGCAGATAGAAAACCTTTGAACTGACAGCGGCAGACAGAGAGAGAGAGAGAGAGACGGAGAGAGGGAGAGGAAGAAAGAGAGGGAGAGAGTGAGGGTGTATGGAAAAGGCATTTTGCCATGGTCACGCAGAGGAAAGTCAGTCAGTTTGTGCCAGCAAACCTCTCGTCTCTCGTCTGTTCTGCTGCCTGTTCGCCACAGGAACGTCTGCCCCATTCATCCTTTTTTACCTCCTTTTGCTTTTCATCTCTCTCTGTTTTTTTTTATTTTCATGCTACATTCCTATTTCTATCTGGATGGAGACCACTGAGTCACGCATCCCTTTTTCTTGTTATCTCTCTCTCATTGTCCCATGATGCTCTCCTCACACAGACAATAGCTAAGTCACTGTAAATTTATCATAAATTCAAATCTAACTTAATCCCGGCCCTTCTGTCCATTGTTGCTCCTTAACACATTAACTTAAAATCACTTTCTATTAACGTCTCATCCTGTTTCCAACATCTCTCTTTTTCTCTCTCTCCCTCTTCATCCTCTTGCCTTTGTCTCTTATAAGCATCTCTCTCCTCACATACACACACACACACACACACAAACACACACACACGGTCCTCTGCATATCTCCGCGTATCACGTTTGTCTAAGCAAATAGCCCAGTCACCACTCTATTCAGATGGGTGAGCAGGTAAAAATGGTTTGGGTGTCGAGTTTCCTCATTGATTGGAAACCTGGTCGGCCACAGGAGATGTGATTTTAGATTATTAATGAGGCTCCACAACACTTTGTTTGTCCGTCCATCATGTGGGCAAATGGATGACGGGGGTCAACAAGTGAGCAAATGGCCCACTGTGACTCTGCACTGACAAATGAGGGTGATGTCATGTGGTATCAGTGTTTAGAACTGTGCATTCATTACTGCTAATGTGGCTGTAATGACACAATAATCAGCCTGCTAATTGAGTGTCATTACAGGGGAGACTGGTGCTGCGTTCTCCCTGCAGATGCCTAATGTCACTGTCATGGTTACTTATTGAGCAAAGTGTGGCAATAATCACATTGCATGATGAAATGAGGAAGGAATGACCTAATCTGCTCCTTATGGTCCACATTAAAAACAATCAGCCCTAATGGAAAAATTGCACAATGTTTTATTCTGAGGGATTTGTCTGTGCACTGATGCTGGACGGTGCAAATTAAAAGGCATCATTACAGCTTTTTTCGAAACCTTTTTGGGGCACTTATCACCATATCTTATTAATCAGGCACCTGTTTTTCTCTTTTTCTTTTAGGTGGTGAGTTAAAAGGAGCTGCAGTCACCCGCTGGTTGTTCGGCTCAAACTGAAACATCCGATGACACCACGTCTGGCAACCGACCTCTGTCATGTCTGCTGAAGCCTGCGGGAACAGCCCCATAACCAGATTCTGCATTCAGTAGACTGAAACTCAAACTGGACGAAGCCTCTTTTCATTTAGGACAATTTAACAAACAAAAACTCACGTTCTCTGAACCACCTGACTTGTTTTCTACCTCTTGTTCCTGCTCTAATTGTCAAGAAAAGCAAGTCCTGAAGAGATCAACCCAACTTATTTGAACACTTGACAGCTCTGACCCACCTGTCACGCTCCTGTGAGCAGAAGGGAAAGCATTACATTTAGCAGGCAACATCAATGTGCGGTTTATTATTCAAGGCCATTGATCCACTGACCCCCTGATCTAATTAGACGCACAGGTGTACACACACAGACACACATCTGGTGTCTGCAGATGCTTCAAATAGTCTCGTGTTTGTAACACCTGGTGCTGGCTCACATGCTCAAACAGCTATACCCAATTGGGTGTCAGAAGTCCATCTGCACACTATTAACCCCCATCGAGAGCACCGACCTTGACTGTGATCAGACGCGTGTTTGTGTGTTTGCATCAGCGGGAGGCCGTGCCTCGTCCTGTCTGCTCTGATTGAGACTGAGGATGAGAGCTCATGTGGCACAGCGGCCCTGATAAATATTCTAAAAAAAAAGAAATTAGCGCCTGAGGGCCGGGCACTCAAATAAAAAAAGCCACAGAGCTTCATTTCACTGTTTAGTCGGTTCCTCAAAATGCGTGACACTAAAAAAAGTAGTGTGTATTAATTGAAAAGTGCATGCATATGTGTCTGTCACATTGTCAGAGCAGATTAGGGGAAGGCCCTTTCTAGGTCATGTCGCTTTGACTGACCTAGATTTGACTGAATAAACTGGCCAGCTGAGGAAGATGTGCAGAAGTCCTGCTGTGATCAGAACACACACATCATAAAACAGTTCGTCACACTCGCTGACCTTGAGATTGTTCTGCAGTTTTCTTACTTGTTTGCTACCTGCTAACTTTGGCAACCTAAATTCATATTTTCAGGTCTTGTGCTCTTCACCCAACAACAGTGACTGTAATATATAACTTGTAAACCTCCCTTTTATTAAGCCTAATAGTGAACTACCAATCTCCACTTTGGCCTTTGCTCCTGCACCACCCCTCATGAACGCCTTCCCTTCCTTCTCCACACCGCCTCCAAATACACCAACCATCCAGTCAGTGTGCAAGCCCTGCCTTCGGGCCCCGTGGAGGATGAACGATGTGCCCACACTTGACTACGAGTTGCTGCTGTCCCCGGCCAGCTCCTCACTCCCTGGCAGCCATGGCGGTGGCAGCAGCAGCCCTCCTCTGGCCTTGGTCGGGGTGGACAATGAGCAGCGCACCGCCTTGGCCTTTGTAGGCCTCCTCATGCTCTTCCTGATCTTCCTGCTGGTCAGGTGCTTCAGGATCCTGCTGGACCCCTACAGCCGCATGCCTGCATCATCCTGGACTGACCACAAGGAGGGGCTGGAAAGGGGCCAGTTTGATTATGCACTGGTGTAGCGTGGGGAAAGTGAAAAAATTCATTGCACATAGAGAGAATCTTTAAAAGTATTCACTGATGTAGCTGAGGAAATGGACTGGACCAACGCATAAAGTTGTGAATGCACTCTAAGTGGAGGTTTTACCTGATGTTGGAGAAATCCTGGTGTATTTCACTGTATCCCAGCCTGCGTACTGGTGTAAATATGAAGCTGCAGGATGCTATGTAACCATAAAAAAGTCTGGTTCAACAACAGGCATGCAGACAGCTGGCATCCCTGTGAGCCAAACACTCACCCAAACCCAGATGTTGAACCATGAGGGACAGAAATAACGAGCTGCACAGCTGCCTTAACCTGACCTGCTGTACTAGTCGAACATGCTACCACATTGCATCACTTTAGGGCTAGTTTTTCCAAATCCCAAGGCTTGTCGATATCAAAACACAATATGATTTTTTGGAATGAACACATCTGCTCACAACATAGTTTATAACCTCAAAGCTACATTTCAGATGAGATCACAGGCAGTACTTAAATGAAGGCCTTTACACTTAAGCAGATGCCCCTTTAATGAACTAACGTCCATCGTAAAGCATCCAAGTGTTAAGTGCTGATCAAGGAGCACAAATCCTCACATTTTCTTTAATTTCGGACACTGATCCTGGAGCAGTACTGCAGTTTCAGATGCTTTTTAAGGCCCAAGCAGGTAGTTTGTATCTCCATAAAATTTTGTCAGTGTGTGTTTTGTGTGTTTCTGTGTCTATAACTGAGAAGCCATATTGAAAGTATATAATCTCTTATTACTGCGAGTAGAGTTTATGTTCACTGGTTGTGTCCTTTGCTTTAGTCAGCCTGCCAAGTGTGGTGATGAAGCAAACAGCAACCTTTAGGCAAGAGAAAGCTTTATTTTTCTATTCCTGACTCAAGTTTGGGAGTCTCCTTTTTGCTATCTTCCTGTCCTCCTCCTCTTACTGTAACAGTCTTTAGGCCGTGGATTTTTGAGGTAGTCTTGCAGCCACGTCTTAGAAGGCAAAGCAGGTAGCTTTGCTTTTTTGTGTGTGTTTTTAAATTACATATTTTTCTGACTCTGCTTTGTTTTTGATACACTGGATTGAATCAGTGAAAATATTACAAAAAAAAAAAGGATTTTCTTCTTCAATTAGTCTTCTGAATTTCCACTGATAGCTGGACTGTGTGGGAAGTCCATATTGTTCATGTTGGAAATCAAATAAAATGATTACTACTTCTCTGTCACTTTGTGTTGCTTTTGTCAGCTGTGGACATTGACACACATGCATAAGAGAAATAAATGAAAACTCAGGACATGAAACTTAAAAATATAACCCACAATACTTTATTGCCATTAATGTCACTGGACAAAAGTTTACACTATTATGTGAATCACTCTAATTTTACAGACTGCCATTTGGTGTCATGAATCTTTGGTTTTCTGTCTTTTGAACAAAAATGATGATCATTCAGGATATTAAAAGATGTTCCATAATGGCTGATTGATTTATCGATCCTCAGCTCGTAGATGTGATGTGGCTGGATGATTGTCATTTCAGCTTTCAGCTGGACTCAAGCATCAGTCTCATGGTGAACATTCAAACAACTAAACCAGGCTCCTTTTTTTTTCTCTCTAAAGTATAAAGCACAAACAGTATTTCAATGCAAGCAGATGATAATGACAGTATTGTTTCAAGTTTGACACTGAAGCTGAGTTACAGTAATCACACGCAACACACTGCCTTTTTAAAAAAAAACATAGTGGCAAATAAAAAGAAAAAAATACAAACTGTCAATAAAGATACAAAGTATACAAAGGTTCCAGGTTAGAAAAATGGTTATGTATGATAAACATCGCCTAGGCTGTGGGACAGTGCAGCAACCTTGACTGTTAAGAGAAAGAGAGTGTTGTTCAGCACCATAGATCCTAGCTGCAGATGGTCAAGTTTGTATGATCCTTTATGGCATTTCACAGACAGTGTAAGTTTGTATGAGATAACAGTTGATGGGAATGTTGATTATCTTTAAGTCTGACGTGCTTTAATTTCTCTAATGGCCGATTTGACCGGAGACAGCGGTCTCAAACAATACAGTCAGTGATCAGCAAACACAGCTGCATTTGCTGCTTCTTTTCTTCCGAACAAAACAAAGTCAACAGCACTTAAGGCCTTCTATCTTGGGTTTAATGTGAATTCTTGTTTTGGCAGCCTTGACATTTAAAAACAAAACAAAACAAAAAAAAAAATCTACATTTCACTTAAAAATATACAATTTAATTTTCAAGAAGCAAGTTTGATAATATTGGTTTTTCAGCACTGAGACAATACAAAAGACAGACATACATAACAACAATAAATCCTAGCAAAAAAAAAAGTCACTTTTGCAATCCAGATTCAAGACTGCACTTTCTTTGTACAGCGAAAGAGATGGTTTTATTTAGCACCTTTTTTCTCTTTGAGAGAAAAAAAATCACGAGATATGAAAGATGACCTGACAGATATTTGTTGGTTTGTACTTTTGTGAGGTTTCGTGTTCACCTGTGCGTGTACTTACACTGTAAAGCACTACCTTTAGTTACAGCTTGGGTAATGTTGCCGTGTCATGTACAGTACCTTTGAGACTGTCACTGTTTTCAGCTGTGTGTCTCTTTGTGATGTAAACAAGGCAAAGACCTCCGACGTTAAGCTCATGGTCAAGTCGAAGAAGGCGGGCAAAGTCAGCTTGTGGTAAAGTTAAGCCTCCAAACACCGGCTGTCATCTGCGTCTCTACTCTCCAGAAGACTTAAAATGTTGAGGAGTGAACATGCTGAGAAGCTACAAGCCTCTGACAGCCGACACGGGAAACACACTTTGGACTTCATGGGAAAAAGCTGGCTCTCAGGTCCAGAATCAGTGCACCTGAAGTCTTAATCCCTACGAGGAAAAACACAAATGTGACCTGATTTTAATCTTCTTTTAAGTCTACGAGCTACTAACTGGTGTATTCCCTGCTCATGATGGACGCTGAGCGACACTAGCACCCTCTTTTGTTTTAAAGTTGGCATCACAGCATGGCGTCCGTACTCGGAGAGGAGTACTGAGGTAACCAAACATGACAGCACACACACGCAAACACGCTAATCCCTGCTTGCCGCTGCCTGCAGACAGGACGAAAGTCAGTCACATCAGAGCAAAACACAGCTCACTGTTTTCTCATCTGAAAATTGGTTGGCATGCAGCTACAAAACAGACCTCTATGGACTAAAAAGAACCTGAAATGCTGTGTACATGTTGCAGTCCTTCGTGTTAACATTATTCAAACAGCACAAATACATTAAATGACACACTACAATACTGAGAGGGGCCGACGTGATAAACATCGATCCCCAGTGTTGTGATTTTTTTTTTTACCAAGATCACAGAGAGGTGAGAAAGTCCTTGGACCACCATGGTGGCACCCAACCACTTCACTTCGGTCTAAACAAAAAGACACCTCTTTAAATCCTGCACTGTGATTTAAATGCTACCAAACCTGCTGCATAAAGACAACTCTGGCCACTCTCAGCACTCTAGTAAAAAAAAAAACAAAACCCTCTTTTGAGTCATTTCTTGCTTTGCTTGTCTACAAAAGTGCTTCATGGACTTTATCTGACTGCCAGCTTGTCTTTATTAGGGGTCTGTGGTCCAAGCACTGAGGCACCTCTCTGCCACCTCCTCAACTGGCTCTCTCAGTGGAGAATGAGTGCTGGGTCGGGTTCAAGTGGGAGGGGCGCAAGAGGAAGTGTAGTCAGGGTAAAAAAAAACACACAAAACACAAACATATAATAACATAAACAGTAACCAAGTGGTGGTAAAGTCGGGCTGATTGAGTCAGTCTTTCGTAGCCCTTCGATGACCCCCCTTGTTGGTTGGGATGGTCCTGCAGGGGGGCGGAGGAGGAGGAGGAGGAGGGCTGGAGGGGAGGAGTTATTGGATTAAAGGGCAGGTTAAAACTCAAAGGCTTCAGGAATCAGTCCTGGACAGGATTGCAAGCGCACTCCGAGCTCAGTGCAGGTGGATGTTGAGCTTGATGCGCAGGGCGTCTCCTATTTCCCCTTGTAGGTAGTCACTGTCGTGCTGCGCCTCCAGCTGGTGTAGTCTTCGGGGCCCGAACAGCCGCATGCTGGCAATCTCTAGCCGGTAGGATCCCGGTGGAGGCGCCCTCTTGCCAAACCGGAGCACGCTCTTTCCGTCGCGACGTTCCAGCAAGCGGAAGTGTTCGTTAATATTGCCGTGGGTGATGACATAGCGTACATGGTTCTCAAGGGGCTGCAGGGCGGGAAGGAGCTCCAGCAGAGGCTCCTTGTTAAGCAGCGAGGACCGAGAGATGTTCATGAAGATGGAGTCCTGGGTGTCCATGCTTGCCATACTCACCGCTGAATCCTGTAGGAAGGACAGAGGGAGGGAGGTGAATGATATGAGAACTTCAAATACTGAGATGTCCCACTGAGATATCAACAGACTCCACGAGAGAAACAATCGCTTAAACTCTTTACTAATGTCAAAGCACAAATACCACACATCTGACATCAGGAAATCAAATGTGACCCTGACGCGACCCTGAAACGCAAAGAAACTGGGTCGAGCACTGAGAGGCAGTTCATCAACACATGTACCTGACTGATCTCATTTTCATCTGTGTTGCGTCTGTGTCGTCCGTTCTTTCCTCCACCGTTGATCTTGCACTCGTAGCAGGCCTCAGGAGACAGACTGTCCTCCTCATCGCCCTCAGCAAGCTGGCCAGGGAAACCTGAGCCTGTTATACAGTGACTGGATGGAAACGAGAAGAGAGGTTATTATGTTGAGTAAAAGGGAAGAAAATGTATTTTAACTTTGTGGGCAATACTCCCGGCACATGAAACATGGTCAAATATCACACTTGAAAAATGGCTAGTAACTCCACTTTTCACTAGAGAAAAAGCCGTTGCTTAAATCAAATCATTAGTTTGTGTTCTCTCACCCTTGACCGGCTCTGTAGAAACCTCCAGGGCAGCCACAGAGGTAGCCTCCGTCGGTGTTGGAGCAGCCGTAGATACAGGGGTTGCTGCCTGTGCTACATTCATTCACATCTTGGCAGCCGCCAGCGCCCTGCTCAAAGTCAAAGCCAGAGGGACACACACACTTGAAGCTGCCCAGCGTGTTGTAGCAGGAGGCCGAGCCGCACACTGTTCCTGACTGACACTCGTTTTCATCTGCAGGGGGAAGAGAAGCTGAGTGTGTTAGCAGATGAAACAGTACAGTTGTTGCAATTTAATTGCATGTTAGAATGTTAACAATGCTTTAGCTGTAGCTCTTATTGTCCTCCATATTTTTATAAACAGCACTTAACAGGAGCATCAAGTTTCACATGTAATATAATCATCCTGTTACTTATTTGAACGTCCAGATCAACGGTGAGCAAAGAAATATCACCTTCTGTAAAGCGGTAAACTTGAATGGCTACTTTTGAGTCAATCAAAATAAGATCAATTAAAGAAAAACATGTGAAAGTATCATTATTATCATAATTCTAGCTGTTAAATTATATCAGAATATCTCATTTTAAAACTAATAAGTTAAAAAAATACTAATTCTGTTTCATGTAAACAAGAAATTTTTGTATAAATTTATACTGTACTTTAACGTATTGTTATTCTCTGAAAATAATCCTTGAAAGGCCTGGAAATTGAGAAGACAGTAATGACTCCATGCTTCAGTTGACAGGTGCCTTTAATGGTCATTGCTGTTAACTCACAGACAGATCCAGTGTAACTCACCCACGCACTGGTTCCACTGGTAGTGCTGCACGTAGCCCTGCGGGCAGCCGCAGCGGTAACCTCCCAGCATGTTCTGACAGCCGTGCTGACAGCGGTGGTTACTGCCACACTCATCCACATCTGAGGACAAATTAACACGTTTGTTTTTTTCATTTTTTAGCTGTGACCATAGTGTAACTAAGCGCCTCCTCCAACCACCTCAATCACAAACACCTTTTCTAGTGATTTTTGGATAAAATTCAGTGAGTCATGCTTACCTTCACACTCCAGGCCTGAGCTGTCCAGGGAGAAACCTTTAGAGCATTCACAGTTGAAGCTACCAGGAGTGTTGACACAAGAGGCACGAGTACCACACACACTGTTCTGAGCGGTACATTCATTGTTGTCTGCAAAGAGAGAAGAAACAGATTACTGAGTTTCTATTTAAATTGTAAGATATGTTTTAGATCTTTCTGAGGACACTATGTTTGTATCTGCAGGGCAACACTGATCTTCTCCTGTTTAAGCCTTTTTTACCGACATGGAATCAGGTCTGATCCAGTTTGTGCGCTTGTTCCGGGAATCCTGAACAGAACGAGAGCCAGTTTAGAGGAAAAACAGCTATCTGGGACTCACCAATACAGGCTGTCTGGTGCTGAGTGAAGCCAGGGGGGCACTTGCAGGTGAAGCCTCCAATGGTGTTAACACACAGGAACTGGCAGTTATGCTGCTTAGTCGAACATTCATCCAGATCTTAAAGGGAAAGAAGAAAGCATTTAAGGTCCATCAAAGGTATATTACAATGAGGGATGAAACCTCAAAGACATGATGCTTCTTAATAGAAATTATGTGAGAGCGATATTTCATTTGACATGCAATAATAATTCAAATCAGCTCAGAACTGCTGATGTGTTGAGAGGACCAACACTACTAACATGGATTTATCAAGTCACATCTAATATATTTTACGTAGCTATGAAATGACTAACAAACAGATGCACAAATCCAGAGTGCTCCTACCTTTGCAAGTCTTTCCATCTGGCTGTAGGCTGTAGCCTCTGGGGCAGGAGCAGAGGTAACTGCCCTCTGTGTTTTTACACAGGAAGTTACAGGGCTTAGGAGACAGAGCGCACTCGTCCATATCTGAAATAGACAGAGAGGGAAAAATAGGAATAAGGGCAGGGATGCTGTAAAGAAATCCTGCAGCCCTGACAGAAGTATTATCAATAAATTGCAGGAGTCTCTAGCATCTATTTAACATGACAGAGATCAGCCGTACCAACGCAGGAGGTTGCAGTGAAGTCAGTTTTGTAGCCCACGTTACAGTGACAGCGGAAGGATCCGATGGTGTTGATGCACTGACCGTTGCGACACAGATCTGGCATCACCTGGCACTCATTGATGTCTGGAGGTGCAGAGACATTTGGGAAAGGGATGTGGATCAGACAGACACTCACTCTGCCAAACATAAAGGGCTCCAAGGCTTAATAAGCGTCTTTATGACAGTGTGTGTCTGCATTTAACTTGATGCCTCTCAACTTTGCTTGATTTACTTCTATTTATTCCTTTTTTTTTAACTACTTTAAAAGATTGGGCTGATTAAGTTTAATTAAATTTAAAAAGATTTGCTCTAATTTGTCATTTCACTCTGTATTATTACTGTGCCACCCACCTCTACCGTCTGTGGTATAGCCAGGTCCCAGTGGGCACATCTTCTTGTACTGTACGGTGCCTGGCAGTGGGCAGAGCTCACACTGCGACCCCCAGCCTCGCCCCGTGTTGCAGCAGCACTCAGACTTGGTAACGCTGCTCCTGCTGGTGGATGACTGCTGACACATAGTCTGCAGAACCTCTGTGTAACAGTATCCCTTTCGGTTGTCTTCGGGAAAGGATGACAAGAGGAGACAATAAATCTTTGCGATTAAGGGTGGAAGAGGAAATCAAGAGCATCGATTTAAGTCAAAATAGAATTATGACGATGATAACAGTGTGTAACGACATGTTCTTTAGTTGTAATGATCTTACCAATGCATTCAGTTCCGGTGGAGCTCGGCTCAAAGCCGTCATTGCACTCACAGCGGTAACTTCCCACTGTGTTGACACAGCGCCCGTTCTTGCAGATGCCAGGCTTGGCGCGGCACTCGTTCAGGTCTGCCAGTGTGTAGAGCGAAGGATAGAAAGATGAAGTGAGCAAAGTGGCAGATAAATCCAGTATTAACAGCAGATTTTAGATAAAGATAATGGTGAACTTCTCATGTTAACTAAAACGTCTTTACTCACCCATGCATCCCTCTCTGTCCGGTCTGTGCTGCATGCCAGGAGGACAGATACACATGAAGGTACCGATCAGGTTCTTACAGGTCATGCCCTTGGAGTCACAGTCATCCAGACCCTCGGAGCACTCGTCCTGGTCTGGAGGGGAAACAATCAGAGAAAGCCAATTCAACAGCCGTCTAAAATGGAAACTATTTAACCCTTTTCCTGTGGTGTCACAGAATCGGTACGGCAAACGAAAAAGAAGAGAAAAAAACAAAGATGAGAGAAACTAATCAGTCACTCGGCCCTCTCACCTCTGCACATGCGCTGGTCATCTCGCAGCACATAGCCAGCAGGACACATACACTCATAGGAACCGAAGGTGTTAACGCACCGGAAGGCACACAACAGAGGAAACTGGGAGCACTCGTTGATGTCTGGAGTCAGGAGGAAGGACAGGTAAGTTTGATTTACTGCCATTTTCAAATGATGCAGAAAACAGGAGCAGCTGTGCAAATATGTGCGGCTGTTATGGTGTGAATGACCGACCTTCACAAGTCATCATGGGTCCGGGCTCAAAGCCCTCCTGGCACGAGCACTCAAAACCTCCCACCACATTGGTGCACGTTCCATTTCCACATGGGTTTCCTATGGAGCACTCGTCAGTGTCTGGAGGAGGGCAGGAAAACAGGGAACAGGGCAATTAAAACCTATGAAATATTTATATTCTACCTGACATTTTAAAGGCACTCATTAACAGCTTAAATGTTAGTCCAAAAATAGATTAGGCTGTAATGCACTCTGGAACTGCTGGAGCCAGGAAAGTAACACCAGACTGTGTTGATAAAACTGATAAGACTTAGGTGATATATTCTGAGCTAAAGTGATAAAAATCCAGGAGGTTATATCTCTTAAAAAAGAAGCCCTGCAAACACTCGAGATATTCAGTTCTTTTTCCATGATTCCAGAGCTCATGTCACTGTAAAGCAACAATTTTAAGAAAACGTTACGAACTGTTGATTTAAATTTAAAAAAGCTATCTCACCAATACAGTTGACTCCAGTGTAATCCAGATTATATCCGAAGGGACATTCACAGCGGAAGGAACCGTCTGTGTTGATGCAGATACCATTCTGGCAAATGCCTGGATTATCCAGACACTCATTCATATCTAGAGAGAGAAAGAGCATTTTTTAAACAATGTTTTTATCGATTTTTCATCGCACAAATGTCAGTATAAATGTGCAATATATTAAACCGCTAGCTTTCACTTGAACAAAATACAAATACATCAACCCTAGCCACATCGCACCACACGGCCACTTATTCTCTCACTGAACATCTCCCTCATACTGGGAGCCAAAATCAATATGAAGCATATGACAACTTCCATCAAACAGTTTAATGGTACCTCTAAGAAAGTAAAGTAATATATTGACAGGAGTTCACCCTCATGCAACAAATTTTCATAACATATTCCCATCCCTCCTCTGGGTCCTTGTATACAGGCTCTGCTATAACTCAGCTCTTCATAAAATCAGTGAATTTTTGCAGATTCCCTCATAAAGACCCAATTTGTTTTTCAGGGTTTTCTTTGTTGTGTCTGCAGACATACACGGTGCCATATTCCTGATTCATGAATGAACTATAAGGACAATAGTTTTCTTTCTGTTAAAACGTATAATTTATATGGCCTGCATTATAGCAAAATCAATAAATGTATAACTCTTTGAATCTCAAGTTGAGATCTGTTGGATTCAAAAGTAGCAAAAGTGTCTAGTTAAAATATCCATCACGATTAAACTGACCACCTCACGTCAGAGTTTGTAAGGGAGAGTGCGAACACGAGAAAATTAGGACACTTTTAAACATATAGAAAACCTCCACAATTGGCTACTAAATTAAAAAGGATTAAAATCCATGTAGTAGCACTCACCTTCACGAGCATCACCTGGTCCAGGTAGAGCTCCGTGACCGTAGGGACACAGAGTGTCAAAAGCAGCTGGAGACACATCACAAGAAGGTCAGCCACATTATCTTACAAACGTCTTTTTTGTGCATGTGCATGTCTTAATTAGAGCTCTGTGTGTGTGTGTGTGTGTGTGTGTGTGTGTGTGTCCTTGTTACACACCCTCGCTCTCTCTTGGGCACAGCTCACAGGGAAGTCCCCAGCCTTCACCAGGCATCTTGCTGCAGCAGCACTTGGCCTTGGTGGTGTTTAAAGCTTTGGGGACGGAGCATTTGCCTGCCTCGAATTTGGTAAAACAGAAGCTCTCTCTGGTATCTGCAATTAAAAAAAAATGTATCTGATCTGTTTCATGAGACACAAAAATCAAACACCAACAGCTTTGTAAGGTAGATAAATGTGTGAGATTACCACTTCCACTCAAGATAATCTGCTCAATGACAGGCTCTCACCGTAGCAACGTCTCTTGTTGTCAGACAGTACGAAGCCCGGCTGGCAGGTGCACTGGAAGCTGCCGGGGGTGTTGGTGCAGGTGCCAAACTGGCAGATGTTGGGCTCCACCGCACACTCATTGATATCTGGCAAGGGAATGTAAAAGGGCAGAGGAGGGAGGAGACAGGGAGGTTAGACGATAGCTGGTACATTAGTGAGTGTGTGTTTTAGAGCAGATGCTCAGTTGCCCCTGCTGGTTTGAGTATTTAGTCTGTGCTTATGTGTGTCTATTGATGTATATTTGTGTGTGTGTGTGTGTGCTGTGTCTTACCTATACACTGGTCATTCTGCACCTCATATCCAGGAGGGCAGATACATCTGAAAGATCCGTCCAGATTCTGACAAGTTCCTGGAGAGCAGGTGCCGGGCAGACTCACACACTCATTGATATCTGTGGAAAATGGGACAAATAACATGTCAGAGACAAGAAAGTGAGCATGCCAGAGAAAATTATATAGCATCAACGTTCATAAATACCTCATCATTCTCTTATTTCTTTTGTATATTTGATCACTGACTCACCAACACAGTTCTTTCCATCTTGAGTGTTCTCATAGCCTTCATGGCAGAGACACTGGAAGGAACCCAGTCCATTGATACATTGTCCGTTTCTGCACACTTGGCCCTGGAGGGCGCTGCACTCATCTATGTCTGTAAGGTAAACATTGAGAGGATTAAGAATTTTTTAAAAGGAAATTGATATTTTTCCTGGCATCCATCGTCTCTGAGAAAAGGCTGGCTTGTACTGCGTTACACTGTCAGAATTTAAAGACACACTTTAAATACACTGTGATATATTTCCCTACAGAGCCAAATACAGTCAAAACACAGTCAAACTGGATGTCTAATTTTATTTCATGCCTATCCAAATGTAATACTGCTACAGAAAAGAGCAGAATGTTGTTATTGGATTTCACAGGTATTATTTTTAACAATATGGCATCTCAGCCGGTTTCAAGACTTTGACCTTATAAAAATGCTGTTGATCTTAGCAAAGCAGCACAATAAATGATCCTCACCCATGCAGTCATTGTTGTGTGTGAGCTCGAAGCCAGGGAAGCAGAGACAGTTGTAGGATCCCACTGTGTTTTTACAGGTACCGTTACCACACGGCTGTCTGTCACACTCATCGATGTCTAAAATACACACACAGACAGAAAAACAGTCAGAGTGCATGAGCAATAAAAACGTTCAGACATTAAAAGCGCAATAGTTGTTGACTCACTCTGCAGGTTACCATGCAGTGCAACGTTGTGTGTATTAGTCTAGTTTTAGATTGTGCTTCTCACCCATGCACATGGTCTGGTCAGCAGTAGCCTTGAAGCCGTTGTGGCAGAGACAGCGATAGCTCCCCTGCGTATCGATACACTCTCCATGGCTGCACACGTTAGGAATCTCTGTGCACTCGTTTCGGTCTGAAAAAAAACAAAATAAAAATATTCAAGTATTGTAAAGGGCAGCAAATATCAACTATTTTCATCACCGAGTCAGTTGTTGACTATTTTTAGGTTAAAAGTATAACCATTAAACTGCAAAAATGCCCAAGTTTATGTCTTTTTACTGCTTATTTTGTCCAAAGTCAAATAATATTACATTAACAATTATATGAAATATACATGATAAATGAGTCTAGCTTTTGAGAAACTTCATGTATCCTTTGATGAATTTCTTATTTCTGCATGTCAAATTGAACTTATCTTTTGTTTTGGTTTAGTTTAAACTTCGCATGAACCAGTCTTGTGTTTTCATCAAAGCTTGGTGTAA
This sequence comes from Acanthurus tractus, assembly GCA_029783725.1. Classification (NCBI taxonomy): domain Eukaryota; kingdom Metazoa; phylum Chordata; class Actinopteri; order Acanthuriformes; family Acanthuridae; genus Acanthurus; species Acanthurus tractus. The sequence goes on from JAQNCA010000025.1 coordinate 15,159,338, forward strand.
GTCGGAAAAGGCTGCTCTGTTAACACAACTTTTTATGACTTTCCCTGAACAAGGGATGTTCATGTTTTACATTTTCCCCACATCACCGCCACAGTCAGTCAATCTGTCCGCCTCCGTGGTGTTTTGAGATGGGAACCTCCTGTCAGGTTTGACAGACAGGCTGGACTCACCCACACAGGCCCCGCTGGGGGACAGTTTGAAGCCCGGCGAGCACTCGCAACGGTAGCTGCCTGGAATGTTGATACAGTTGGCGTTGCGTTGGCACAGGTTGTCCCCGCTGTTACACTCATCAATATCTACACAGGAGAAAAGAGGAGAGAACCAGTGGACATCAATCACAGGCTCCATAACTGTCTGGTCAGGAAAGGCAGTCGGTCTGCGGACAGCGGGAGGGAAAACACAACGGCTCCATTCTGGCTCTGGTACAGTTCAGACGGTCGCTGGCAGGTTCTTGATGATTGAGGGTCCAGGCAGGTACTCCCATTCAGGGCAACTATACTTGTCTTTACAAGGGAATAATTCACTGGGGAAAAGGCAGCATTAACTCCCCTGAGTGTGCTGCTTGTAAAAGTGCCTCTTGGCCAGTGAGAGAGTGCAACTGTATTTATGTCTGTGTGTGTGTGTGTGGGGGGGGGGTGTATGTGGCTGTATGGGTGTGAGTAGGTGCTAAGATATAGTGTTCAAAATTTTCGACCTGCAGTAAGTCTGTAAATACTCTCTACCGCAATGACTGTAAAGGCATGCAGTGATTCAGGGTCAAAAGGAGATTCAGAGTCAGGAAGTTAACGTGTGTGTACGTGTGTGTAAATTTTCAATTTTGTGCCTAAAAGCAGCGTAAAAGTGAAGCATCTTTGCAACACCATCATGTGCTCATTGTTTCATAATAGGTGGGTGGGGTAGTGAAATCCCAGATAGTAATCAGGCATAGTTTAAGGGAAAAAAAGCAAGACTAAGAGAGAAAATGCTTTGGAAAGCCTGAGTTATACCTTCACAAATAAGCAGTATGTTGTTGTAGCTGAAGCCCATCGGACATTCGCAGCGGAAGCTCCCGATCTGGTTGATACACACTCCGTTGGCAC
>JAQNCA010000025.1:15169871-15180322 GCA_029783725.1 Acanthurus tractus
CATTTGGCAGTTTCGAGCAAAATGCTTGTGTGTCTTCTTTCTGTAAGTCACATGGTTACTGGACACCAAAGGCAACACATCTGGTAATAATGTCACCTCATAATGACCTTAAAAACAACAAGAGACCATCCACATGTGTGGATGTGAGGCAGCAAAAACATGTATGTATGTGTGTCAGAGAGATTTGGTGTGTGTGTGTATGGGAGAGAGATATAGCTCTAACCTTCACAGGTCTCAGAGTCGGGTTTGAAGACGTATCCTTTGGGACAGGAGCAGGTATACGAGCCAGGAGTGTTTCTGCACAGACCGTTGTCACAGAGAAGACGGTTCACCAGGCATTCATTGATGTCTGCAGCGAGGCAAGAGAAGGCATGGGTAAAAGAGTAGAGAGAGATTTCAGGTTTTATGATTAATTCTGATAAGAGGACTAACAAGCAGTGCCGACCTTTAAAGCAAGAATACGTTTTTTCTAACACATTCGCTCATAAAGGGAAAGTTGAACAAATAAATAATGAAATGCAACCTTTTCTTGGTCAACACACTCAATAACACAACTAGTGCCTTTCTTGGTCTGCTGTGACCAGCATTTTGTGATGGCTAATTTTAGCTGACGTTAGCAAACTAAATAAAGAAAATGCAGCACAATTTGATTTCTCCCTCTACTGCAATGTGTCCTGGCATTTATCTTTATCCTGAAAATTTAAATTGTGGCTGCAGGGGCCACAGCGGTATGCAGTTTCACTTTTAGACAGATTCGTGGCCAACTTTTAAGAAACATAACACAATCCTATCTGACTCACCAACACAGTTTTTGCCGCTGGTGTCAGACTCGTAACCAATGTTACAGATACAGCGGTAGCTTCCTCTCAGGTTCTCACATATGCCGTTCTGACAAATGTCTGGGTCCAGGGCACACTCGTTGATGTCTAGGAGAGGACAGGCATTATGTGGATGAATACTGATATGAGCGTTTCTAAATTGAACCGGCCTAACATTCACATTCATAACCAACATACTCACCTCTGCCATCAGCTGTAATGCCGATGCCACTGCTGCACACAGCCTGGAACTCAGCTAAAGAAATATAAGAAAAAAGATGAGGTGTATATTCATGCCTCTTTGCCTTTTTTTTTGGTAACTTAAACAAAATGAACTAAGATTTACAAGAACTGATATACAAATATCAAGCAAATCAGGGATTTTACCTGAGTTTCTGGAAGGGCACGGCTGGCAAGGCTCTCCAAAGCCGTGCTCAGGATTTGCACAGCAGCACTCAGACTTGGTGACTGCACCGGGGAACGGACGTGAGCATGTGCCCATCTTTATGGCCCCATAGCAGGTGGTCCTCATGTGTGTGTCCACGCACACTCTCCCATCCACATCAATGGCCAGGCCTGGAGGACACTCGCAGCGGAAGGAGCCCTCAGAATTGATGCAGCGGCCATTCATACAAATTCCCGCCGTCTGACACTCATCGATGTCTGATGAAGAGACACATGAGGCACACATTACATATCAGCCTCTGTTCATGAGGCAGATGTGTGTACTGAATGGTCTATTTCAATTAGTTAGATAAGTTAGAATCCCTCCAGAAATGTCTTTTAATAATAATCACTAAAAGAGTTCAAAACTTTTTGGAATAACAATCATACAAACAAATCACTCCCTTAGAAATACTCCATCTCTCAATTTTTTTGTGCTAGTTACTTAATGTTTTATTAAAAATATGTAAATACATAATATACAACTATGAACAAATGCCATAGATATTGCAGAAAGTTTGACGTGGAGTCAGGTTATGTGTAAATAACATTACCTGGGTTAACATGAGCTGTATTTGGCACTCGCACTTGTACTGTGTGTGTGTTGTGGTGTGGTGTGAATGAAATGGAACAGCTTCTACTCTTAAAGCTTCCAGAAAAAATCTCTCAGCAGAGACTAAAATCATCCATCAATCTTTAGCACCTTGGGGATGTTTAAAAAAGTTCTTTTTAATCAAAACTGTGAATAAATGGATTAAAAACAAGTATCTGGAGGGTTTCAAAAAACACCACATCTGTCAAAAGTGTTTTGAGCTGCCTGTTTGATTTGATTTGTCTCTGTGGGAACTTTCTACATCATTCACTTACCAGAGCAGTAGCGTCCATTAGGTGCTAAAGAAAAGCCTGGCTTGCAGATGCACTTAAAGCTGCCGTCCTCATTGATACACATTCCATTGAGACACATGTTAGTGGTGGCACACTCGTCGTGATCTGGAGGAAGAAGGAAGGAGAATTCAGGTCAAGTTTGTAAAGCTTCACGTGAAGTTCACCCTGTTTCTGTGTTGGCTCCTTACCGATGCAATTCTTTCCATCAGAGGTGAGCTCAAAGCCAGCATTGCAAATACACTGAAAGCTCCCCTCCGTGTTGACACAGCGGCCGTTGCGACACATCACTCCGTTCATAATACACTCATCAATATCTACAGAGAGGAAAATTCATGTTTATGATCTTGTTGCATTTTAAGCACTTGTAGCTTAAAGCTCTAAAGCTTGAAGGATGTGTGTTTTAACTTCTTCAGTGACACATTTATACACAGAAACATCTGGGAACTTGTTACATTGATAACAAACAGTATAGTCTGACATACCAACGCAGGTTTGCTTCGTAGGTTTTCCCTGGTAGCCCTCATGGCACTTGCAGTGGTATGATCCTGGAGTGTTGACACAGTCTCCATTGATACATGGATTACTCACACACTCATCCACATCTAAGGAGATCAAAAATAAAACAATCAAAAAAACATATTTTCCTGCAAGCATGAAAACACACATTTGTAAAGTTCCTTAAATTGGCAGAAGATGGCAGTGCAGTGCAAGATAGTCAACCATGTAACTGTCACTTAGTCACTGTGTCTGCTCATATGGCTCAGGGAGCTTATTGAAGTTTGACTGAGCGACACACACACACACACACACACACACACACACACACACACACACACACACAGACGCTTTGACAGTATACAGTGTCTGTGAGCACGTTTCTCACCGATACACTCCCCGCGCACATCCTGTCTGTAGCCCATGTTGCACTCGCAGCGGTAGCTCGTGGGTGTGGGGATGCAGCGTCCGTTCAGACACAGGTTGGTGAAATGTTTGCACACGTCGATGGAGTCGTTCACAGACACGGTGCCTGAGAAGACACGACAGAAATGAACAAAACGCAGCAGACAAACCAAAAAAACAACACAGAAGTTACAATTTATTTCACTTCAAAAATCAGTACTTGTGTCTGGTGACATTTAAAAGATCCACGGAGTGACCTACCTATGTGCTGGTGGTTCAGTCCCCCTCCGTTACCCCCAAAGCTCCCACCGTTCCCTCCGAAGCTTCCTCCTCCGTTGCCACCAATGCCTCCATTACCGTTTCCATTAGGCACACTGGGGAACTTGTACCCATAGTTAAAGCCATTGCCGTTGGTGTTGGGAAATTGTCCGTTGGGGTAGACATGAGGGAGGCCGTGTCCTTGGGGAACACCCACAATACACAGACGCCTGAACTCGTCTACAAGAGAAACAGAGATCACAGGGAACATATTAGTGGATGCATAATGCTGGAGGTTTCGTTTCAAGATGACACTGAGCAAGATATTTTTCATCTCAACCTCTCAAGTTGTGCCAAGAAAGATTTTGTTTGTTTAAACAGTTTATGTGGATCACTGTAGTAATTCAGACTCACAAGCGGTTTAAATCATCCTGAACGCTCAAAGCAAAGTTTACACTTGAACTGTACTCATTGTTTGAAGGAATTACATAATTCAAAAAGACTACTGCTCTTTGCAGTGAGTTTCCGTGTCCCTTTGCAGAAGTTTCTTATTAAATTGACCGTCTAACTGTATGAGTAATACTGGTTTCAGATATTCTTAGACTAGAACGAGGCCTTATGAAGTAATGAATGAAAACTCACTGACTCTACTAGAACCTAGCATGTACTTACATTAAGTCCAGTGCATTGTTTGACTGTATATTTCTACATATAGAGAATGCATGTATGCAGATATTGAATGTATGCATGTGTTTACAGTATATATGTTCAGCACTGAATTGTATGTTTGTGTTTAAGTGTGTTTCTCACTTAGTTTGACAGTCACAATTAATCAAACACACACACACACACACACACACACACATCTGTTCTTGGCGGTGCCAGAGAAAGAAGATCAGCAACAGATCAGCTACGGATCAAACGCTCTCACGCAGTGGAAGAGTTTTGTTAATTTCAGCTCGGCTGAGGAGTGGATGGGTCATTATCTTCACACAAATCTTTCCCATCTTTCTTTGTTTGGTTTGTGCTCATGACATCATGCTCATCAGTTTGAGCGGAGGCTCTCCATTTGCTGTCTCACACACACACATAAACTCAAAGCCCTCTGTAACAGTTTCAGTCTTGGCTGGTTTAATGTTACTGTGTTAAACTAATTTGGCCTGTGAAACCTTTTCGCTGTCATGGCTTTACACTTTCTCTGTGCTCACGCCAGGTCACTGACAGTGCATTGTGTAAACTGACATTTTTTGTCAGCAGAAAAAGAGGGTGATGGATTTTTGGTCCTGATTTCAAGCCTGTATACATCTCTCACCATTTTTGTTTGGGGTCAGCTAGCATAGATGTTGTTAGAGCCATGTGCAATGGTTTCGCATGTGTATTTTGTTTCCTTGTGTACTCACCAGAGCCCCTAACAGGGCACATCTCAGGAATCTGTCCCAAAGCCCAGCAGCGTCCGGTGTCGCAGCAACACTGCATCTTTGTGTACTGACCACTAAGCTCTGCAGCACAGCGGCCGTTAGCCAAAGCAGAAAAACAGGTGCCCACACGCTGATCTGAAGAGAGAGGAGAAGCATTAACGGTTACTGAGCGGGCACAAACACAAGTTTAAGCTTGAAAGTTCATCCAAATGAAGTCAAATGAAAAACATACACCCGACTGATATCTTTTGTTATGTTCTGTGTATCTTATGATTGAGTTTTGGTGAGTCCCATTTTTTACTCGCTCTGAGACACAAATCTACCTTCATGGACAAAGTTAGAGTTGAAGTCAAGGTTAAAACAGTTTAATTCATTTAAGATGAAACTGTATGGACATATGAGGCTGACTGCTGATTGCATATGTATGTAAAAGCATTTAAACTTAAATAAGTTTTCTATATAGTCACCAGATCATACAAAATATCTGACAGGTAATGTAAAATAACATGAAATTTCTTGCTCTTGCTGACCTCTACAGGTTCAGCTTTTAGATGTCCTGCTGCAATAGCAGTGTACTCCTGGGTGTTTTTAGTACACTGTGACATCATTGGTGGGTGGTATGTGTGGTGTAGCTACAGGTGCAGGAGAGCTCATCAAATTATTCCAATTAATGATGCTAGGTCAGTGTTGAGCCTCTACGGCTTGAATCTTTCCAACAGAGAGGGCTGTGAAGCAAAGCTTTTTAGCCTGTTACTGATCTACTTTTTTAAATGCAGGACTTCAGGCAACAACTTATGTACTTTCTTCCACCAGTGACAGGGTTGCATGTAATCACCACTCTGGAAACAGCAGTGCTTTAGGTCAGAGGGGCCTTCCTGGCCTCTTCATGGTGTCTGGGTAGGACACCCCTCTTTATGGGCTGGCAATGGGAAAGGTTGCCTGGGGTCTCGAGTAACTGCAGGAATCTGAAGGGCCTCCAAAAGAGGGTCTTATTTGTTACAGTTTTCCATTCAGGGTCAATGGGCCAGGAGAGGGGGCTGGGGTTCAAAGAGTGTGTGCAAGGAGTAAATGGAGGGGAAGACAGAGGTCATTCTTGGGATTCAAGGAAAATACGAAAAGAAAGAAAAAAGGCAGAGTGAGAGGGAGGAAATGTGTATTATTCTAAAACCTGAACAACATTTGTGAAAGAGAATTTTTTTATAAAAAAGGGAGGGGGGGACACAAGTTGATTAAGCCTCTAATGAACCTACAGTCTGAAATGAATCAGTTCCATGTGGAGTGATTCCTGCCGATTAAGATTGAACATGACGTGGTGCACCATGTCTGGGAGCACATACAGTACACACATACACACATTTATACATTTACACACACAGGAATGTATACAAAACATGCCTAAACACACATGCATACTCTTGCATACATACACTCATAAATATACACAAATACACAGAAAGGACAGACTTGAAAACACTCGATTGGAATGACCAAGCTGGAGGCCAAGCAGAGGAGAGGAGGAGCGGAGAAGAAGGGGGGGGGGGTTTGCTGATGAGGATGATGATGACTTAAATTGAATCCAGACTGTGGTTTGCTGGCTAGTGTTGCTCCACTGCACAAGCATATGCTTTCATTTGGTGAGGTGTTTTTTACAGAGTGACTGACCAGACAGCTCTTCTTTTTATTTCAAGCTTCCATTGTGTCACAGGACATTATGCTCTGATTACTGTCAGTCCCCCCCCAACAGCTCCCACCGGCCTACTTTACCGCGTTACACTACATCCCACAAAACACAGAGCCGTACACCTGGAGCCACATGGGGTAACCCTGGCTAAACATCCTGTTTCTAAAACATGAGGCCAAGGGAGTGAGACATCAGCCCCTTAAAAAAACACTTTATGCTCTTTTATTCACCACAAAAAAGGCAAAGAGATCAGACAGTGTGGGAAATTCCAAGTCCTACGTTTGTGTCTGCGCGTGACTTTGAAACACTGATTTGGAATATCCGAAAAGATTGATTGGAGTTGACCTGCTCCAGTCTGGTTTGTTTGGATTTACTTATCTCTGTCTCCTCCCGATCTCGTTTTGTCCATTTTGGAAGTGGGACAGAAGCGGTGGAAGGATATATGGGGGTTGTGTCTGGCACCTTTTTTATTTGCTCTCTCTTTTTTTTTTTTTTTTTTTTTTTTTTCTCTTCAGCGGGCTGAAGACGAACAACTGGAAACCACAACTGAAGAACGCAAAGTGCAGGATCCAGATGTCAGAGGATAGGAGAAAAAAAAAAGGCCCGAAAGGAAACAGTGAGACAGATAAGGCTGATGGGAGAGAATGCTTCAGTTTAGGAGATAAACAGTTAAAAAAGACAAGAAGAAGAAAAAAAAGGACAAGAAGGAACAGTGCAAGAGAAAAGGCAACAGTCCAAATGGAGACAGAAACCTGCATGTTTTCAGAGTAAATAAAGAGATTTTTTTTGTAAATCACTGAAGTGTTAGCTGGGAGAATGAGTTTTTAGTGTGATCCAGAAAGAGACAGAGAGAGATACAGAGGGAGTCTGTGTACATATTTCTTCTGAGCAAACAAGAAGAAAAGGGAAGACAAAGGGAAGAGAAAAAAAGAAAAATATGGACACGCTTAAAGGCAGACAGATGGAGAAGTTTTGGGTTTGGATCAATGTGTCAATGATCCAAACCATACACACACACACACACACACACACACACAAGCAAACACACACACATATATATACACACACATCCCTAATGATCCTAATCATCTTATACATCTCCATCCAATGCTTCACCTGTTTGTTTCGGAGAACTCATCCATCTTCCATCATGTTTTTCTCCTTTTTTCTCTTCTCCTTCCACATGGTGACTATTAATCTTTTTTACTGTTTGTTTTTTTCTTCTTACTCTTTTTGTGCAGTTTAAAGACCCTCCTTAATGTGGGCTTCAATTAAGGAAAATCTTGATGCTTCAGCACGGGATATTTTCCATTTTCACACGACAATAATGCAATGCCACGTCCCTACTGAAATGATTAGCAGTTTGGTCCAGAACATCTCTTCTCTTGTACATAAGCCGATTTTTATGAACAGTTTGTTATTGTGTCATTCCTCTGACCTAACCTGCCAAGAGACTGCGAATGCGACTTGGCTCGAAGCTGTAATCTGGTGCAGTGCATCAAATGGTGACAATTATATTTGAGCTGCACACTGTTCCTTTTGACAAACACACAAATTCCAGCTGCCAGGTTTTAACAGCTTGTGGAAAACCTTTACAAAGGAGATAAGCCTTTAAATCAGAAGCATTAAAATCACAGGCATCATTATACTGATGCTTATGATTTTAAAATGACAACAATGAAAAGGTGGTATTAAGTTGTCCACATACTTTTGGCCTTATTTAATGCATTGGTTCCATCAAGCTGAGTTCATGGGTGCCATTTTTTGTTTCCCCCTTTTTTCCACTTAAGCACCACCATATGCCTGTAACACTAAAGCTAAACAATTCAACACATGACAGGAAAGTTTACACACTACCTGTGAGACTATCCCTCACCCTGTTTGTGTATGTGCACGTGTGGGCACACGTGAGACTCTGGGAACTGTTCTTCTTGGTAATTTTGGACCATTTCCTCTCGTACTCCCCCCCCCCACCCCCACCCCACCCCAAAGTAAAAACAGAGAAGCTCATTATTTTCCATGAATGATGGGGGATAAATTTCATTAAAACTAGAAAATAGCTAGAAAAGAGAGGATAACATTCGCCGTGAAAGATGGAACTGGGAGAGAACATGTATTTTCAATTACAGCAACCCGGAGGTTTGACTTTGTTACAGGAGCTTTTAATTGGAGGAGAATTTGGCTGGGCCTGTGATTCTAGTAGGGTTCAACAGACGGACCTTGAGCTGTCTGTTTAGGGACTGAATCTTGAAATAATATATTAACACCTGGTTGTGTTTCTCTGTGGCTGCCATGAGGAGTGAGGATTGCAGGAATAGATTAACACCTGGTAGTGTTTCATGGGACATGTCAGTGAAGTATGCGCTGTTTGTGTGTCAGCATGTGTGAATGACTCAGAGGGGCACTAACATTAGAGTAGATTAATGCTGTCAAGGCCAAATAGTGCGTGCAAATGTGTTTGTCTGCACATGGTGGCCACAGGTCTGCAGGCCGGCTTGACTCATCAGAACTCGACTCACAGGAAGCAGTGATGGAGAGAGGGACGTTACCAGCCAGATGTGAATAGTTTGGCTAGCCAGGGGGCAAGGAAACGTACAAATGAGAGAGAGAAAATACTGTAAATGTGCTGTGTACATGTGTGAGACTCACCCACACATCTGGAGCCATCTGTGCTGGAGATGTAGCCTCTTGGACAGGTGCAAACATAGCTACCAGCAGTGTTAGTACACTCTCCTCCATCACACACGCCAGGGATGGTGCTGCATTCATCAATATCTAAAACACAAGGTTGTATAATAAATATATGCTCTCGTTAAATCTGGACACACACAAGTTTTCCAAATTTCACAACAGAAGACCGCTGCACTAAAAGTTTATTGTGTTGAAGTAGCAGTTCTTCCCTGAGGAGAAATAAACAAATTAACTTGATCTGCAGTCTACCACTGTACAGTCATTTGACTCTGTGTGCATTCTGTTGAGGCTAAATTTCAATTATGTGAGACACATAAATGACAGGAACAACAATCTGATAGTAAAAACTGAGAAATTGACAAAAAGTAGAAACAGTAGCAGCACAAACCAGTGTGAATGACTCATACTCAGTCTTATCAGCGTGAGCAAGAAAAAAGGTCAAGTTATGAAAATGGAATGATAGTGAAACCACAACTTGTGCAATAAGATAAGACAGTCTCATGATGCTGCCATACGGGGACAGAAAGAAAGAAAAAAAATGTGGGGAAATTCTTCCAATAATGAAGTATCTTGCCTGTTACAAGATTGAACATTTGTATGTGCACCACTCAGCATTTGACCTGATTATATGTGCAAATGTGGTATCTAGAATTGCTTCCAGTCTGCAAAATAGCAACTAAATTGACACATGTGGTCATAATTTGGAAAAAAAAAAAGGTCTCTAGGTTATGGTGAAAGAGATTACCTTATTTTTTAATTTGACTCAGAAATGTGCATGATATCTCAGAGTGGGCACGCTGCTTGGCAGGGCCCACCCTGGTGTGGTGCACTTTATGATGGCATTAAGGTGTATTATTTAGCAAGAAGGGGCCTCACTGCTCCATGACGGAGGTAACCCAAAGTGAAGTTCCAGAAGGTATTGGGTTTTTATGATGTGTCACGCTTATTTATACACACACGTAATCACTGCACCACTGCGGGGCATAATTACAGTATTAGTGCAGACGTGGTGCCCCATGCGTTTAGTTGGAAAAGTGAAGGGTGTGTTAGTGTTTGTCTTCCTAGAAGTAAAAAGAGTGTGTAACTAATATCCAGTGTGTGTAAATGTGCGTGCATGTGTCTGCGTCTCAGCGTGGATGCGAGTAGTAACGCCTGCCGTGGGAAGCCAAGAGGCTGTTCTTCCCCTGCTGACTCCTGTCTGACAGCAGTGGCAAAAGGCCTAGGTGAGGCTGTAAAAACCCAGCCAAATAAACCTTGTGTCAGCAGCAGCAGCAGCAGCACGCCAGACATTACGCTCCGCACAGACACAGCGCTGTGGGATTGACTTTGTTTGTGGGGAAATGTGTGTCACCTGGA
>JAQNCA010000025.1:15197954-15215567 GCA_029783725.1 Acanthurus tractus
TGTGTGTGTGTGTGTGTGAGTCTTCCAGACACTGAGCAAAAGGGTGCAGCCTTGCGGCACCACAATGTACCTCTGTATTCTGGTAGTGTAGTCGGTGAGCTGCTAACATCTGGGTGTTTTTTACGAGAGGCTGCGAAACACAGGAAGTCCAGGTTTGTGTGTGAGTGTGTAAGTGTGTGAGTGTGTTGAGTGTGTGTGGGTATATGAGTGTCTGACGGAAAACTGAGGAGCTTTATAGCTGTGTTTTGTCATGATCTACACGCACCCGAGGCACCAGCGACAAGTCTGCCTCAGTTTCAACATGGATTGGCAATGTATTAAAACAGAAAGCTGCTTTAGATTCAGTCAAATTAGGTTGAGAGTTGAATACAAAGATGTCTTTCCATTCTGAGAAACACGCACTCTTTTCCAGTAAACCCCTTACCTCGAGCAAATCATCAATTTTCTTGGTAAATTAGACCAAGTTATTTGCTTAATATTATTATTTTGCTTTAACCGAACAGGAAAGACAATTGCTTTTCAGTCAGGCTCGACTACATGAACGCATTGTGGCTTCTAAATAAAAGTTTATTTCTGTTTTCCCAGGACTCACTAGCGCTCCCAGTCAATAGCCAATGGAAGCTTGTCTGCCTAAAGACAGCTGTTTCTTAGCATTAGGGCAAGAACGTCTGTGGTAATGATTTCCTAATTATGGTTATGGGAAGACAAGGTTATAAAGATGGTCTATTAGGTCCTGAGCACAGCTGGTCTGCCCTGTACCGACAGTGAGTTTATTACAAGGGTGGCTAATGTCGCCTGGGAAGTGACATGTAACTTCAGGTTATCAGTAATGGAAGTTACAAGGCTTTGCCACTTAAGCTTTGCAAAGATTTCACTTTCCAAATTCTAAAAATAAGTACTCAACTCTACAGTTTTGCCTGGCTATTATCAGAAAAATGTGCTTGTATTGATCTTTGGAAAACAGTGAAGAATCACCAAAAAAAAAAAAAAAGTAGATGACCATCTGTTTGGACACTATAATCAAAAATGTGAATTACATGTAATCACAATTCATAAATATGTGGTTGATATAATCAAACCTCTCCATTCCACAAGCAAGATGTGAGACGTATGACCCAGCAGAACCAGGGGTCTAAAATCCGGCTGTATAATTAAGGCACAGGGAACTGGAGTTCCTCAACGGATCTCAATGGAGCTGCAATCTGCTTCCAACTGCACTGAATTATCCTGTTATAAGGTGGACTCCCTCCAAAAGCTGAATTTGCGAGTTAGCACATTTGGTAAGACAAGATCTATGATGAGGAGTGTTTGTCTTCCCTTGGCATTGCCACAAAGCCTCTGAGACAGATAGCTGTTTTGAAAACAGTGATCAGCTGAAGAACATCTAAAACGCTGGCTCAGCGGTGATTCAAATAAAAACAAAGCTTTATGACCAAATATCAAATGGAGCGGAGACAATTGGAAACATCAAATCCAAGTATAACAAAGATTTAGACACAGATAAGTTGAGGTCAACGAGGAAATTAACAGTAACATATCATCTTTTAGCAGTACTAATCGCTTTTATTGTGAAGATCCGATTCGGTGACCTCCACAACTCCACATTCGGCATTCGCTGATGGGTGTGCTCTAAGCTTTTCTGCGGTCATAAAGCTGTCTGACCTCTGGTCTTCATGAAAGCTGCCAGCGAGGCCAAAGGAAGGTCTCTCACGCTGTTACATTCTAAACAATGCACTAAAAGATATTTCCTCTTCATTAATCACAGAACAATAAAACTGTCTCTGTTTATTCAGATAACACAAAATCTTAGTCACTTCCTTTTCTGCCTCCTCACTGCCTGTAAAACCTATAAAGAGCTACAATAAATACCTGCTGAGGAAAGCTGAGAATTACATAGTTTGACAATCAGTTCAGTCGAGCTCTGCTAAGCTCTCACTCTAATTTATCACTTCGCTTTCTCGTGCCATTCCTGCCCCTTAGGAACATGACTTCATAGCTCTTGCCAAAGCACTGACGCTGCAGGAGATCTGTGCGTATCCTGCCATATAGGTCACAGGCTGTTTTTTTTACACCCCACCCTCCATGCCCTTCCTCTAAGGGTCCTCTTTACTTATGGCTGGAACAGATCCTGTTTTACACCTCTGGGTCATAGCCAACTGATGCTCACTGTGTGTGTTTATGTGTGCAAGTACGTTTTGTGTGTGTGCGTGTGTGTGTGTGTGTGGGTGGGTGGGTGTATGGGTGTCTATATCAGTGTCTGTTGGTGTGTGAAGCTGTGTGAGTGAAAATTTGTGTGTTAGCAGGCTTAATGGAATGTGAGCATGTGTAAAGGGTCTGGCAGGGGCCAGGCGTGACTGACGAGCTTGGCCGACTAAAGCAGTGAAGCTGAACACACTGCACGCAACTTAATACACACATCGACACATACTCTGCATGATCCCAAAGTGCTGCTTAACGACAATGTTTTCTGCATGTCCGGCATATATTAACTTCATATTTAAACCCTACGAGCACTCCACTAATCTTACTAGGACAATGTGATTTGACACACTCTGAGTGTGCAGTAAAACACCTCGCATCTCTGCAAACACACACACATGCACACACACACACCCTGAGTGGTCTGTAACTAAGCCCAGCAGACTGAGCTGGGGCAGCCAGACTCTCTACTTTAATCCTGACAAACCCTGTGACCTGCAGGCTGCAGAGCGGGCCTGGAACTCTATACACTACTATTACTTTGGCTACAGTACTCTTCAGGCTCTCATGAGAGCAGGGTGGAACTATTGCATTTGGAAAATAGCCGAGTAATTGGATGGGTAGGAAGTGAAACTGTGCGGCATTACAAGCAATATCATTTCATTAGTAGTTTGGGGCACTTTGCAGGATCACACAGTGAAGTGAAGTCAGGCTCAAAGTCAGTTAGAAAAGTTACAGGACCATACTTTTCAGTGCTTACAGTACCGTCTACACTCACTGGTGTTTTGAAATTTCGTGTTCTTCTGTCTGAATTTAACAAGTCTGATGAAGACAAGACTGAAGCTCGAGCAGTTACAGACAGTTGGCTTTTAAGTGAATAGTTTTTAGAAGGTAAATAACACTTCTTTACTTCCTGGTGAATAGTTAAAAGATCAAAACTGCTCTCACATGTGTCATTTAAAAAAAAAAAAAAAAGCTACAGCGAGCAACTAGTAGGTATGCAACCAAGTCCAAATATCTTATCTCATGAACCATAAATAATGTGATGGAAACAAAAGGTAGCATCTACCGTGACTGATCACTGATTCAATAAACCACCTGATAAACATGCCAAGTGACACAAATAAGTTATCTTAATTAACATGACCAACAGGTGCAGTATCAGTCTTTATTGACTACAGAACTTTTTGTCAAGGGAACCAGAGCGACTGAATCAAAATGACCTTTCTTCTTGCTGCTTTGCAACAAGTTGTATTACCTTCATACAAAGCCAGGCTAGATGTCTACCACTGTCTCCAGTCTTTGTGCTGACTGATCCTAATAGCTTGCTGGCCGTAGCCTTACAAATATGAGGGCTCCAGAAAGAGTCCTTGGGCAAAAAACTATCAAATGAATGTCATGTAATGGATCAAAAAACTAACCTTTTACTTTATTTTCATTTGGTTTTTTTTCCCAGCCTGTGATCAGTGTTGATGTTTGATGAAGTTTCAGCTACTGTATGTATGTTTATATGAGTGCAACTGACCTCCTGCTCCTGCTCCACAGCTGGGAGAGAGCTGGCCACTTGAACAAGTACACATGTTGGGTCTGGAACAGAAGCCATCGCCACATGAATTCCTGCAAATTGCTGGGGAGAGGAAGAGGAAGAGGAAGAGGAGAGTGATTTGTTCATTCATTTTTCATGTCTTAAGCCATACACAAATAAACAAACAGAAACAGAATATCCCACGTATATTTGTTATTCTCTCTTTGAGCTTTGTGGTATCTTCTTAAAAAGGATGCAAAGATGAAGGAACTTACGAACAATACACTGGTTCCCTCCTGGTAGAGTCTTCCAGCCCGGGCAGCAGTATGAATGGAAGCGAGAGCCACACACATTGGGCCTGACAGAGACAAAAAAGAAAGAACAAACAAACTCACTACTTACCCAGACCTCCCAAACATATTTTAGTAAAACCCCGAAACAAATACACAGAGTTACAAGTTATGTTCTCAGTTGCCCAAGAGCTGCATGGCCTTTGCTTTCAGAATAAACAAAACAAGCTTTGATACAAAGCCTCCTTGAGTGATGGATGGAGGTATTTTCAGGCAGGGGAGGAGGGAAAGGAAATACGAGGGGGGCCCACAACATGAGGAGCGGTATTTTGTTTTCATTCAAGGCTGAATTTAAACTTGGAAGGACAGGATGTGTAGAGTCCTCCTTGCTCCCAAATTCCATGCCTGGCTGTCCTCTCTGGCAAATATCCAGTGCTGCCCCCCTTCACAATGCCCCCCGCCTGCGCTCGGTTCTTACTCTCACTGGTGGAGAGCCTGCAGCAACCTCTGACCCTGTCTGACAGATGTCAGAGTCATCACAGCTTATGGAGTACTTGATTGGTCTGACAGCTAAGCCACAAAGTTTTCCTTTGAGGGGATGGCATGACCACATCTAGAGATGACTCGCCTCTACTTACGGAGATGCACATAAACATGCAGGGGGACTGTGGTCTGCAGCTGCCCTGCAAGCTAATGCAAAGAATACTTCAGTTTTTATCTTCCGCAAATAATTGCACATCTTATTATAACTCTGTTTATTTAAAAACACAGTAAAAAATCCCTATGTGCATCAATCACAAAACCCAAATCTATGCACAAGTGAGTGTGCATGAGTCAGTGTGTGCACTGAAGAAAAATATCCCCAGACGCTGCATTAAGCTGTTTAACAAGCTGAAGGGATTCCAACAATGTGGTGATATTAATGATATCTTTGGTGACCTTTCAAAGCGTATAATGGCTGGTTTATCTGTGGTCATCTGTTCTCGTGGTTCCTTGCTTGCATTTGTTGATGACAATACTACAAATTGAAGGACCACAGTTCAGTAAATTGGGATAAGGCCTGATCCAGATGCTCATGGTAAAGGAATTTGCCACAGGGATCACATCTCACAAGTCTAGAAAATGTCAGCCCCCGGGACACACTTCATGACTGGTTAAACTCACAAATGCCTGATTTCCAATTGCTTTTTATGGTGACTGAGGACTAGTAAAAAACAGATAACCACTTATCAAGCCTAACATACACCAGCAGATTTAGTATTGCACTTCAGTCAGTTACACAACTCGCAAAACACAGGTTTAGAGAAGACTGGTACAAAATTGATAAAGCACATGCAGATTCAGTCTGACATATAGTCCAGAGTATGAAAGTTCCCAAGAAGCAACTCAATAGCCTGTTTCATTAGACTTCCCCTGCCTTTTAAATCTTTTAAACTCAATTATTACTTCTAATTTATAACACATGTTTTCTGTCAAACAATCAGTGTCTCATGGTATCACTATGACATCATCGGGGATATTTTTTCAAAATTTGCTAAGCTCCCTCCAGAGCCACAGAACATTTTACGACTGTTTTTACAGGTTGGGTGGTACATATCATAACAACAAATCAACCTCCATGTAAAAAATTGGTGGAGTGCTTTATTACGTTTATATTTTGGTTATTGTTTTTATTAAAACACGATACTTGAGGGAGCACAAGCTGCCGAAACCTTTTCAGTTGCTCTTTTAATCAGCTGCTTGTCATTTTCATGCTGCTGTATTATGATTTTTTTGGCTGAATAACAACACAAAAAGTAAGTAAAAGTAACTAAAATACTAATCATTACTAACCAAAGAAATCAATTACACTGATTTGCTTTTTAAAGTACTGATATAATGCTATGACGAAACAACAGATAACAGAGAAGAATCAAGCTACTTATTGATATTGTGCAAGCTATGTTTCCCAATTTTATGAACATGCCAGAGATAGCAAGTATGAGCCAACATGTTGGTCAGCTCGCGATTTTTTAAAATTTTTCTTGCATTTTATCTGTTGACTGTGTCCAACATAACTGATATATGCTAGATGATATCAGTTGATAGACTGCCAAGTTGCATGATGATTGATTTCAAATGCTGACGACCCAGACAGCAAACATTTCCTAGATGCAGTTATATGAGAAAACAGGAAACAAGCAGAGGTTTGTATGTTTGATAGTGGCGACAAAATGAGCAGGAATGCTCAAGCTGCAAACAAGCAACGACAGAGTTGGTGAAGATGGAGGGGAGGACTGTATACATGTTCATAGATTAAATGAAGGCAAAGGTGTAGAGTTTGATCTAAGCCTTTTTTTAAGGCAGGAATGAATTCTTTTCATGGAAAAAAGGCTTCTTAATGTACGAATTTTATAAACAGAGAGGAGTTTTAAGGGTTTGATTCATGTCAGCAGAAAAATATTGACCCATTATCAAAATTGCCAGTAACTTTTCGGAAGACTGAATGACTCAAAAATCGTTTTTGGTTTCTTAGTGAAACCCAAAGGCATGCCATATGCCGCCATTTTTGTTTCGTTGGGCAAAAGACTACACCAGACTTATTCAGCTTTAAGTTGAAAATGCAAAACCCAGCCCAAACCAGGAGATTGAAAGACCAGAGCTGAAGTAGGAAATTAAAGTTAGCTCTGATGAAATTCTCAAGTTCTTCTTGCTTGAAAGAGATGTCCGTCCTCTCCTCCTCACCAGACAGTATCCGTAGTAACCCCAGGCTGTCACCAGGGAGATGACAGCTGGGGTTTGAATCTCTGATGGATGGAGATCAGAGCACGCCTCCAAACACATTACCAGATGGCAAGGGGAGACAGACAGGTGGGCAGACAAGAGATATTTAGGTTGGTAAAATTAGTGGTTGGACAAAAAAGAAAGATAAAAATAAAACAGGAAGGGAAGAAAAGACGAGAGCAGTAGAGTTTTTAGGGAGATTTAAAGACATTGAAGCGTCATAGTTCTTTTCTTAGGGAGAAAGTGTGAAGAGAATGAAAAGGAATGGTGGTTGGAGGAGAGAAGACGGGATGGTGGGAAAGGAAAAGAGGATCAGTGGGAGGGAAAGCAAAACAAGTTTATGTTGAGAAGAGGAGGAAGTAGGAGGAGGAGGGTTGGGAGTGAAAGAGAGAGATATGGAAAACAAAGGAAGAAAGCAGCAAAAGCAAGAAGAGGCCAGACCCTTGGTGAGGGTTGAATTTCTGGGGCAAAGACGCAGACCGAAAGAGCTTGGCAAAAAACAGAAATGCATATGGTGAGACATCAGCATTCCAACACTCAATAAGCAGTGAGCCCAGCTTCTTCCCTGATTTATTTCTCTGCAACAAGTTAAAAGTTTTCCACTGTCACAGACCTTGCGGATGTCAATATATGAAGGATTATAGGGGTTTGACCCAGGTGCTCTGGTTTGTTATTCTTACTCTCTCTCTCCCTCTTTTCTCTCTCTCTTTTCCCCCTCTCTCTGTCTTTCCTCCAGGTCAATGCCTGGTCTCCTATCACAGAGAGGAGGCCTTAGAGGATGAACTGAAGTAAAACAGAATGAAAGACAGCCATAAAAAAAGGAGTTTACGCCCCAGGGGTTTTCCTCAATATTGAAATGCCCTACTGTTCTCAGGGCTCAATCTAAAGGAGATTAACTCTTTGAAGTCGCCTCCCGGGCCGTGCATCGCTCGTTAACTGCCATTAATAGTAATAAAAGGAAAATGGCAGCCACCTCATCCAAGGGGAAATATGAAGAATGAAGGAAAGACAGAGACAGTGGTCAGAGGTCAAAGTTGAAGGGGGCGGCAGTTTCATAGAGAGTTTTTCAGACAAGGAGTAGGCCTAAAAAACTCCCACAACTTAAACTACATTTTACATTCGATCACAATCTCCTTAATTAACTGAGCTTAAATATTTTTATAGTTGAATTGCTAAATCTTTTAATGAGACATAGATTAACACTAGTTTGAAAATTAGGTATTTGTTTGAGTCATTCTCTTAAATATGATAAACATTCTCAGATTTTAGCTTTTTTTACAAGAATTTTTAGCCAATTCATGTGTAAATGATACACATTGTAAGTTTAAAATGTAAAAATTTGCAGTTTTTCACCGTCACATAAGATAAGATAAGCAGAATATCTCTGGATTTAAGACTGTGGGCGTGATAAAACCAGCTATGTGAAGAAGTCAAGCATTGAGCTTTTTCTGGTTTTCTTTGGGTTTTTAGCCAAAGTATAAAATTAGAAATTTCAAAATCAACGAGTTATACAGCTGTAGCCTGAGGGTCTTCTCATGCAAGATTCCACCGGGTCAAAGGTTAAGGCAGTTCAGAGCAGCCGCCCTCCACTGACCTACAAGGAAGGGCGGCATGGGGCAGGCATGGAAAATGACTACGGACAGTCTGCATGAAGACACAGACCAGAAGTTCACAGTTGTTAGGGCCCCAGGTCAGGTGTCTGTGTCTGTGTTTGTGTGTGCCGATGTACTGGTCATAGGTCAAAGGTCATCTGCCTGGTATCTGACCCCCTCTGCGAAACTCTTATGTATTGCTGCCTCCAGCAACACCTGGGCCTGTTACTCTCCTATCAGATCTTTGGGTGGGAATGTAAAGGAATGTAATGTATAGAAAAAAACCCAGAAACTCAGACACAAATGGCGAATTGGAGAAAAAAACAAGGCATGTGTGGAAAGAGGGACTGAGACAGAGGATGATTTTGGCAGTATTATCTGATTAAATTCATGCATTTATAGAACTGAAATTGAACTGAACATAGCAACAGACATGACAAGGAATGAGTGGCACTTTGCTGGCAGTGTAACAAAGACCGGCAAAAAAAAAAAACCTGCAATGAATTACTAAATAACACGGTGGTGTGTGATCTAATGGGGAGAAACAGTTGTATATATAGCACAATAACTTCAACTGTGGTCAACCACACAAACCCAAGCGGGGATATTTGTTTATTGTTCTGTATACATAAAAAAATATGTAAGATTTCTTCTCACTCAAATGAGTTGTGCTCTTGTGCTCAGCTATAATGATGGGACATTCAGCAGACGTAATTGTAAATCATACGTGGCTCTGCACATAAATAAACTGATGCTGTAAAATTTATGTCCGAGAATGTCAAAGTGTACATGCATTTTTACTGTATACACGTCAATGTGTGCAGAGATGTCAAATGTGGGAAGTAAACTGATATGGGACTATGTTCATGCAGTCTGACATTGAGCAGAAACCACTTTATTAACAGACCACATGCCACTCATCTGTCCAAGATAATCCTGTCTTTACAGCTCAGTCTCCTGCATGTACAGTAAGTATAAAGAGCAGACACATAAAAACCCTAAAATGGAACCTAATGTGCATGAAACAGGGGAACTGGCAATGTTCACTCATCCCGAATATAAATTCTCCTTGAGCTTTTTGCCTTCCTCTGTCCTTAAAGCACTCAGATACTGTGGGTCAGGGGAAAGTGCCCTGAGAAATGGGGAATTCTTATATTCTCATTCAAATTAAGCATATGCAAAGGCAGACAGTAAACAGAGGACCCCATCCAGGCCGTCATGGTGGTATTGACATTATTCTGGAAGGGACTTGAGAGGCTGAATATAATTCTCTGCTTTGGGCCTGACTGTCTGCCAAGTTAGCCAGCATCCAAGGCGTCTCTCCTCAGCAGAGCTGGTTTAAGCTTGGCCAAGTTGGAGTAAGTTAATAAGGTGGGTGGCTGCTAAAAAAAAAGAGAGAGACTTTGGCTTTATTCTTCAACTCTCACGTACAAGAGATCTTATTAAACAATAAATATTCAACTCTGTTAAGTTGGTAGGGTTTTGAAAGCAAGAGAGAGGGGGAAAAGGGAGAAAATATTCTCTCCCTGTCTCACAATTTCCTTCTTTCATTCTGCTAACCAGACGGTCAATCACCGATCGAGTTTGGCAGACCTGCCAGACAGCCAGCCCACGGTCTGATCAGACACCGCCCCAGAGTGGACTGATGCCAGGCTGCAGAGGGAGCCAATAAATCAGAGTCAGTCAGAATCAGACCAAGCACTACGAGAGACAAACCAGGGGATGTGGACTTCTAGCCAGAAAACACACACTGCACCCCAACCCAAGGCCAGCATAATGACCATCATTAAACTAACCTCCCTCCATCTCCCACACAGAGAATCTGTGAACCACAAGCTGTTACTGACAGTCCACTGTGACTGCTGCAACTCTTAGATGAAAGCACCGGGTACAGAAAGACACAAGCCTGAGGTTGCATGTATTGTAGTTTGTTAGGGTGAATGACTTGTAGTAAAAGACAACAGCTACTGTGGAAGAAACATTTAGTCCTCACTACACAAAGCCTTCTCAATGGCCAAAAAGAGTTACTCACTCATCACAAATTTGATTTCTTCACCCTACGGCTCCTGTCCAGAGGCAGTTAGCTGGAACACGTGCACGCATAGATGACTAATTTTGCCCTATTTTAGATGAACTGTGAACGTTTTCAGCCAACGACACTCAAATAGTAACTGAAAATAAACATAGCACATTTGGACATATTTGACTTGGCCAGCCTGTTGCAGAACATGGGAGGTGCGTTAACATTTTGGAATAATTCAGGTCACAGTTACAATGTGGCACATACAAATTCCAAAAGTAATCAAAGAGATGTCAAACTTTTTGTCAAAAACTCTCGTTTTTGGTATTCGTAGCGGCCTGAAGTCAATCACGCAAAATTTTAAGCCTTGACGTAGTATGAATTTCAATGATGCTGTATAATCTTATTATACATTTACTGACGCACACATAACTATCACTATATTCACATTTTATTCCTAACACAGTGAGGTTTCCAGAACTTACAGTGTAATGGAAAAGGTCTGCAGGCTTTTGTTTCAGGTTCTCATGAAAATGCACATCATTCAGTGGGAATAATAAGCTATTGTGCAAGGTCTCCCGGTGTATTTAATCTCTCCTCTGGCTGCTTATTGTATGTTAGACCAACTGTAAATGTGAATTATCATTCAGTCAGATCAATATTTTAATGTGATGCAGTTCACTGCCAGTCTTCTCACTTGTGGTTTAATGAGCACTTGATGTGTCAAAAAGGATAATTCTGTTATTCTGACTGTGAGCAGTGAAATTGATGTTAGCGTAGAAAGGACTAACATGCTTACCCAAACTTTACAGTGTTCCCTTTAAAATATGTCAACATGCTGTAGAGGGAAAATTTTTATATTTGTGCTGTAGGAGGATGATTTACTTTGCAATACAGGTATGAAGAAATGTTTTTCTTATTAACAAAATTGATGCATGTTAGATGTGGTTACACAGCAGGCACCAAAACTGAAAATGTTTTCAGAGAAAACATTAGGTCTATGACACTATGTGGGCTTTACTCTGCAATATTAATAAGCCACCACTGAGTATAATTCAGTGAGTTTAGATACTTCTCTCTTTTTCTCTTGCTGTCATTATCAATTTATTCTATATCTCACCTCTCATCTCCTAATATGCTCTCTTTCTTTAATACTTTTCCTGCTCTCTGTTATTCCTTCTGCTGCTTTGTCACCTATGGCAGTGAAACAAATGCCCCTTTTCATACCCCCCTCGGGTGATACGAATACCTCATTTCCTGTGGCTTGGCACTGGGGGAACCATAAGCTGGGACAGATGGGAGCCTGATTGGAATAACTGACGCAGACACTGAAAAAGGGCCCCAACAAAACATCCTTTGTTTTTCAAAGAAGTGGCGAAATATACAGTGAAAACTCTTTGCTGCATTGACATACAGCCCACACCCAGATTCATGGTGTTTAGGTAACAAAGTGAGAGAGCTGGACTGCAGGAGGGGGGCTGCAGCTGGTGAGAAGTGATGTGATCCCTGGTTTATTACATGGGTATTCCCCACACACAGACGCTTAAATGAACAACACCTTTGAAAACACACACATGCGCATATGCATGCTTACATGTACCCACACGCATCAATCACTTATTGGCTGCCTCAACCTGAGGCCAGTAATCTCGCCACTACAGTCCTGAACTACTTTCTCCAGCTTAACTAATACACTCAGGGGAATTTAGGTCATGTTTTTCACTCATCATCCCCTCATGAGACGTATAGAAAGCTGCTATTTCCTCCCTTTCCCATGAAAATGTCAATTTGCTGTAAATACACTGGGAGATTTCAGTGTGGCAAGCAGCCTGTTAAGGTCAACATGTGCTGTTTTTGAGAAAACAATGTGGTAGTATTCAGCAACATAATTTTGTATAAGGCAAGCTTGGCCTCTGCCCAGGAAGCACATAGACTGCTGAGAGCGTTGCCAGGAAAGCAGAGAGGGGAAAGTCATTTATATTTTAAACCGTCTCCAGATACAGCTACAAATGTTCTGAGTTGTATATGCAAAGCAAAACTTCTTTTCTTCTTACCAGTCTTTTTTCACAGAATAATAATAATAAAATAAACACCAAACTGTATTATGCATTGGTGCCAGAGACAGTGACACACAAACACACTTGGTCATCCCTACCCTCTCAGGGTCTCCTGGCCACGGCGTCGAACCCGCTGCACCTCTCTCTGGTCCACATTTCCGGTGAATCGGCTAGCTTGGACTGGTCCATCCCCAGTTTGAGCACAAGACACATGGACCGCCGAAAGACACACCGCCGCCCATCCCAGCAGTACCTGAGCCAGCTTCCCTGATCCCATTGGTTGGTCTGGCTATCCCTCCAACCGTAGTACTTCCGTTTTACCACACTCTTTCTGACTCTGTTCAACGTATGGACCCAGGCTAAGCAGAGGGATCTAGACCTGGATCCAGACCTGGTATGCACTCCAGAGTAGGGACTAGACAGAGGGAGTGAGAAAAACAGAAGATAAGAAACACTGGAAACACAAGGGGACTTCATCAACTATATTAATATACATTGTATACATTATATACTTTTATGAATATATAATATACCCATTAAAAGTGAAACAGCTCATCAAATGCAGCGGTCTAAACCTTTTTTGTCTGATGTATGCCCATACTCCTCAAAGCTGTTCATTTGAAAGTGTCATAAACTGGAATTTAGTACTATTAATAATATAAAAGTGTATTTTGTTAAAATATTTTCTTCATACATTTTAATGATCAATGTTTAATTGCATTTTTTTGGTCAAGTTGCATTTTATACCATGGCGTGTCATAGGTCTGACGTTTTTACCATTTATCCAATAATTTTAGCCAGTGCTAGCTAAGTACATAAAACATTTATCCCTTACTTTTAGCTAATGCTAGCCAACTACTTAAACCATTTATCCAGTATGTTAAGCAAATACCAGCCAACCACCTCTCTTAACTCACTTTTAAGCTTTAATTTTTGACCATTTATTCACTACCTTTAGTTAACTATTTTAGCTATTTATCTTTTTTTAATAATAATATAAGCTAACTTTATTAAATATTTCTACATTGCTTTAAACTAACTGTCAATTTTAAAACTTCTTTATTTGATTTAAGATGGCTACTAACTCAAATATTTTTAGTTACTTAAAGCTTTTTCAGCTGATGACCAATTAGATTCAGCCAACCATTTTAACAATTTATCAATTACTTTAAGATTATGTATTAGCACTACTTTTAGCTAACTTTTTCAGCTGTTAACATTATCTTAGCTGTTTAGCTGACCACATAAACATTTTTTTATAAGCTAACTTAAATTTAACGTTAACTATTTTAACTGCTTATTTATTTTCATTGACCATATTTAGGCTAAAAAGCTTAATAATTTAACTTCTGCATACTCAACAACTAGCTTTCGTGCATTTTAATGTGTAAAAACGTGTTAATATGCTAGGTCTAACTCAGTTTACTGGTTATTGTAACTTTACTAGTTAATTAGTTGAGATTTTCACATACTCCTTGTAGCTACATAAGCATCATCTGGAAATCACTGATCTAAAAGACCAAAACGATTTTACCCATAATTCTCATACACTTAAGCAATTTACAACCTAAAAAAACATGGTTTGCAAGGCAACAGAATACCATTGATTTGATTTTTTTATTGTTTGTGACATGCTTGGTGGTTATACTGAGAAAAGAGAAAACATATGAGCTCGAGGTTTAAAAGAGAACATGCAAGGAAACTGAAAAGACACTTAAATCCTGACTTCCAGCAATCTGTTTTCACTATACTGCACTTCAAAGCAGTCTCATAAGTGGTTTATCACTCCACAGACACCATATACTGTATGTACTGACTGCGGACTACAGACAGAAAAGGCATAAGCTGATTAGAGAGACGTGCTCACTGTGCTGTCAAATATTAAATATTTAATGTCATTAAAGCACATGGTAACAAGGACTCATACAGTGTAAAATCAAAGAAATTGTTAACATGTCTAAACAGAGATTACTTTTGCTTTTGCATCACTGTACAACAAAAAAGCTTCTGCATTCGTATACAGCATGAAACTGCAATATTTTAAGTATAATGGTTAGATTTCTTATGTTCAAGCCACTATCTATCAGTCAATCTATTCTATAACTATAATCTATTTTTTTCTAATTATATTGTGTAACTGTTTAAGCCTGATAGGGCGGTGTAACTCTAATGTCATTCATGCAAACTAATAACTGGACACTGTTTGGATGGAAAAGGTTACAAGCCAAAAGGTTTGGAATTAGGGTCCTAATTCATAGCCCTGAGCCTAGAGGGAGCCAGAGAGACAGAGTACAGGGAGGTTGAATATAGAGGCATGAGTAAACTAGATGGTGATGATCCATCTACTCAGAATGCTCTCTCTCTTCATCTCACAGACTGCAATCTCAATGAAGAGTGAGGATATTCAATTGTAAACAAAGACCAATTATCCATCCATATGAATGCAGAAGGTACAAAATCAAATTACTCTCTTTACTTTTCATCATGTGATTTATGGAGTCTGGAATTCTTAATCGAATTATTTGGGATTCGCTAACCCCATATATAGCTTATATAGCCTTACAAGCCTGTCATGGCTGCATTAGGGTACTGAAAAAACATTCAGAGTTCAACTGAATTGGACAGCGAAGAGGTTTATTTTCTCTTCTCCACCTCATCATAGACCACAGGTTTAAGAGTGAACTGTGGGCCCCTGGTGATATATAACCTCAGCAGACCCAGCCTTCAGCCATCCAGCCATGGGTCCAACCACATTATATATCAGGCCTGGACAAAGACAAGAGGATAAATATTGCTCCTAACCCCACTGACTTAGATTAACTTTAATGAAGATCAGAGATAGATGAGCAGTTAACTCTAGAGGCAAAGAAAAGAGGTTGACAAGACAGGAACTGAACGAGACACTGCTCCTAAGAAAGACTGACGTTAACATATCTGCCTGTAGTAAAGTCATATTCAAATGGTTATTTTTTAAAGACTTTTTAAGAATATTAGGGTAATCAGTGCATAAATAAACTAGAGGAGTCAGGGCACAACTACTTTTTGATGATAACTCCGACAAGATACGCAACAGGTAGACTAAAGGTAGACTTAAGTTTCTTGAGGAATGAGTCTATAAAAAAACTTTTTTTTTTTTAAACAAAACAAGGCATAAGAAGAGTCGCTCTTAGCTGCTTGCAGTGAGAGAAGTGAATGGAGGCGGGATCAATGTCGAACAAAGGAAATGCCCGATCAATTACCGAGGAAGAGATCTGCTGAGCACATCACCAACCGTGCTGTCAAAATAACGCAGGTAAAGCATCCATCTTCCTTTACCAGCTTATTCCTGGTTAAAGGAGTGCACCAAGTCCTTAAAATCTCCCTCTATACTGCAACTAATTTCATGCAATCCTTTTGGAGAAGAAAAAAAAAACACAGCACAGCTTATTCCTAGAGGAATACTAAGAGGTGCAAAACCATACAGTTAGATACTTAAAAGTCACAATTGAGAATAACAGGCAGTATAGGGATCACATAAGTGCCATCTGCTTAAAATTATCAAACAAACAATAAAGCTGTCGGTTGCAAGTTGACAGAGAGACAAATGTGGTTTTCACAATATTGCAACACTGAAACGAGCTGTGCATGTTACCGCAACTTTATGAATGGAGAAAAATGCAACATCAGCTCCTGCTTAGCCTACTGAACACAAGAAAAAACCGCAGATGGGAAAATAGTTTTTACTTATTCCTCTTTACTTGCCAGGAAAACTTATCCCAAAGAATGGGAAGTCAAACAGAGCGAGCAATCAAACTGTAAAACGTGACTAGCCTGTCCGTTTTTTTTTTTTTCCGTGCAGTTTCTCAAAAAGCCGGTTAAAAAAAAGAACAACTTCCGACCTTCAGCCGGTTAGGAACTAATTTAATCCACCTTTCTGCATTCTTATCTTGGGATTTGACTCCTATCTATCTGACAAACGTGCATAAGTAGATAATCCCCCGTGAAACAACGGGACTTCTGAAACAATAGTCACAATCAAAGCCATTGATAACTTGATTGTACTGCAGTCAAGAGATGGCTAATGCACACAGTACCTTGCAACAATTGGAGTGCCTTGGCGTCGAGGTTCACAGAGTCGGAATTTGAGACAGGATAAGTGCCCCTGGATGCAATATTGAACTATAGCCTTGTGAGAAAAAGAGAAAAGTTAGGGAAATGCCCTGTTTGGTGGAGGGGAGGGGACACAGAGTGAGGCAGAGACAGAGGGAGAGAGGGGGTAGTAACGGACTGCAGGACAAACCCACATTCCTCAAGACTCCTTGAGTTGTTATAACAGGGGCCAAGCAGCTAAACCTTCACACTGTGACTAACATGGACTCACTATCATCACCCTGCAACAAAACCCTCCTTCAGGCTACCTCAGTGATGAAGGAGATAAGAGTCTCACCAAAGTAAATGACCTCTGATGACTGATAAGCAGCATTTGCATTCACAATAACATGCTGATCTGAGCGATGACTTATCAATAGGGTAGCAGATATTATCCCCCTGACAGGTGAAGAGGTCATGATGGTTCATGATTATAGTTACAGACAAAAGTAAAAGTATTGATTAGACTGTGATACGCTGCAGTATTGTGTGGTTATTAAGCAGAAATTACATTTTATGTTATTTTTTTTTGTTGAACATCTCAGTCAGTTTATAAATAAAGTTAACAGCAAAGCACAAAGAGCATGCAGTGTGTTAATTTTACGCCTGCTATTCAAATACGCCTGCTATTTACTGCCCCGGCCGACTGGGGCTTGTGATTGACACATCCTTGTGCTTTGTTGCCACAAGTGCTGATAGGAAGTTAACATTGAGAGAGTGGCCATCTGGGTGGTATATTGGTGAGGACAGCTGAGCGCATCTCAAATGTTTCTACCTACTGTGCTGACTTCACCACTCTCAACAAAAGTGGTTCACCGTAGCTCCAGAAAAGACACTTTTTTGGCTCGAATAAACTATGAAGACATTTGTAGAGAAGCCTGTTCGCACTTTAGTTTTATTGTTACAGTTTGAAACCTAGGTGAACCAATTAATTAAAGGTCATAGGCACTCATGTGCATTTAATTGTAACATGACAGTAGTCTTAATCTAACCCCAACCGTAGTGCTGTTCTAACAAATTCAGTGAGACGTCTGTTGAC
>JAQNCA010000025.1:15222253-15241504 GCA_029783725.1 Acanthurus tractus
CTTTACATAGGAATAAGCTTTGAAACTTTGAATAAAATACACTTACCAAAACCTCCTAAATTTAAGTCAGTTATTCACTAAATAACGAACATGTCACATCTTATTTACTTAATAGAAAAACAAAACATGAAAACTGATTATTTACAATTTCATGTGCTGAACTATTTCTTGGCTTGGACCAGTAGCCTCCTGGAATCTCTTCTCATTGTCAGGCAACTTTAGTAACTGGCAACTGAGAAATAACCTCACCTTGTCCAGGTCACGGCCCCTCCCCCCAGCCCTGTTGGGGACTATTTCATCCACTGCGTGGGAGTTTCAAGTCTCAAGGGTCCCATAGAAGATTGCATGGAAGTGGCTTTGCACTTCTCTTTAACAGAGATGAGACGGGTTAACCAGATGTAAATTTAACCATCCTCAGTCTTTTCTCTTGAAAAATGAAAAATACAGTTTGAAAGTATTTTACATGAAGCTTGAATCTCACCTTTGCGTTGCTTTGTGAGGCTTGATCTTGAGAGTGCTGTGAGCTCATGGGCTCTTTTTTGCCCCTTGTCGTCTTTGGGGGAATAACATACACTACATCTGCAGTTCGCAACAACCGCGACTACCAGCGGTTATTTTCCATTCTGCTGCCTCAGGGGGAAATAATAAGCTCATTAAAGCTTAGCAGACCACAATAAGGTGAAAGAGACGCCACTCTAGAGAAAGTAGTTCAGATAGGCAATACAAATGTGAAATTTTTGCTTATCACAAGAAGTCTTTTCATCAAAGACTTGAAAAGGAAAAGGCAAGAACACCTTAACCATATTTTTAATTAACTGACATACATAAGAGTGGTATAAATCTTTCTGTCTTACTCTCTTCCAGAAAGCACTTAAGCACAATTTCTAAAACGTTGAGCTATTCCTTTAAACAAATACAAACTTAAAGTAGGCCACATGGATGAACAGTCACTGTAGGACAAGTTAAGATATGAGGAGGTGGAAATTTATTTATACATGTATAAATACCTATTCCCGTTAAATGTGACTGTGGGGATCCCATCAGGACATTGTGCAACCTACTTTACTGTAATTCTACTCAATGGCTAACTTCAACTCACATATATTTTTGTGCCACTTCGAATAAAACAATCCAAGTATTTTCTCCAGACCCTGCCTCAGTGGTGGTTTTAAGGCAGTCCATACTGAGTTTACTGAGCTGCGGTTCTCCAAAATGACTTATGCCACCAGGTCATAAAGGAAAAGGGTGAAAAATTAGGCCTAATCCTCCTTCACCTGTCACTGATTTTGCTTGACAATCCGTCAAACAGAACCTGACTTCTGAATCTGAGTAACAGCTTTGATATCTCCTTCCTCCTCTCCTCTTACAATTTTTTCACTCTAGTGTGCCATAAACTTGTCATCTCCATTTCAGTACAGCTGTAATTTGCCCAAAGCTGAATTACATGCAGCGCAGATACCTGTATGGGGTGAAATTTACTGTAGTCTAATGTTTTAAAAGACTTAAATTTATGTTGAAATTGAAAAGGTTAGGATTTGCTCATGTAGGACTCTGTATCCACGAGGCTTAGGAGTAATAGTGTTATGTTTTCAGTCCAGGAATATGTTCTTTCTCTGTGATCTGTGATCTTTTGTTGGATTTTTTCTTTGGAATTGTTATCCCTTCTCTTGAACACTAGCTCCCCTCTGGTGCGCTGGTAAACCCAACCATTCCTTGAAACTTAGGCTCAAGAACACAGCGGAATAATGTATGTACTTATGCAGATATGGGCAAGCATTTCTTATATGTGCAGCAGTGGTTGATACTTGGGAACAAAAAGAAGGTTGGTTAATTAAAGAAACAGATAGACCTTCATAGTGTAGTAATGAAAGCCAATATAAGATCATGCTACCTAAAGTTAACATAATGAATCACTTTGATTTAGCTTAATCTGAAAACCAAATGCCACAAGTGATGTAGATAGCAAACAATTTCAGTGCTAAAACTAGCAACTCTTGACACCTACATGTTTAAATCCTTAAAAACTAAAAAATACTCAATACGTGCATGTGGTATTGACAAATGTGGTCACCTATTTCCTTCTGGATCTTCTGCCATTACAAACATGATTTGAACTTTGTGAGCTGATAAAAATGTTTTGGCTATACATTTCAGCTGACCATCGTAAGAACAGGCAAAGAGTCAGGAAATCGGACCATCAAAGCTAAAGGCCTGGACATGATGTGATTTTCTGCACACGGTTTGAGCTCATGTTCTCATTTTTGTGTCATTTCAACCTAGTGAGCCAGTTTATAATGCACAGTTGTGAGGGTTTATACATTAGCTTGTATACTCATAGGTAAAGAGGTGTGTTTGTGCACATACCTATAGAAGCACAAGTGTGTGTCCTTATGTTGTCAGTGTGTGAGGTTGAAAAAGCCACAAAAAGTGTTTTATGAGTGTGGAACTCTTGTAAAGCAGGTGTACTCGGGACAAATGGGAGAACAGAGCGCCTAGCTAGCAGTCAACCTGCTGCCCGTTCTGCTCTCTACTGCCGCTGCTGAACTGTGATCATTAGAGGTTTGAACAACAGATGCTAAGATGCATCTTCTTAACCTACCTGCCCATCAGCATTCCTTCCACCTTTCATCCATCCCTCTAGTCCTTTCCTGCACTGTCTCACGCTCACCTCTTGTTCGGCTGCAGCTGTTTTCACGGGGAATCACAGAGGCCAAGACGAAAGCAGAGGAAGGACACAGCTGTAATGTAAGCGGATGTGTAGAAAGAGACAACAAAAACAACAGAGAGAGAGAGACTGATAAATATATGTCAAGATTCTTGGAAGAAACCATCACGTTTTGCCGCAATAAAGCAAAACAGTGACTGTATAAGTTCCAATAAAATAAATCAAGAAAATGCCTGTCTTATCCTTTCTATGGGAAACTGAAGTCATGTCCCTCTATCAACACAAACAGATCCTGTTGTCCTCTGTGTCTCTCTGTGCCACATTTGTTTAGGGTCAAACCTCAACTGCTGCAAGACACGCATGTGCTCCGAGGTCTATTAAAGCTGCGTATCAATGGACCACCCAAGAGTTTTACACAAACCTAAAAGAGAGGAGGGGGGGGGAAGCGGTTTGGTCTTGAAACAGAACAGAGACAAGAAGGCATACTGACAAGGAGGAAGATCTGAGGAGATGATGAGTCAATTTTTACGCCCTGAACCCTAAGATATACAAAAGGTCCTGTGCTTATGTGTGCACATACACACAGACAAGAACCACAGACAACACAAGGCTGCGTGGTCACCAACATAGTGGCTTTTCTGCAGGTCATATTGGGTTAAAGGCGTCATGTGACAAGACACATTTTTACATCAGTAGACTGTGACCTGATTCTGTTTCTCCTTCACTCCTTAGCTCCTTACCCTTTTGCCCATTTATCTAAATTAGTCGGTTTGGATTGGTGATCTAGTTGCTCTGAAGGAAAAATGCATTTATTTACAGACTTGTTTATTCAAACCCCTTGTCTGTTTCGTTGTTGCTCTCAAACTCAAGAGTTTCCTCCACATGGTCAAGGAATGGGGCCGCCTCATTAAGAGCTTGGTTGTGTTCAAGGTTTCTTCCTGTTAAAAGAGTTTTTTGTCACCAAGTGCTTGCTAATGGGTGAACTTTTAGGTCTTTGTAAATTAGAGTTTGGTCTAGACTTGCTCTAAATGAAAACTTTAATGAGAAAACTTATGCTGTTACTTGGCTTTACTTAACTTGTTTGTTTGCGGTCAGATTGTGAGAAGTGTTGCTTCTCTTGAAAAAAGGAGTTTTGCTAATTACACTGTGCTCAAAAACTATAATTTAATGGAATACTCCAAAACTTGAAATTGACATATTTATTTTCCTAATGAGTTTGATGAGAAAATCCAGACAATTTAACACTGACTACAGTCGATCTGCTAAGCTTAGCATAAGATGCAAGGGGAAAAGGCTAGCATAACTCTGTTCAGACTTTTAAAAATTCCTATCGCCTCTAAAGCTCATTAAATTTCAAGTATCTGGTTTATCTAATCCATACAAAAACAGAAGGGTAAAAATCACAGGTTGTCATTTGACATTTGTTTTTTAATGGGCATGCAAGAGATGGTTGTGGTTTCTTAAATTTAAATCTGCATGAATGTTGACCTTTTTCTTTAAGATTGCCTTTTTGTTTGTCAAAAGTCATCCAACACATTTAAGCATTTCTTTCTGTTTTACACAGCCTTTGAGATGAAACTTCAATTGCCAGGTGCCAGTGCTGGTGTAAAATATGCCCTAGATTTGGATTCGCGGCTCTGTGAAAACCTGCTTTCCATTTTCAGGCTATAGGATTTAGAATAATTTATTCAACAGCTGGATTTCTGCTGGTAAAACCTAATTATTCTGCCAAGTATTTTAAAGATTTTGCATGTGTGCAGATAGGAAAAGTGCGTTACCCGAAAGGAATGCATTATAGCATTTCCTTTGGCAACAATCAATCATAAAGAAGAATACAAAAGCCAATGATGATGTCAGATGTATTTATTGAGGGGTTGATAAACACAACATACTGCACATGTGGATGCATTTCCTGCATGACCTGATTACTCAGTAATTTGTAT
Source organism: Acanthurus tractus (assembly GCA_029783725.1). Classification (NCBI taxonomy): domain Eukaryota; kingdom Metazoa; phylum Chordata; class Actinopteri; order Acanthuriformes; family Acanthuridae; genus Acanthurus; species Acanthurus tractus. The sequence goes on from JAQNCA010000025.1 coordinate 15,226,862, forward strand.
TTTTATGTGCATGATTCTGTTTCACTCATTCACTCAGTCAAAACCAGAAGTTCTCAACACTCTTCAACATGTGTTTGCTTGGCAATGGCAAGTGCGATCCTGCTCAGCTGGGTTGTGGCTGCTTGTCACCCCACTGCTGCTCCCACAAGAGGGGGCTTTGAAGTGTTGAAGGCCCCCCACATGGAGAAAGCAGTACCATAGGTGTACAAGCAGACAGAGGCTTGAGGGGGTGGGAAGGGGGGGGTTGTCAGGATGAAGGGTGGTGCTGTAGCAGTCCAGCTGTTTGCTCTGCCAGCCCAACAAAAAGGCATGGGATCTGGAAGAGTCAATATTTGTTACTTAGCGTGTCTGGTTGAGTCAGCCGTAGACTCAGTGAACTCTCAAAAAAGATGAGAGCTGAGAAGATTCCAGCTCATCATTTTTGTGGTTCGTCAAAATTCTTCCTCCAAAGCTGTGAAAAACACTTAAAATGGAGAGTGAACTCAGCCATCAATTTTCCCGACACTTCCTGTAATGTTACTTGGAAGTAAAAAGAGCTGAGATGTAACTGTGGAGGTGTGTGGTCTCTTCGAGGAAGTGCGTGTAATCTTTTCTATAACATGGTCTCCCGCATCTGGTACCAGTTGAAGGCTGGTGGTTTGAATGTGCTCTGCGTAGTTTGAAAGTCTCCACCGCATCAGTGCACTGTTTGACTTGATTAGCATACTTAACTTGATTTTGAGTCACCAAATAGAATAAAGACTCCACATGTGGGCATGACACAGATATTCTAGACATACACATTAAACGGTGAATGCCAGTGCACATTTGATTTTTACAATTAGATTTGTCAGTTCAAAGAGAAACAGCTAAGTGTGAGAAAGAATATCACTAGTTTCAGCCTCTTTCCTGACTTCCTGTGCCTTCACATGAGCGCACACCCGTCATACTCGGTCCTGTTTGTGTGGAAGGGGTAAAGTTATGGGAAAGATTGGAAGAGGTTTGTGACCAATTACAGTAGAAGCTGGATTCAGTTTACATTTAAATTAGGAATAAGGTTATATTAGGTTATTATGTTAAGTTTGAAATTACACGTTTCAGTGATATAAGTGTGTGTGTGGATGTGTGTGCGTGTATGAACACCGCAATCGGGAGACTAGCCTGAGGAATGCAGTCGGCTCTGTCAGCTCTCTCCCTCCGGCCCGTCCATCTTCATTATTACCGTTCCCACATACTGGTCATGTGATTTACAGCTACGGGCCCCAACTCTGGTGATATAGGGCAAATTCCTGACCGGGATCAGTGAAGTTTCATACACACAGCAGGGGTCAGGAGCCTGGAAGAGAAGAGAAATGGAGCAAGGGAAGGGGAGAGGAGATGAGGTGATAAGAAAACAAAGGAAAGGAAAGGAAAGGTAATATTAAGACCTACTGCATCTTTGGTTTTGTCTAGACAGATTAATAGAGAAAATATGTACATTTTTATGGCAGCAATCAAGGACATTACTGGGAAAGAAAAAGTAAAAACTGATGGAAGGCTTACAGAATGAGACAGAACAAGGGAAAAACCACACAAAGAGTCACTTCCAAGTCCAGGGTTTTCTCTGAGAGGTGTGAGGTTTTACAGTGTTTAAAGTCTCTTAAGTCTTGTTGACACAAGACCTCAGCAGAGATGGCAGGCCAGGTCAGGAAAAGAGCCATCTGAGCACCTCTGCTGCATACTGTGGCCATCCATGTAAGCAATTTGGGTTTTAGCATGTATATTTTACAGTACATTTCCACCGTCGAAGCAATGTTGGAGCTAAACATCTGCTCACAGTGCAGTTGTAACCAGTTTATCCCAGACAGAAGGCTATTCATAGGTTAACGCTAGTCTTAAGTTGTGCACTGGCAGAAAAAAAACAAACATTTTAAAAAAACAAAAAAACAACAATGTGTATGATAGTTTTACAGCTACAACACACAGTCAGGCTATCATTTCTGATGCTTGATAAGATGCTTGCTCATTTCTATCATCATGAGCGGTCAAGGCAGCCCACAACAACACAGTCATTACCTATTTGAACAAAGAGTCGGGCTTGTAGCACGTGAGATAGTGTAAAAGGTGTGGTATGTAACTGCCTCAAACCACTTCAAAACTAAAAGGACAAATGAGATAAAGGTGGTGGATGGAAGAATCAAAGCAGCTGGTGTGAGCGGCAGTGTTATGTGTGTTGTGAGAATGAACACAGCGGATACTAATAATAAAATGATAGTCATTTTTTATTATTATTATTAAGTGATAATGATCAGGTGAGGGCAAATTCAGGCGGCAGATTCTGGCATAACCTCTCCTTAGATGATTCAAGAGCAGAACAGGCGGTGGTTGGCTGCAATGTTTTTTCATTTGGCCTTTAAAAATATGTTCCTATAACCCTGGCACCCATCCACGTTCATCCACCCTCCAACCCATATGTCTCAACACCACCCAAACTCAGCCCCTCCACTCCTGTTATCAGTGGTGGAAGACGTATATATCTTATTTTGCAATCACTCAACTACAACCACACATCTCTTAAGGGTTTTCATGTGTTTAGAAAAACAGCTCCGTTTTCAGGTTCGTGACAATTATTCTATATTCAACCCATAAAGTAAAACTTCATCCTTTAATTTGTTCTGAAAATTCAAATTCAAAATCAGCAAGTCTGGAGATACATGGTTTCACACCATTCATTTGAAATCTGTAGTGTAATTAGTAACTAAGGTAAGTAACAGTATTTAAGATGTAGTGAAGTTAAGAGGCTTTAAGTAAATGTAATAAAAAGAGAGCACCTAAAAATGTAGGTAATGTACTTAGTTACAATTCACCAGCGCTTATTATCCCTTTTTTATTTCTTTCCAACTGGGAAGGATGTCAGCCAAATATGATGCTGTTGGAGAGACCTTAATGGTGGTATGATAATGATAATCATTACTGAAATGAGGATGAAAGATGTGTTGCTGTGAGTTATTCAGTGATGTCACTGGAACACAATGAGAGGCTGAGGTGAGGAGAGACAGCTGTGCACGTCCCAACCTGTGAAGCAAAGGGACGAGGCTCAGGGCAGCTGGGACGAAGGAGGACTCACGTGACAAAGGCAGAAGAATTATAGACGAGTTTATTAAAGAGGGTATTACACATTCATCCAGATGCTGGTGTAATTAGTATGAAAGAGATGTTGCAGAATGATTGGGTTAAAAGGTAAAGGTTTCCGGGGCACAGGGGGGCCTTTTTATGTGGATGAGAGCATATATTTAATTAAAAGCCCTGACAAAACTACAACAAATGATGCTAATCTGGGAATCAGACCTAAAAGAAAACGGTGTGCAAATAAAACTTTGCATGCTGTTATAGTTTCCATTTGACTTTGGATTCCAGATTCATAGTAGAGTTCTATTAGTTTGCTCCAAACAATATAAGCAAAAAAATCTATATTCATCTTAGTATCAGAAAATCCAACAGCAAAACTATCCAACCAACAAGTATGTCCTACAAGAGTCTCACAAAGCTTTGGCCTTGTCCACACAAACATGGGTATTTTTAAGACCTAGCTTTTTCTACAGGTTTTAGCCTTTTGTCTTTAAACGTGCAGTGTCAGATCTCTGTGAACAGATCTTTTTTGAAAACTACAGCCAGGGTATAAATATTCAGAAACTCTGCTTGCAGACAGGTAAGAATGAGTTATTAGCTTGCAGTGAGTGATTCTGAGACATTTTACCCATCGTTTACATGTGACAGTGCTGGTGCTAACCTTGCTAGCAGAAAATTGTGACACAAGTGAACAGTTACTCATTTCATTTATTCCTTTTAATTGAAGTTTCAGGTCCAGTTTCCATTTAATATCCCCACTGTCCGATGAAGTCTGTGAAAACATTAAGAAGATCGATGACTCAAAGGGGTCATATCCTCTGTAGGTCAATACCATTTTTTCATCACTACAATGGTGTGAAACACCGCAAGTCCGTTTTATGAGTTTTTCTTCTTCAATCTCCCGGAAAGGTGAGAAGATGGAAGACGAGACCTGCATGATTAATAACATCTTGACATATCTGACACAGTTGGGTAGCTGACAGAATTCAAGAGAGCATTAACTGAGAAATGCCACGAAACAGACGAGAATACCTGTGACCTTTAACCCCAACAAAAGTCGCTGAACACCAGCTGGACATAATAGCAAGTCATTAGTGAGGTGAACTGTTAGCAGGGAAAAGAGGCGGCGGCAGATAACCATGATTTCACGCTCACCTGGGGGCTCTTTCCAGACGTTCAGAGCAGTTGGGTTAAAGACTCAGTTACAGGTTGAACATGAGTGTGAGAGTCATGTGTGTTATTATCCAATAGCCAATAATAAATGATGCAAATCTGGGTCAAGAAGTTTTTGTGTGAGCACACATGGATTATGGGTGGGAGACTTTTACCTCTAAGACAATTACGTGAAATAACAAAATGTCCTGGCTTTGTTCACCTTCTCCTGGTGGACTCAAACCTCTGCCATCTGTGTTTCATGTTCTTTGAAATAAACAGTACTAAGTATTTACAAATGTAACACATGACTCAGGTTTGTTCATCTCTGCTGCTATTAGATTTAATGTTGTTGTATTTTCAGGGATTTTCCGTGTCATGTTAGGTTCTTGTTTGTCCTTTTCTTAAATATGGTTGAGATTATTCTTAACATTGTGTGTCAGGTTGAATGCTTAATTAATTGTCTCTTGTTGTTTCACGGTCTGTTCTGTAATTGAGGTTTGTTTTTCTCAACCACAAATTTTTTTATAATTGCTTTAGTTATAGTCATTGTTCCTCTTCTCTCTGGCATTAAAAACTCACCTGAGCATACAATTCAAATAAACAATTTGACCTTATAAAGAATTCTAATTAAATTTAACCAAATTAAACTTCTCGGCCTGCTGTGTTTTTTCCGTTTATAACAACAGTAACCTCAAGAACTGTGTGCCATTATTGTCAAATGTTACTCAGGATTACTTGGTTCTCTGGAAGGTGATGTCTTATGACCTCAGGGTCTCTTAAATACTTCCAGAGTGAAGCCATGAGAGCCTGACCCCCAGCCTGACACGACTGATGACATAGCCTCCATCTGACTTGAAGTTTGCCTGTTAATTAAGGCTGTAAACAGGTGGGTGAGAGAGGCTTTGTAGCTGATTTTATACTTGACAATCAAACTTCCACACTTGAAGTTTAATGATGTTTACCTCCTCAGCTCCCCTTCAAAGAGGGAAATGTACCTTTCGCCAGGCACACGAGCACACAGACACGCAAACACACGTCTGTACGCAGACACACAAAAACACACAATGTGAGGAATACCCATACAGCTGCTTGTTGTATTAGGTCAAGTGCTCTTGCTCTGTTATTGTTTCCACAGAAGAAATTCATTAAAAATACTCCCATTGTTCTCTTGGCACACAAAGTGCACCTGAAAATAATATTTCTATTGTAGGCTAAAGTTTATTGGCGACCACTACCAGCAGGTTTTTCTTATTTTCATCTGGAAATAAGACTAGCAATAAACCACAATTTTAAAAGGATGCATAATTTTAGTACAAGAGCCTTGGAAATACCTTTTTTAAACAAAAAAATGAGTGTGTTTGCTTGACCTTTAGATCAAAAAAGGAAATGCTAAGAGTCTTCAGTTTTTCCCATCAACTAAAGCTTAAAGCTCAAATACCATTACTCCTGCAGGTCTAAGATCTGTAAACTGTGAAAACACTTTTTTGAATAAAACACATCTGAAGAGTAAATACTGTGGAACTGAGGAGATTTTTTTCAATATGAAAAAACAAATGTGTTGTGTTTTCAAAGGTCATAATATGTTTTTATATAAAGTCGTAAATTGAAAAGTAACTAGTCCAAAGCTGTCGGACAAATGTTTTTGTAAGAATTACAATATTATTATAAGAAAAGTGTTGGAGTGGAAGTATAAAGCAGCTTAAAATGGAAACACCATGCATCACTCAAGTAAAGTACAAAAACCTTAAAATTAAACAACTGTAACATAGTACAGTACTTGTATTCCGATGTATTCCATGACTGGAGAATAGTTCAAATCTAAAGAAATGTCATCCCACATGGGAAAGACTCAGATACTCAACAGCATGCTGCAGCCTGTGCAACATCTGTGGATCCTGCAATGTTTGGCACCCTCTGCTGGAATAAAGTAGTAGCACTTTTTAGTCGACTGAGGAATGAGGTCAAACTGTGTCCATTAGGGAGACTTCCAGTTACCCCAGGAGCACATTTTCACTGTATGCCTCCAGTTGTTGTGTTAGCCTGGTCTCAGAAAGCGTACGGGTTAAGAGGAGGAGGCCTTGCACTGTTGTCTTTAGTGCTTAGAGCTGGAGAGTCAACTGGCTTCACTCTGGGGGTCCGAGGGAGAAGTGACGCCAAAAACAACAGACAAAGGAATGAGAAACAACAGTGGAGAGCTCGAGGAATGCTCCGAGAGAGAAATTAATAGAGGGAGGAACAGCGAGAGATGCGGAAAGAGGGGGAAAACTCAGAAAGAGAACATGCATGTGAGAGCTTCCACAGGGAGCTGAGAACAGAGGCCCTGTTGTGTCACAGTCACAAAACACCTGGCAGAGAGAAGGAGAAGGGGATGACAGGGAGTGTCAAAGCTCAGCGGGACCAAGAGGATATGAAACAAAAAGAGAGATCAGGAGATCTTGTGCAAGACTGGAGTCTCTGTGTCTAAGTGTGCGCGCTAATGAAAGAGAAATAAAAGTATGTGAAATTAATCAGAAAAACATTGTTTGTTTAACCTACAAGTGTGACTGTGTATACTCTTGTGTGTCTGGGCAAACAGCTAATGAGCATAAATGCACATGTGCTTTTTGTGCACACTGTAATCCCGAGTCAGGGTCCCGTGGGAAAGCAGTGTGTGAGTGTGTTTTCCTGGAGGACCCCCCCCACCAGCCCTAGCTGAAACGTGACTGCGCTCCAGCCAGGTCCTCAGCAGCTCAGCTAAGCTCAGCCAGGCTCAGCGCCGCCACCCCTGCTTCTGCTGCTGAGAAGCGCTGGTTTCCTGTTCACATTCCCAACCTCCCCGGCTCTGTTATTGTTGGCTCAGACAGAGGGGTACACAGCTTAGAACGAGGGGTCCTAGAGCATCCTTCCCTACCTCTCAAGGCCTTCAGAATCCAGAGAAAGCGTTCAGATGTAGATGATGGAGCTTTTGGATGCCGGGTTGTTGTGTTTTTAGCTACAGTAGCAGCGTTGGTCTTTAGATGGAAATGTCAGTCAGTTGGTCAGTAAGTCAGTCAGTTGAATTGTCAGTCAATGGTAGTTTAGACTTAAATATTTCAACAACTACTGGATGGACTGTCATGATTTTTTTGACATTCCTGGTTTCTGATTTCCAGTAGATGAATCGGTTCAACAAGGTGATCCCCTGATTTTTCCTCTTGCGCCTCCAGCAGATTGAATTTGTGACTTATCCAGAAAAAAATTTGTTAAGCTGGTCCCCAGTTGTTCTGTAATGACTTTAAACATCACAACAGATAACAACACTAGAAGATAAATTGCTATGAAACGTGGCTCAGATTCTCATGTTACCCCCAGGATTAACTATCCTAATTTTGTGATCCTTTCAATTTTAGTCAAATGCCATTGTTAGGTAAAAAATTTGAATTGTCCAGAACTTTGGCTGATGACCAGGTACTTGCTTAAGACAATCCAATTAGCTTCAGCTGACATATGAATTTAGTGCTATTAAGCAAAAGTAACATGTAAAAATGCTGATTTAAAAGTGTGCACATTTTATATGCTAAACATACACATTATAGCACTGTTTTTGTGAACATGTTAGCTTGGCGATGTTAAATGTTAGCTCGATGCTAAAACACTATTGCCTTTTTCAGAGATCCCATCGCCTTTCTAAAATGTTAGGGCCTGTACTTGTATCTTTGTATCTTTTCCAGATTGCTGTTGCAGGTTGTGGCCCCCTTGTGGCTGCTCAGGCAAAGAACAAACTGCTTTCAGCCAGGCAGAGATTTCATCACAGGGGTGGAGAGAGAGGAGGAGGGATATGAAGTGAACGTTATTAGGACTCTATTAAGATCACCGGAAAATGCAACAGACAATGAGTGTTTCTGTAACAGTTGAAGAGCTTTTATCCAACACATGTGCACACACAGACACAGAGTCATGCACAGCTTTGTCCTTGCACAACCAACACCCTTTTTTTACTTAGCTGTCTTTTTCTCTCGCTCCGTTAGCTGTGTGTATATCTGAGTGTTTGTTTACTTTCCACCAGCTTGATCAACTAAATGAGGGACTTGCTAATCCAGATATTCCAAATTCCGCTTCTGATAATAACAACATATTTACACCTTATAAATTTGGTGATGGCCTACTTGGAGGATATTAATCAAATCCTAAGTGTATGACAAGGAAACAACACAGTGTTTTATGGTCGTATATAAACATTATTGCAACCACTTCATGTCTGTAGAGTTGATCAAAGTTCTTCTGTGCACTTATAAAGGGTTGTTCTTCACGTGAAGGAAAACACCTGTATTATGATCCGGGTTCATGCAGGAATTAAAGGCTTTCTCGCAGGATCTGTCATACATATCTCATGAATTCCACAGCTGCAGACAGATAGACAAATCTCCTCATCTCGTCGTCATTGCTGTCTCATCAGTCACATGTTTTGTCAGCGCTATGAACAAGTCCTGCAAACTAAACAACATACTTAGGACAAAAACAGATATGTCTGGGAGATCCGGGCATTCTCAGACACTGCAACCTTGTGAGCGCAGGTTAAGGTTTTTACTTGATGGTTTTGTCCATCTGTTTGAATTTACTGTCTTGCATTTTTAAGAAAGTTGGGATCTGTGAATTAGAATCAGGCCAGTACTCACAGATCTAAGGTTACAGGGAATACCCTTTGTTTATTTCCTTCAGCCTTTGCCCTGCGAGCAAGCAAATTTGGCAGAGATGCAACTGCCTGTCATTTTCTGAGCAGAAGTAAAACAGGACTTTAACCTCCAAAGCCAAGGATACATGGAATAAAATCTCATACTTGTTGTCTGCATTAATTAAAGAGTTAAACATTATGTTACATACAGTAGGGCCACACCTGGTGAAAAGATTGAACTACATATGGCACCGGCAGGCAAAAACTGTACCTGTATGAAGCAGTGACTTTATCTGTGTTTGAGGAAAAAAGGATAATTTTGTCTTTTGGTTTTTTTTTTTGAGTGAAATGTGAAAAATCTATTGAAAATGTTTACGTGAATGTTCATAACATGCAGCATTAAATCTAATCACCATCTGCCTCCGAAGTTTATGGTTTTCTAAGTAAACTACTGACCGCTGTAATATTTCTCTGCAGGCCTTTTTCTCTGTAAGCACTGTTAGAGTATGACTGGTATGAAAGGCAGCGTCATGTGAGCACGCACATTACTAAAGCTTATCAGGTTTTGTAGCATGACTGTTGATTGATAAATGATATCGGTGACAGGAAACATTCCCAAACTGAAAGTCTTTCTCTTCTAGCTTTGGTGTGGTTTCCTGAATCCGCACAGTTCAAGTGCAAGAGAAAGTGTTTTCTCTCCAATGACACTGTAATAACAAACTATAAAATCACTCGTTAAACAGTGTATTTATCATTGGACCATGAGTAACAATAGAAAGGGTCGCAATCAGAGACATACTTGTTAAAAGGTTTATGCTTCGGGGTTAACTCAGGACTTTTAATTAATTATTTATTTATCTTTAGACCCCTCCCTGGGGTATAAAGAACAAAATCTAGAGTAGATAGCAAACCAGTGTACAGTTGTATTAAGACTGAGGTTTGTGACCTTTTAGGTAATGTCCCCTATTGTCTAAGTGTAAATGAACCCAAAGCTAAAATAATAAGCTCTCAAAATTAAGTTCTTCTACTTACTTCCCATCATTTCTTCTCTGTTTTTCTAGTTCTGCAAAACCCTGACACAGCTGTGTAATTGCTTTCACTCCCCTTTATTGTCTCTACGAGTTTTTCCTACATCTTCTAGCACTACAGTGAGGCAGCGCATTGAATTATTGGGCTTTCACAGATAAATCATTCATGATAGCATCGCCTACTTTTTTTCTTGCACTCCAATGCCTCTGTTCATTTCCCTCTGCTCACCTTAGGAAGTAGAACAAGAGGAAAGTAGGACATAATTCAGGCTCCTGTGGCTCCCTCCAGAAATTTCTGAAGCTTAATACTAACAGCCAGGAGCACATAAAATGATTAAGGATTTTTAAGAAATATCAATACTACAAAATTGTAAATAGGTGCTTAGCTCCCTTAGCTTAGCAGGTTGGACCAAATTGTATCCAAGTGATTCACTGAATAATGTAAACCTCTGTTTTCTTCAAATAAGCTGAAAAAATTGTATTTTCCAGAGCAGATAAACTTGTTTCAACACACTATGTGCAACATTTAAGCACCAATTACAGTGCCATTCGAGGTTGGACTAATACTGACAGTAAAGGCTTGATGTCTAGTGTACACTGTGCTGTGGGAATACAGGAGTGTATGGAAGTGTAATGAAAGCTGACTGAAAGACATGAAATTGCTCTCATACTAGGAGTTGAACTCAGGCCACAGTGGATAAAAGCCAGGGATCCAAAACGGTTGGGCCACGTGGAAGTTAGCCACATGTTGTTAACACTGCACTTCATATTGTGACCCATCAATCAAGAATGCGTCAATAAATTGGATGCAAAATCTTAACGCATTGTTAATCACACTCGAACATGGTTATGAAGTAAAAGTAAGGAAATGTGCTGCAATTGGTGATAATTATAGGTACAGGACCGTTAAATATTTTCGTTCAATGTTGATCAATGTCACACTAGTTTGTGGATATCCAAATATCTACGAAAAAAAGTCCTGAAATAAAAAAAAAAACGAAATTACTAAACAGAACTATAGTCAAACCGAAAAATCTGTCAAACACGACTGAAAATTTTTAAGTAACCCGAACTGTTTTGCTCTTTGAGTTTTGATTGCACTTCAAAACACATTTTAACAATCTACGTTCATTGACAGATAAATGACATCACGCTGTAACGTAATGCCGCGATAATCGGCTCAAAGAACGTGTTTTGGCTGCTTAGAAATGCCGAGAGACAGAAAACCCATTGAGATAATAATGATGCGCGTGCCTCCCTCTCTCTCTCTCTCCACCCTCGTGAGCAGGTTGCGTCAAACGCTCTCCTCCCATTTCTCTCCCAATTGCCGCGGCACTCTTCTCATCCTCATCACAGGAAGGCGGACAGGTAACTGCGATGTCGCATTTATATTCTGTTATATTTTGAGCATCATTTGAGCATTTAATGAGGAGTCTCTCACATTTAAAAACAAAAGCAGATACGTGTGATTAAAAAGGTAGGCTGTTGGTTGATGGGGCTGCTCAGCTCGAGGCTGCTTGGCTGAATGTGAGAGGTGGGCTTCATTCCTGCTGTGGCTGCCAGACTTCATGGGATTGTTGTTGTTATAAGTCCTTACATTTGTTTTAGAGTTTAACCTGATTAGCTTCTGTGAGAGAAGCTGTCTGAAGTGTTTTTTTTGTGGCGCCTTGCTGTCATGCGCAGGCTGGTTTGTTTTCTCCTGTCAGCAGGCTGCATGGAGGTTTGAACGTAACGTCAGGCTCTCGTGCTGCACCGCTATGATCAATATGTCAATCAATGTGTCGCTGTAGAAAGGAGCTTTTACGCTGCTATCGATCAGCTTGCAGCGTGTGATTTTATAAACGCAGGAAGTGGTGTGTGTTTACGTGATTGTGTTTATGCCTGTGTGCTTCTGAATGTGTTTGCAAGTGCCTGTATGTGCGCGCGGGTGTGTGTGTGCGCGTTTTTCATAGAGTACTTGAAAGCCTCGCCTGCATCAGCTGCAGCGTTGTTCAGGTTATGCGAGGATACAAGCAGAGGCTCATGCTTGGACCAAGGCCCGCTGAGGTCTGTTATGTTCCTTCTTGTTTCCTGGCAAAACCAAGAGACTCAACCATGTTTGGTGTGGGGTTGAAACATTTAAATGATTTGGTTAAGTAAGCAACTATTTTTGTAAGAACAATAATTGTCTCTGATTTTCAAGCACACGTTCTAAACCTCTTCTGTATCTTCTTCTCAAGTGGGCTGGTTTGCTGCATTCCTTGATTATAAACTACATATTTTTGAGGTTTTGGATTGTTGGTTGAATGCTAGGGTTGTAATTTATAATTGTTTTTATCATTAAATATTTTGCCAAACATTTTCTAGATTATTCAATAAATTATTTAGTTCAGCAAATGATTAAAAAAACGTATATATCTTAAGATGATGTCCTTGTTTTTTCTAACCTTGAAGTTACTGAATTTACTGTCGTAAAAGAATCAAGAGGATTTTCATGTATGAAAGGCTAAAATCAGACACCGACATTTTTTCTCAAATAATCAGTTACCTAATTATTGCAGCTCTAGACAAGCTATCAGAAGAACTCAGATTAAGCTGTTTTTTAGATCAAAATTCAATCAGTGAAGATCAGGAGTTCAAGAAAATAATGTGCAAGTCAATCAAAATGAGGGGAAAAAAATCAATAGTGGCACCCATTAGTAGTTAATTAAGATCATGTGTAAGCATACAAAATGCTGCTTTGCTCCCTCAGTGTGCCTTAATGTCTTGAGGGTCTCAGCTGCTGTTTGGCATAAATATGAATAAGGCATCAATGTTTTAACAGGTCGGGTCTGCTTGGGAGCGCACTAAACACTCCGTTGAAACGCTGTTCTTCTCCTCTTCTCCCCTACAGGATGGAGGCCCTGTTAAATGACTGGCTGTGGCAGGAGGAGTACTGGCTTCCTCCTGGTATTCGCTGGGAGGACATGAAACTGAAGGAGGACGAGGGTCACTTGCCATTACCCAGGGATCTTATCTACATCTTCCCGCTGGCCTTTGCCTTCATAGCCCTCAGATATGTCTTTGAGAGGTGAGAAACATTTGCTTCCATTGCAGATGGACCATGCAAGATCTGCTTTTATATTGCTGTCTTTAATTTTGATATCTGCTGGGATTGTAAGTTTTCAATATTTAAGGTGGACCTAGAACAGTCATCTTTAATGACGAACAATTGATCGAATGTGCCAATAAAGCAGTTAAGCATGATGGTGACTTCTTTGAGTCTGTCACTAGTTTAATAGTGTGTATCTCACTCCCTGTTTCCCTTGCACTGGTCAGGCTGGCTGACCCACTGACTCTTTTGCTACCTGCAAAGCCGTCTGTGATTCAGGATAATGGGTTTTTTACCCTTCATCAGTTCTACCTGCTGTGGAGGATAGAGATTAAACATGCAGTTGGAGGCAGGTGTCATGAGTAGACAGTTTTTAGCTGCTGACTGTGTGAAAGTCCTGTCTCTTCTCTCAGAGGCACTGAGTTCAGCCCTATAAAATGTGGTGTACAGTATCGTTCAGAAGTTTGGAATCGCCTGCCACAAAAGCTTGATTCAGTACAGACAGATGGCTGAGAGAGCTGATCTATATTTTTCTTTTTCTTCTTCTCCTACTTTCTTTTCTGGGCTGGGATACAAATGGTTTGGCTTTTAAGGGAAATACGGAAACCATAGTATTCAAAATGCAAGTTTTAATCATTTAATTCCTCTTATGTAGGGTCCAAAACAATGTCAAATGTAAATAATACTTGTGGTGTCTGATTTATGTTGTTTTCAATCTCGGCTAGAATAGCCATCATTGACAGGAAGAACTAATATATCAATATGATCGGGTGATTTTGAACTTTTGAACCATGTTGCGTTAGTATGTGTTGTATTAGAGGCAAAGGGGGATAATAACTGATACGTGGCAATGATTGAGATGGTTTCTGTAGAGATGATGTAGGTCTAAAGCAAACTGTTAGAGAGCTAAACTGAACCTTCAGATGTGGAGTTACTATTGATTGGGAGTACTAATTACAGGAGAGACTAATGGCCTCTGCAACCCCACAAGCCACTTGGTGCTCAGGTAGGAAAACTTGAATGTATATCCCCAGTAGGGATTATTATGAGAGTCCTGTTGAAGCATCAGGAGACTTCTTTAAAAAGGTCAGATCCTGTGGTCATGATAAAAGGGAGCTGAGTCTTTTCTTTCCCCTTAACTTAAATTACAGTAAATACTTTGATTATAACACTTAGTAATGCTCATATTTAGGGCTGCGTAACATGAATGAGCACTTAAAAGACCACTGTCCAACTCATTAAGGTTTAGAAACTTTATAAAAATTTATCAGGTTTTCAAAATAGGCACATTTGGGTGAGGCTGCAGAATGCTTTCCCTCCTGCAACATTGTTTATGGAAAGATGGTGTGATTTTATTGGCCTTAAGGGTAATTCAAAAGTTCTTTAATCATTTACTTTATGAATTTTTACAAGGTACAAAGTGTGTTTATTATTCTGCAACACAAGCTGTGTACTAAAATGCTTCTTGTGATCCCTTTATGCTTCTCAGAAAACAAAAAACAAATAATTCAAATTAAAAGTAATTCATGGTAGGGCCGCCGTTTAGCTCACTCGGTAGCGCGCGGCCCATATATATGCGAGGCTCCGTCCTCTGCACAGCGGTCGTGAGTTCGAATCCGGCTCCGACCATTTGCTGCATGTCACCCCCTCTCTCTATCTCCCCATTTCAACTC
>JAQNCA010000025.1:15247443-15265434 GCA_029783725.1 Acanthurus tractus
TCGGTCATAATTTTGGTAGTTGCTAACTTGAATTGATATTCGCAGTATTTTCCCACATGTTACACATAAAAAAAATACAAACATGAACTTAAAAAGGCCGAGAGAACGACTAGGTTATAGATGATAGTTATCGGTTATCAGTTATCAGTTATCGGTATCAGCCTTTAGGAGCTGAAAGTTATCGGATATCGGTATCGGTTTTAAAAAACAGTTATCCCTAATGCATCCCTAATCTTAACAAGACAGTCATCAACTCTGATTCGTATTAAATGACCAATGATTCACAGAGCAAGATGTGAAAATCCCCATGTGGACCATCCTGTCTTTCCTCTTCCCCATCATGCCTCTCCTGTCCCTGCTTGCTGAATCTTTATAATCTCTGAAGTCAGAGTTTTGGCCTGAGCTGCTCTAAATCAGTCTGGTGCCATAATCCCTGTCGTCAAACTGGCCTCAGATGGTCTCTGAGACTGTTTTCAGCCCTGGTTTGGGTGTGTCCCCTGGGTGACTGCTGAGCCCAGTTCTGCTGCCTGTAATGTAAACACCAACACTTCGCCATTGTTTGAGGCTCACAGTCCAAGCAGACTGATCAGCGTATAGTCACTAGCAGCAAAACTAACTGAGCTAACAAGCTAATGGCAGCTACTAGCTACGGCCAAACATAGAGCTATTGAGCAGCAGTTAGTTATCACTAGTCAAGTGTTATGCTGGCCCCTATTTTAAACATTTTCCCTTTAACTCCTCTGTAAGACTTTGCTATATTGCTAAGATGCCTTATATGTAGTATTTGTTGTTATCAATCAGTGGAATATTATTGATTTATTATTGAAGATGATTGCTGCTGTTTTCTCAGAATATTTCCAAAATTCTGTTAATATAAAATCACTATAATCATTTTATGTAGTTTTTATGTGATTTACCAAAGGCTCCAAGCCAAGACTTTTGAACTTCAAACACAACAACAAATTCTTTTCAGTCATCTTGTAAATCTGCCTTATTAATACTTGGACATGGCTGATGAGCAAGACCACAGATGGAGAGCTGCTGAAGTCTTGGTTATGCTGCCATATAACCTCCTCTAACTGTGTGGTCTCTGTGTGTTCATGCATGTGTTCCAGGATTTTAAGGAGCAGGTGATTCATCACATCGCCACCATATTCCTCATTGGTTTCTCCTACTGTGCCAACTTTGTGAGGGTTGGCACTCTGGTAATGCTGGTGCATGACTCTTCTGACTTCCTTCTGGAGGTAAAACACCACTCCCTAATGTCACGGTAAAGCAGAAAATTTTACAAATCTTGTTCTGTACTTTAAGTTGGAACCTTTAAGTTAGAAAGGACAAAATGCTTCGTTCAAATGTATTGAAAGTTGGATTAAGGTTGTCTGCTCCCAGGTTTTGAAATGCCGAAAATGTTGCACAAAAATCACAGGGAACTTGACTTGAATGTAGCCTTTGTGTATTTATTGCGGAAGTTTTTCCTCCCTGAACACATTATAACCTTTTGCCCAGTATAAACGTAGCTTTTTACAGAAAAGCATTATAAGCATGAATGACAGTCATAGTAAAAATATCCTTTGTGGTTGTAAAATTATTACATGCAAGTCATTTAGCAGGACAATGAGCTCTTTGTCCTTGCTTTTAGGAGACTGACTTTTCTTGGGTGTAACATTTCACTGATAGCATCTGAAAATTAGAGCTGTCACTGTCACTTCGGAGACGGAAATATGAAGAGCTAGTCATGTGACCTCAGGCGTGACTGGGTGTTTTGTGGCACCTAAAGGGACAATGATACAGGTGTCATATTCAGCCAGTAACTCTTAGCAGCCAGATGTGTTGTTCTGAGTAGGAGAACTCTTTTAGTATAGTATCAATTAGTGGCCTTGTCCTATTTATTAATAAAGATTCTTTGTGGTATTTTGTTCTGTAAAAGTCTGTCTAAATCTAAATCTAAATCTTCATCCTGCTAAATATTTTTATAGCAGGTCATTGCAACGTACAATATGTTCCATTATAAACGTTAAAATGTCTAAAAAGGATGATATCTTTGTTATATATTCTGTTATATTGTGCGCTAATATCACCCAAAGTGTTTCCTACAGTTTTCAAAATCAGAGAAATTTGTTATTTTATTTAAGGTGAAGCTTTGTTGCCTGTCTCTTATAGTCACCAGTAACACAAGTCAGAATGAGGAAGTTAGCCAGCAAATGTGGCTAAATGAAATGTGGATATCTCTTGAATCAATCAGATGGACTTTCATCTGAAATGGTGGCTGTTTGGCAGTGAGATAAACAAATCCTACAATGCCACGCTACTTCATTATTGTTTTGATTGGGAGATCTCTAGCGGTAGAAATGACTAAAAGTGTGTTAAAATGCTGAAGGTCTCATTTTCATTTTTAGCACTTATTTAAGAATTTCATCTTCAAGGAAGATTGTTGGTAATGTTGGGATTATTGTCGATCAAAGGTTCTCTTGTTTTGAGTTTTAAAATTAGATTTACTGAGTGAATGTGCATTAAGTGCAGTGATACTACCAACAATTTGCTACAGCGAATTAACATTTAAGAAATGGGGCCAGGGAAAGAAAGAGAGACTATAAGACTATCCTACAGTTGGTTTGAAGCGCTGAACTTCCTTTTGGCCACTCACTGTAACTCTAGAAACTATATTGGTGAAAAGTCGAGGATTCTTTTGAAAAGGTTAGTCACAGATGGAGGCTATAATAGCATTAGATCGCTCTTTTTGTGATCACTGATTACTAACAGGAACTTATTCTCTTAAAAGTCTGCAAAGATGTTTCACTATGCTGACTGGAGGAGGACGTGTGACTCACTGTTTGTCATCTTCGCTCTTGTCTTCCTGGTGACGAGGCTGGTTGTGTTTCCTGGCAGGTAAAAAAAAAATCTGGTTTCTTCTTCAGTCTTAATCACAAATTGTTTTACCAAAGATAACATTTCCCCAAAACAATACAGATGACATTGCACAAAGCCTCAAACTTGAGAGCCAGTTGTCATGTAGTCAGTTAGTAAATTACCATAAAACAAGTCCATTTCATTTAAATGTTTATTTTGCATTAAGGATCTCCACTTTTTGAATGTTGTTCTTGTAGTTCCTGGAATGGGAACTCATGTTTGTCTCAAGAATCCGCTTCATTGTTCTGGAGCACTCAACTCTGTCCATGCTGTCTCTTATTTCCTCATGCATCTTTGCCCTTTTTCCACTGTCCCGTCAACCTGACATCACTGTTTCTGAGGGCAGCAAGTTTACAGTCCCTTATAAAAAGTTGATTTTACCAGTCTAGAAACAGTGTTTGAGTGGTTTTTAAATTCTTAAAAAACTTTCAAGAATTGGTGCTTGAGTGATTCAAAAGCTGACTGTGTCTCACTGTGTTGATTTTTTCCAGAGTGCTTCACACAACTTTGGTGCTGTCTCGAGAATTCTTCCAGGCCTTCTTTGGTTATTATTTTTTCAACGGGCTGCTTTTAGTGCTGCAGGTTCTTCACATCTTCTGGGCTTATCTCATCCTGCGCATGGTTTACAAGTTTGTGTTCCTTGGCAAGGTAAGAAGAGTATAAAGACAAAAAGGCAAGAAGGAAGACGAGAACAGTCACACCGCTGCTAAAAAGAAACGGTTTTATTGAATTTACTTTTTACTTCACAGGTGGAGCGTGATGAACGGAGCGATGAGGAGAGTGAGGTGGATGATGAGGAGGAAGAGGAGGAGCCTGAAGATGAAGGGGACGAGTGCAACTGGGAACAAAGAAAGGGTGCAATAAACTCCAAACTGGCATCGCTGGCAAACAACTGTGTCCTGAACAACCTGACCAACCAGAGGAATATAAACAGCAGATTTCCCAAAGCAAGATAGTGGAGCCACCTC
This sequence comes from Acanthurus tractus, assembly GCA_029783725.1. NCBI lineage: Eukaryota > Metazoa > Chordata > Actinopteri > Acanthuriformes > Acanthuridae > Acanthurus > Acanthurus tractus. The sequence goes on from JAQNCA010000025.1 coordinate 15,251,319, forward strand.
CTTTGATGTCATCAAAGCCTCACTGGAAAAAAAAAAGTTATTTTCCCTTCTGCCTTTTGGAGATTAACTAGTTTCTGACATATTATATGTACTTGTGGCACTTGTGTACATCCAACACGGTCCTTTAAGGATTTCAGATCAGGGTAAGTCTACAACCTGTGTATCTTGAAAAAAAAGAGGGTGAAGAAGCACAGATGATTGTACATCTGCACATTCAGTGTAAGATTAGGAAGAAACGCCATGGTTAACTGTCCCACATACCACTGCAACCTGCAAAAATATGTTTGACAAGACAGTTTAAGTTTCTTAACTACAAATCATGTGTTGTTTTTGCAGATTTTTTTTTTTTTTTACTGTAATAAGTTGTAAATACATAATAATTCATGTTGAATGTGCTACAATTCATTTAACAAGAACTACATTTTTTATACAAATTCAGACTTCTATTAAAATATGTTTTAAACAGAGAGAACTAAAGCTAGAATTCAAGGGTAATTCACTCCCACAGCTTTGTTTTCACATACACAGTATGATTGATTGTAGGTAGAATATTAAAAACATCTGTTGACAAACCACTTAAAATATCTATTTTTAATGAAGCATTAAACAGACAGTTTTGTAAATTGTAATCTGGTAGAATAAAAAAAGCTCATGTAAAAGTGAGGGATGATACAGTTATATTTTTCTGTGGATAGGATTTGATTTTATCAGTGAGGTTTAAGCTCAATCCTTAAAAATGTTGTGGTGCCCCCTGGTGCACAAAGAAGTACATGTCCATGTTGGGAATCCACCCCCCATGGCCTTTACAAACACATGTACTGCTCCCAGAAGTATGGACTTTAACTGTTTGCGTGTGTGTGTGTGTGTGTGTTTTCTACTTTGAATATCATTCTGACAAGCAGCATGATTTCTCATTGAGGTTTTTGTTAAGGTTCGCTCTACTGGACTTTAGTTTTGTGCCTTGGCTGCTGTTTTGTTTTTTGTTTTTTGTTTTTTGTTTTGTTTCTTTGTTTTTGTTTTTCTGTAACTATTCTATGACAAGCAGTTGAAATCAATCTCTGTGTGTAAGTAGAATTAACTTTACTGGACAGACACTGGCGATGAGGCTGATAGTTCCTTGGTAAGCGATGAGACAGGTGCACACATATGGGCATTAGTGAAATGTTGTGTGGTATTTTTAACAGGGGTGCTGTCTGCTAGGTCTAATGCTTTATTGCTCAGATGAACTTAAGTCTTACTGAAATTAATAGAATTTATTGTAATTATAAACTTTGATGAGATATTTTGTTATAACTAGACAGTGCTCTACTACTTTACTAGGAGGTGGATTTTACATGTATTTAAACAATGAAAAACTGCAGTACATGCATGGTCATTACGTACTAAAAAACTTATATTACATCTTCATAGGTTAGCAAAGGCAACTCTTAAAGATAAGTGGTTCTTATGACCACATACTGTAATTTATAAGATTGTAGATTAAAACAGGAGTAGAAGCAGGGTTGTGTCTGACTACGAGCTGGAACTTAAAAGAACTGGAGCATACAACAAAAGGAGGGAAATAAGGTGTAGAGCACTGAAAGGGCTGACCTCCACAAGAAAACTGTTTTTAAATGAACAATAGAAACAAAACCAGAAGAAATGTCATGTTTCCATGAAAGAAACACTTGACTGTTCTCGAATAAGTGCACACAGATGCTTTGTTGATTGTGTTTGATAGTTTTAATAAATTACTTCTATTTAATAAAACAGCACTGCTGCCTACTTTCAAACAGAGGTTTTTACTTGTATTCATCTAATGTATTTTTCAAAGGCAATTTTTTTTTCCAAAACAAACTTTTTAATTTTTCATCCATCAACATCACACACTGTCATGTTACCGTTCTCATGGTGACACACCCTCTAAGAGGCACTGGGCAAGGTATGGCATCATCCATCTCAATGCATGTGTCAATGTAAGGGTCCATCAACACCATGTTTGGGAATGCTTTGTTACCCTTCTTCTCACTAACAAGGTATATCTGGCTGCTGACTGTTGTGCAGCCAGAGAAGAATTTCCCATGCAGACATTCCTCCTCTTCCATCACAGTCCACTCATCTGTCTCTACGTCAAGACGCAAACTCTGGCCTCCAAACAGATAGAGGGCGCCATTGAGCTCTGTAGCAACCAGGTCATATCTGTGGAAGGGTTACAGAAAGGTTTATTTGTCATATCGCTAATCTGTCAGCTAAAGCTGAAAGAAATATCAGTCTAGCCATGCCAGAAAGCAAAACTGAAGTGGTTGTTGTTGAAAATTCACTCACCGAGGAAATGGAGAATAGGTGACCACATCCCACTGATCTGTCTTCATTATATACCTCTGAATTCCACCGTATGCCTCCCCATTTTCATCAAGGCCGCACGCCACGTAGATGCACGACCCCAGAGCAGCAGTGGCTGCCCTCTCCACAGCCCTAACCATGGGGCTGACCCCCTCCCAACCCTCCTCTGACCCCAGGACCAGCCTCTCTACATCAGCCACAAGCCCTTCATCCATGCTGCCCCCCAGCACATACACCACTGAGTCGAGCCCTATTGAGCAGTGGCTGTGCCTTGACTTCTGTAGCGCTGGCCCATCCACCCAACGCTGGTTCCCACATTCATATAACCTGACCCAGTCCACACTGAACCACAGCACGTCCCGGAAGTAGCCGCCTGTCACAATTACATTGTCCCCTGCATAATAAGAGAACCAGAAAATAAAGAAAATGGAAAGTTTGGAAATGTAATGTTCAGAAACATATTTTGTGTTATTTGGCTTCAAATTTACACATATAGAACCTCACTCAGCATCAGCTTCATCATTATCTTCATCCACATCACAATGAAAATCATCATCCTTTTTTTTCAAACATTACCTACTGCAGCTACCGAGTACTGTGTGAGATTCTTCCTCAGCAGAGGTGCACAGCTCTGCCATCTACCACCGGGCGGGTGAAACTGGTAAAGTGCCTGTTGCTCCTGATCGTGAGGCCCACCCAAAACAAAGAGGGTCTCTCTGGCCCTGGTCCTCCTTATTGACCGGCCCACTGACCAAGATGGTGGGAAATGTTCATTCAGCATGCAGATGAGTCTGGCCCTGGGATCAGAGCTTTTCATTCTAGTCAAAAGTTCTGTGATAAATGGTAAAGAGAGAGACTCAGGCCTCACCAGCTCCACGAGCTCCAGAAAATGTTCCTCTCGTTTTGGATCAAATGACACCCAACGCATGGTGGCCTCCAGGGCCAGATCATCTTTATAGATGGCCAGGTCATCACTGGAAAGAAGGTCTGCTATGGTTTCCTTAGACAGGGAGAGGAAATCCTCTTCTGCAACAATGGCGGAGAAGTGTGTGAGTACCACCTGTCTTGCTGCCTTGTAGAGCTGAGTGCAGCCCAGCTGCCAGGCGTAGGCCATCATTCCCAGACTGTTACTGAGGTGAAGCTCACACTCCAGGAACTTGCAGCACAGCAGCTTGGCTTGCTCCAGTTGTAAAAAGTCTGCAGCCTCAAGGATCCCCAGAACATTTTCCCTGTCCAGAGAAAGGCTGGAGGTCTTGCTGTACTCAATCAAAATCCTGAATGGCTGCTGGCTGACACCTTTGATATTAACTTTCCTTTTGGTGCTCTCTATTCCACAGCCAAAAAACAGAGCCCTAAAGTAGGGACTCTGGAGGGCTAGTTGTTGACGATTGACGTAAAATATCTCCTCTTCTACCTGAAGAGTAGCATCAGGGATTACATCAGGCTCAGAGTTAGAGTCTTTCATATGTAAAGCAGATTCATCCTTCTCGAGTGTGTTTATCTGCTCTGGAAGATTTGTGAATTGAGAGTTTTGAAGTTTAAGCTCACTGTCAGCTCTGCAGGCCATTTCTTGAGAATCAGCAACACCGGCCGTCTTTTTCTAAGTGCCTCTTCTTCGAACTGGTTTCCAACACACCAGCTGGTGTTATAAATAGACTTTCCCCATGACTGACAGCCCACTGCATGCAACATGGGAAAGGAGGTCAATTTTGAAAAACAACTGCCATGTATAGCACTGGAGGGGCAAGAACTTATAAATTAGCAAATTATTTTTCAACAATTTTCACAGTTTAAAAGTTTGTCAGGCCAATGAATTAATAACAGATTCAACAAACTATTAAACAGAAACTGTTGACGTCATCTAATGGCGCTCAACGATTTGATTGGTCGAACATATCTGAGGTTAAAGTATAACTTCCGTGTCACGCAGCTAACATGGCGGTGAGTTCGTGTGGTTTTCGCTTTCATTCAAATATTCTTTTTATTTCGGGGTCCGAAAACATTGTTTGGTATATCGTTAGCAAGCAATTGTTCATACCGGACATTACCTAAAATGTAGAAGAACTACTCGAGAGCAAAGCGGCATTTTCATTGAATTTTCTTACTAAGCTAGCTAAGCAAAGCTAACATCAGGCTAGGTTAGTGTGTGTATGCGGCTAACTTGCATGTAGCTTAGTAGTGTGTGCTTTCTCTGTATAGGATAAGGAGAAGAAGAAAAAGGAAAGTATCTTCGACTTGTCAAAATACATCGACAAGCCGATTCGTGTGAAATTTCAAGGAGGACGAGAAGGTAAGTGGATTAGTCCTGATATTAAGTTATTGCTAATATGTTCAGTCAGCGGAAGCGATTCATTCAAAAAAGATTAGTTTCCCTCGATGTTATTGGACACTAGGTGAACTGTTTATTTCTATCCTATAAAAAGTTTGAATACTTCGCTGTGAAAATACTTGTCAAGTATAAAATCATGCTTTTAAAACCTTGGTTAATTGAAAGTGTACATGTTGCAGTAAAACGTTTCCTCTGTGTTTTATTGTTGTACTCGATGTTTTGGAGTAATGCAAGTGCTTCATTATTGTGTTTTGCATTTACTGCAGTAAATGTTTACGTTCGAGACATTTTTAACCACTTTACACTTTTGGTAAGTTAATCTATAACAATGCATCATATTTTCTGAGATCACCATATGTGTGCATTTGAGAACAGCATTTTTCCATGAAGACTGTTGTGAGCTCTTCATTGAGATGATCCTAACTAATGCAAGCATGTATTTTCCTCTCAGCCAGCGGTGTCCTGAAAGGTTTTGATCCTCTGTTGAACCTGGTGCTGGACGGCACAATTGAGTATATGCGAGGTAAGTTAGAGGATACAAACTCTCCTGCTAGGTCACTAGAAAAGTACATTTCATTCCAGAAAGGAGTCAAACTGCACAGACTGTTGAAGAAACGCTACCATGGGAAATCTGAGTTATGAATAACATGCTCTTTGACTATGGGCAAACTACAATGTAAAACTGTAGAAAGTGCACTGACATTTGTCCCAACTTAGGGAACCTTCCATCCAACACTTTAACTTAGCAAGGATGACTGTAAGAAAACAAGCAATAAAGTACTATGCTCTCTTATATCATGCTTTCTACAATCTTGTATCTCTTAAAAGTATTTGTCCCTTTTTAAATAACTTTCTCTCCGGTATTTCAGTTTAGAGGATTTTTTTTCACCAATTTCAATGTTCAGCGTTCAAGGTTAGGTATAAGTACAGTATGATCAGTGTGCTGTATTTCACAAAATGTGTCTGACTTGGTTTAAATCTTTTTTTGTAGAGGTTCTTTGGAGTTTTCTTGCAATCTCATTGTCTGCTTACATTACAAACTCCACAACTTATTTTTTAATAACATTCCTGTGTGTCTGTAACCCAGATCCAGATGACCAGCTGAAGCTGACAGAGGACACCAGGCAGCTTGGGCTGGTGGTCTGCAGAGGAACCTCAGTAGTGCTCATCTGTCCTCAGGATGGCATGGAGGCCATACCAAACCCGTTCATACAGCAACAGGATGGCTAGCACTCTCTTGTCTCGCACACACATACAACAACAACGATGCACACACTTTTTATTTTGTGGAGTTTTTGTTGTTTTAATTTTTAATAAGACATAACAGTAATAATGTGTAAAACAAAGCATATTTCTGTTGTTTAAAAATCATAAGTTGATCAGCAAAAGGACACTTGAAAGCACCTCACTAATGTTTCTGTCTGTGATGTGCAAGTTTGTAAAGATTTGAGTTGTTGAGCCCACAAGTTTGGGAAGTGTTAACAATACTGTTTTCTTTTTACCCAGAAAAAAAGTCAACTTTTTACTATTCTTTGTTGTTTTTGATATGAAAATAAAATGAAAATGTACATTAAGTGTTGTAATTTTTTTTCTACTCTGTTCTTGCACATTTTGGATGTTTGGATGGAGAAGATTTTTTGTTTAGAGAGCCTTGAAAGTTTCAGCAATTTGCTGAATGTTAAACTCCACACTGTTTCCAGTGTGGTTAAGTGGTCTTGAATTAAGCAGCCCTTTTATTACCTACTACATCCAATGCAGCAGTCTGTCCAGTGGTATTTTGTGTAGTTATGTCATTCGAGATCCATCTACAGCTTGATAACCATTCAGACAAATTTGGACAGATTACTTTTATGGCCAAATGAATAAAGTATAAAAAATGCACCTCAGTTGGCAGCAATTAATTTACACCTGCAGTCATTTTAATAATTACACAAGCTAATAAATTTTCATACTTATTGTGTAACCCCCAGTAAACCAGTTCAGAAAAGTTGATGGACCATCACGAGTCTTTTGACAAGCTGCCGGATTGATTGCAACTTGATTTCCTTTTTCGCATAGATGTGGAATTTGATGGGATCTTTCAAAGTTTTTTGAGGAATAAAGGGTGTGTGTGTTGTGTGTGTGTGAAGATAAGCCATTCAAGCCTGTTTGCACAATGACAAAGAGGCATTTGTGGTAATAACTGTGTTGAGTTGTAATTGCTTTAAGAAGGGTGGGGGAATGATCCAAGACTGATTTACCTTTGTTTGGATTGTTTCTTCAGGGGATGGGGTGGCACGAGGGATTTTGTGTCGGCCTTTTTTTCTTTTTGAACATCACTTCCTGATTTGGACTCAAAATATTTAAATTTAAATTTGTGAATTGGGTTTATAAATCATATTTTCATATCAGCATTGTGAAAAATAAATTCTTTGAGATAGACTTTTGTTTTATTTCCCTTCCTTAATTTGTCGTTAGGCTAATATGGTCATTTTAGAAGGCCTGTTTATGGATTAGAGATGCTTTAATCCTGGTCAAGGGACCCTCAGTGGTTTATTAGGTGTTGGAAGTCCGGAGTTTGCAGCCAGAAGTAAAAAGGCGGATTTCCAGGAGGCGTCGCCCTTCTTCTGCTGCTCAGTTACTGTGTCAGTGGAGCACAGGCAGGCAGCAACCAGAAGCAGTGCTGGACTCCAGTAAAGACTTTTAATATGTCTAGTTTTTCTGTTGCTTACTTAACCTGGAGATTATGGGAGCTCTGAGTTGACAGTAGAAATGCCTTTGCACACCGGGGTGTAACCAAAGGGATCAAAACCCATGGGGTCAGGATTTCAGAAGCTGAGCCCACCGCCTAAAGTAAACTGAAAAGGTGAGTTACCTGCGGGACGGACACGGCACACCCCTTGGCAGGTGGAACAAATAGTGGATCTCTCGCTCCTGTTTCTCGTCGTTTTCTATCCATTTATCTGGTGTTGTGTCCCTGTGAGGTGCGGGATGTCGTGAGCGTTCAGCGGAATGATAGAAAAGAGGTGAGTGAGTTTACCTCAGAACATAAAGCCTTTATTGTTTAAAGCTTCACACTGTGATGCACCTGGAGCCGCCGTGCGTAATACGCTGGTGCGCTGAACTGTGAATGTCCCTATTAAGTGTGTTTATTCTGTGAAGTCGTGCCCTGTAAAGATTTTAATAAAAAATAACTTGTGGCGTGACCCCTTTTCAAATCTAATGATTTGTAATCGCCATGCAACATGGCCTCTCTGATTTGTTCTCATTTGCGCACAATCTCATGCAGCTATCCTGAGCAGAATTACAACTTGAACACATACACGATCATGCTATTCAGTAATAGGCGACCATTCGAGGATGTAGACACACCATTTTCATCGTTTCTGCAATCATTGGAATTTAAATTGAGGTTTCCAAGCTTGTTATCGTTAAACAATGAGCATGAAGAGTTTTTCTCTTGTTTTTGTCTGATATAATGCAAAGCAATGGGACACTTACCATTTAATATGATTATAAGTGCATTCTTTTAAATATCAGGACAACTTATATCCATCCTGTACTCCACCCACCATATTGTCAAATACAGAGTGTCATCACATGTTTTAGTACAGTTCAGTACGGTTAATTACAGAACAATAACTGTATTTCTTCCAGGACTGAATCGGAGGCTATGATGCTTTATTCAGTGAAATGTGAATTCTGAGGTTATAGCTGTGAATCAAACATGGAGGTAAATAAAGATGGAGGAGGGGGGTCATGGTCTCCTGCAAGAGCATCTCCTGCTCCCTCCCACTCTGCCTGCTGCAGGAGCAGCCTCATAGCCTGCTTCCTATTATTCCTCATCATCGGGGTCTTTATAGGCCTGCTCACTGGTGAGTCCATAGACAGACTTCTCTGTTAAAGGCACTTATTCTGTGAAGACGTCTGTAGGAAGAAAACATCTCTGCTCTGTTGTTCCCAGCCTACCTGGTGCAGGAGCAGCATTATTTCATGGAGACGGTGGAGCTGAAAGGTCTCAAGTATGATCCCGTTCTCCAGGATGAGAACTCTGGTTTCTCTATAGTACTGTCTACAGTTTTAAAGTCCAAGGTTGGTCCAGACTTCCACTGCATTGAGGCCTCAATGTTTCCTTTAAAACAATGTTTAAGTGGACATTTTCATTGTCTTCCAGATTAAAAATGTCTTCACTGCCTCATCAATATCACACCACTATGTTGACTGCAGTATTGTTGCCTATGGGTAAGTGCACACTGAGCTGAAGTTAATTATTTACCTCAAACGACAAACAACATTGTCTGTTTCCCTGTCTTCCCAGTAACATTAATGGTGACGTGATGGCGACATTCAGACTGGTCTTCAGGGTGTCTAAGGTCCAGCAGTATTCAGACAACTTTGTTCAGGACTTGCTGAGAGCTGGGCTCAGCTCAGTAATGCACGGGAAACCACTAGCGGTGCCAGAATATGGAGGGATCAGCGCTATCGTCTTACTGGGTAATGAGACCATACTGTCATCAGTTGACTATCTGTGGCCCTACAAGTGGATGTGTGTGTGGCGGGAGTGATAAAAATAGTGTAATATTTTGTCTCTGGTTTTCCACAGACTCCCACAGGAGCTAATGTTTTTCCTTCTCTTCATTCCTAGGAGCCAGTGGGAAGTCATTTTATCTTATTGGAGATGAGATGATAGGTAAGTAAATATGTTGTACACCCAAGTATGCCTGTAGATAATCCTTCAGGATATATTTACACCTTCTTGGAATATGAAATGGGTTGTGTCTTTAATACCAGGGCAGCTAGAGTGACTTGTTTCTAACAGAATAACGTGCTTTTCTGTGACCCAGTTTTGCTCTTTTCTGTGACTTTTATACTGTACTTTTCCATATCTTGAAAAGACTTTCCCAGATGTATGTATGCTTAAGAGGTTTTGGTTTCTTTCATTGTTCCTGCTTGTCATACCTGGCAGTAAAAAAGATCCCTTTATTACGCAAGACAAATGCATGAAATGGAACAAAATCTACAGCCCACATTCTGTGGAGAATATCTTCTAAAGTTTATCTGAAGCTAATAAAAGTCTTTCAGGATTGAAGTTCCCAAATAAAGGGAATCCTACTCTTAAGAGGCTTAGCTTAAAAAAAAACCAACTTATTTTAACCAATTCAGACTGCAGAAAGAAAATAAATAAATAAATAAATGAATAAACTTTTGGAACATATGTTTAAATTAGAAGAGGACTGTAAATTTTCTCCCACTGCAATTGTGTTCAGAATGGATCTCTTTGTGCAGCATAAACAGTAATAGGGGCAAGCGAACCTTGTTTTAAGACATAAATGAAAAAGTTGGACCAGCCCTATATTATTAGTTGAATTTCACTAAAGCATAAAAATCTATGTTGCACTCAAATATCTTACCAATCCTTAGTTTCTCTGTTTAATAGTCATTCTACCATTTTTATCATGTGATCTCTCCAGCCAGGTGTCCTGAACACACCTTCACTTGTGACAGCGGAGAGTGTGTCACCAAACTGAATCCAGAGTGTGACTTCATCCCCGACTGTGCAGATGGATCTGATGAAGCTCGGTGTGGTGGGTGACTCTTTAAACTTTAAATTACTGCTGACCTTTTCAAGCCTTATTATTCAGTTTTATTTTTCTGTTACCAAACAAGCCTGGGTAACACAAGCTGCAACATCCTGACACTCCCAGATCACACTGTGACTGCACATGTGCTGACATACCTGTAAGAAGATCAATCACTGCTTCATCTTCATCTTTCCCACATCGTCTATCTTTTCCCCTCAGCCTGTGGTACACGTCCTGCCATGGGGAGTCGGGTGGTGGGTGGAGAGGATGCACGGGAGGGGGAGCTGCCATGGCAGGTCAGTCTGAGATTCCACGGACACCACACCTGTGGAGCCTCCATCATCAGTGAACGTTGGCTGGTCAGTGCAGCACACTGCTTCGAGAGGTAGTTCATTCATCAGTAAATCTAACAATTAAATAATTGTACTATTCAGGGACTTCTGAGTTATATATTACATTTCTTTTCTTTCTCCTTGAAGAGACAATGACCCCAGAGAGTGGACAGCACTGGTGGGGGCCACACTGGTGAGTGGCGAGGAGTCCGAGTCCAAAACATTTAACATCAAGTCCCTGATCGTGTCTCCAGACTATAACCCCATGACTACTGACAACGACGTCGCTGTGCTGGAGCTGGAGACCCCTCTCACCTTCAGCTCCTACATCCAGCCTGTCTGTCTGCCCTCCATGTCTCATGTCTTCGCCCCTGGACACAGCTGTGTGGTGTCAGGGTGGGGCGCACTAAACCAGTTTAATAGTAAGTCTACTCTCAGGTGTACAGCACAGCACAGTACAACTCCAGCAACACAGGGTCATTTTTAAAGGCCACTAGCTGAAAGACACTGGTCTAACAATAAAATTGGTCGATATACTGCAAGTGTTGCTGGAGTTTTGACCTATATTAGACTTTTTCCTTTTCTTTGCACCGTGAAAGTAGGAGAGATTTTGCCAGAAACCCCTATGCTACTTCTAGATGGTGATTTTCCTGTAACAACAACATAAAACAAACAAATCTTTTTGTGTGTGGATACGCAGAGAAACTATGTTATTTGGTATCAGTGAGTTGAGAAATTGTATCAATCAACAGTAATTTAAGCTGTATTATGATAGTCCGACATAACATGTAGTCTAGTATTACAGTGTTATGTTACAGTCTGTCACAACTGTACATGTGGTTATTCTAGATTTTCCAGGAAGTGCATAAGAACAATTTATCTTTTTCTAAAATATATATTGAGGTATTTCAATGTTTTCTTGATATACAGTCAGTACAAGTTATTCAGTGTTGCTCTTCTGACCCTCAGCTGAGGTGCCTCCCACACTGCAGAAGGCTGTGGTGAAGATCATCGACTCCAAGGTGTGCAATAAGTCGTCTGTGTATAGAGGTGCTGTGACTCACAACATGATGTGTGCTGGATTCCTGCAGGGCAAGGTGGACTCATGTCAGGTCAGGGCTTTTTTTTGCTTGGTTCACATAAAGGGAACTACAATAGGATGAGCTATCAACTTACATTCTCTGACAATGCTTCCTTTTCTCAGGGCAAAATTTGCATGTGTGCTCCGATGATCTGGTCTTCTTTTTCTATCTTGAAAGGGTCAAAAGTGTGTGCTAACTCTGGTCCCACCTTAAAATAGAGGCCTGCAGGCTGTTACTGTTATTTCATCTCAGAATAACAGGATGTGTGCTATTAATATTACAGTTAGAAAATGTGTCATTCTTCCATAAAAGAGGGTCAGATTCAACAGATTCAACACGTGGCCCTTTAAATAGCAAAATCAGTTCAAAGTGCTGTGTACATAATTGGAATACTGCATCCTGACAGTTTATTTATCTCAGTACAGAAGTTTTCTTTTTTTCTTTGTTAATGAAGTCTGAAGCTGTCCCCTTGTATTTTCTGAGCAGGGTGACTCTGGAGGGCCTCTGGTGTGTGAGGGAGCCCCAGGGAGGTTCTTCCTTGCTGGGGTGGTGAGTTGGGGTGTGGGCTGTGCCCAGATCAACAGGCCTGGGGTTTACTCCCGTGTCACCAGACTCCGAAACTGGATCCTGAGCCACACAGATCCCAGCTTGGTCCATGATTTTTCCCAGTATATTCCCACTGTGTCAGCTGCTGTGACAGGAGGAGGCTTTAATGACCCGCCAGTACCCAGAACCACAGCCACAGATGTGTTTTCTGCACCGACCCCACCTGGTAATGCAATAATGAAGCATTTTGTTTATGAGATAGAAGAAATTTTAAATGCAGTTAAGACAGTTGTACATAATGTTGAACTCATTTATTTGACACTGATGCTACATGATCTTCCCTTTATGTCTTCCAGTCTTGAACTGCAGTGGAATCTTTAGGTGTAGCACCTCCTCCTGTATCAGCAAGGTCAACCCAGAGTGTGACGGAGTCTCAGACTGTCCAAACCAAGCTGACGAAAGAAACTGCAGTAAGTTTATGAGTGTAAAATAGGGCACATTCTGGTTTTAAAGGGAGTGCTGCAGTTGTGTGTTGTTGTTTCAGACTGCGGTTTACGGCCTGCATTGGGCTCCCAAAGGATCGTAGGTGGAATAACAGCTCGACGGGGGGAGTGGCCTTGGATCGGCAGTCTGCAGTACCAGAGGCTTCACCGTTGTGGAGCCACGCTCATTCACAGCAAGTGGTTACTCACAGCAGCACACTGCTTCAAAAGGTATCGTTTGTCTAGAAACGCACTGAGATAGCATGTTTTAGCATGGCAGAATTTTGTAAAACCAGAAAAAAATGACTTTCTTCTGCACTGAATGACAAGTTGAAGGTAAATTTTACTGTAAAAAAATTATACTGAAAATGGTACTGAGCCTGCACAACACAATCATTTATAACACCCAGTGACCCGAGCCCCACAAACTGGGTTGTGAGCCTGGGATCCGTGCTGCGCTCTGGGATGGGAGCCTTGGTCATCCCCATCCAGAGGGTCATCATTCACCCAGCCTTCAATGGCACCACCATGGACCACGACGTGGCTCTGTTGGAGTTGACATTTCCAGCCCCTATGTCCTACACCATCCAGTCTGTCTGTCTCCCTTCACCCGTGCACCGCTTCCTAAAGACTGCAGAGTGCTACATTGCAGGCTGGGGATCCATGAGGGAGGGAGGTAAGAGATTTTAAATCCCACTGACATTAGGCACAACTTTCCAGAAAGAACTGTACAATCACAGCAAAGCACAATGACAAGGAGGGGGTGATTGATGAGATTTATGCCTAAGGTAGAAGAGCCAATTTATACAGCTCTTTTTAATAACTAGTTATATTTCTAATCCTGGTCATCTAAAATTGCAAGTCAGCACTGTCTGAGACAGTGAACATTATCAGCCTTTGTTCTGTGATGCTAAAGTATCCTAATGGACCTCTATCTCAAGACACATCTCATTAGGTCCATTAGGATATTGCAGCAAAATTATGAGAGGTGCCCCTTTTTACAACATGGTGAGGAGGTGGGATGTTAGGCAGAGAGAGACTGCAAGAAGGCTATTGTTTTTTTTCTTTGACTGTTAAATTTTTAATTATTCAAAACAGAAATAGCACAAAACTTGACAAAGAGTTAAACTGCATGTGCATATAACAAGAGCTTTAATACATATCTCATTGTATTATTTTTGTCACACGTTGTTCACATCCCCTTGTACATTGCAGTAGGTTGGAGGATTTTAAAATCATAGTCCATAGGGACTTAAAATAAGTGTCTCAATGGAGAGATGTGCATGACAGCGAGAGAACTTTGGAGGAGCAAAACCTTTTACATCATTAGGACCTTAAAGAAAACCATGTTAAAAACCTTTTTTTGCCTTTTTGTACTGATGTAGCCCTTAACCCTAGAACACTAACGTCGGGTGATTTTCACCCACACAATTCTTGTCATGTGATTTTAAAGGGTCCCCCA
>JAQNCA010000025.1:15270508-15286732 GCA_029783725.1 Acanthurus tractus
AAGAACCCCTGGATTGTTTTGTACTGAGGCCTGGGCATGAGGATGACCCCCTCCAGGACCCCTCTCCTTATGTTCCAGACAAGATGACCTCACTGAGGAGACCACCTGCCTTGAGGGGAACAAATATGTGGTACAGTGAGTCTGCAGGCAACAATGGAGTGACGGTTACTGTCAACTAAAAAGACCTTCTGTGAGTGTCCTATTGCGATGCTGGGGGCATTGAGGAATAATTGCGGGGGATCTTATTAGTGGCGTGCAGGCCCAAGAGTAATTAATGACCTGTTACACAATGCTTGCACCCAAGCAAATGCAAACACACACACATACGCATAAATCCACCGACCAGTTTGGCTCAAAGCCATTGGGCTGACTGGGGGGAAGGGAGGGTTGGGTTAAAGTGCAGCAAAATGAATTAACCCCAGATTACAATCATGAGTTCATTAATCTAATCTGCTTAAATTCCTAATCTCCTTTAGGCACACTTGTGTGTATGAAAGCATTTGGCCCAGTCTGCTAGAAGGGAGGCTTCGATAAGCACCAGCAACAATGGTTATGAGAATATGAATTAACAATGAGTTTGTTTCTAGTGTCAAACTTTGAAGTTTCACATGACAATTTAGTGTTTACTTCAGGGCTCTCAAGTGTAAAGATGCTGGTGGCTAGAGGAATTGTAAGGAAACAAAAGTGGATAAAAGGAAAGCCGACTGAAAAACACACACATCTGATCACACATCTATCACATACACACAAATGTAGAGAGTTGAGAAACAGCAGCAGCTTTTAATCTTCAAAAGCAGCCGTTGAGTGACAGCAAGAATGAGCAGGAGATGGAGGGGAAACCTAAGCAGTGTGGTACTGACTCTAGTCGTGGTGTTTGCGGTATTGCAGATCAGTCAGCCCAGTGCAGAGACTGCCTCTAACAGTCAGTTTTGAAGGAGGGGGGAGAAATTGTCCCCTGTGCCCCTACTGTTGAAATAAAAATGAGACCTCAAATATTTAAACCATCACTGATCCATTAACTGTTTTGCGTAAATCTGTAGTATTCAATTTTCCATTTCTAGCTACCCCACTTACTTATTTTCCTATTTCCATCGGGCCTTTATACAGTTGATATTTTAACTTGTAAATGCATAAAAAGTAAAGGTGCAACTATCAACATAAACTGTCTTGCCAGTCCAACAGGGAACCAGCATGCACAACAGGGTGTGCCTAAATAGAATCACGGGATTATTAATGTCAGTAATTACACCTGCAGACATGTTGGGACTTGTCCCAACAAAGAATCTTACACAGAGAGGAGACTTATTGCTTGGATCTATTCTTATTTTCTTCCTCTTAAATTCTACAACTATCTTGAATTTTAAATGAATTTGAATTTAAAGTACTTGAATATGCCTCGCTTGTATTAACTACTTATAAACACATTAGAAAGATACTTGCAGACACACACACACCTGTCTCTTTATCCTTGAGAGGACCATCATAGAAATAAGGCATCCCTGAGCCCATTACCCTAACCTTGACCATTACAGCTAAATTCCTGACCCTAACTCTAACCCTCTCTAAGTAACTCTAAGTATAACTGTTGTCCTAAATTAAGTCTTAAATCTTAAATAGTTGTTTGAACCAGCCTAAATGTTCCCCATAATGCTGATATAAAGCTAAAGTCAGTGTGCACAGATGGTCATTCAAGTACATACTACACACTACATTTGTCAAGCTTCTACTTTTAAAATATCAACACTTTCTGAGTTATATCATATTTTTGGTAATAAGTGCATATGTTAAATTCTTGTAGTGCAGGCTTACTTAGCTGGTCCTCGACTGATTGTGTTCTTGTTCTGATAGCTCACAAGTACTGAAATCCTTCAGAAAATGCAAAGAATTCAGCAGGAGAACTAATCTCCTGGTCCTCAGAGGAACATTAACCTGCCATCATATGATCATTAACACTGGTAAATATGTGAAGCAGAGACTTTGCTGTCCTTTTCCGTTGTTCAGTTTCAGAGCTCCACAGCCATAATTAGCACTGAGGACAAAGAGATCTTGTCTCAAATGGCTATCTAGTTTTCATTGCACGTGTACATTTTATCAGCTAATTCAAGTATTTTTCTAGTCAGCATTTTTAAAATCCGGATACTTTTAGGTAAACAAAATGATGAGTACATTGAGACTTAACATGTCTCCCCCAGCATTTTATTCCTTTCAGTGTGGAGATGGCATTCATGACTAGTTGTAACATTATATGAAAACCATTACTAAAACCATAAATTAAATAAATAAATTTCAAAAGCTCTTTTTAATCATGTCATAATTATTTCTTGAGCCTCAGCTTCACAATAAATCAGGTAAATAAAAGATATCCCTCTTTGTAATGTTTTTCATAATTACTATCTCAATTACTTTATGTTTGTCTGATATTGTATCGTCTTATCATTTAATCCTTTTTATTTATGTCCTCAGATCTTGCTCTAAAACCTTTTCATGTCTGCCAAATCACCTTGAATTGCCTTGTTGTTAAAAGGTACAGATAAACCAGCTTTGCCTTTGATACAGTTGGCAAACTAATGATGTGAGTTGGCAGGTGAAGCATACACAGACAGGTGTTTTTCTTGTTGTTGTTGTTTTTGTTTTACTATGGCACTCATAATTCATTGTGATAATCTGCTCTCACCCTAAAGATGGATGGAGAATAAAGCAACCCTTTGCTGTGGTGTTTTAGCCCATTGGACAATAGTAGGAGGAGTAGGAGGAGCCAGTTTGAACACCCTGGCTGCCTCTACTCTTTCTCTCCGCTTCTCTTGTAGCTCTCCCGCAGGCTGCGTGGCTTCCAGAGAACAAAAAAGCGAAGCTACCGACACTAAAAGTCATTGTTTTTGAGCGTTTAAACTCAAAACTCTCGGCGCAGACAAATGGCTGAACCATTCCACAACAGTTTAGGACGCAATACAGTTTTGACTTCGGAAAGGGAATTTGACTAAATTGTGCCACAACTCCAAACAGACCAACGACGGAACAAGTTGTAGCCGAGATAAAAGAATCCGGATCGGCTTTGCGCTTTTCAAGGTAAGCGCTAGACGTCTAATCTATACAAAGTATCGGTCACTCAGTTACGTGCTTGTTTGACGTTTCTCCAACTTCCGAAATGTGAGGCATTTAGTTCCAGGCTGTAACATGGGATCCTTTGATGTTGTGTGGGTTGCAAACATCCAGGCTGCTGCTAACTTGGGAGGAAAGTTGAGCGCATGCTGAAATGCTGACCGTAGTTTCACATTTACTGCACAAAACGAATTGGATTTCACGCTGAGTCCCTCCACGGAAGTCCACCGTCCCCCTTTCAGAGGGATTGAATAGCCATCTAGAATTTATCTGTTTTGAAACAATGAAGGATTTTAAGCGTAAGATATTTATTTGGTTGTTGTCAAGTTATGGACAGCCTTTGTTGACCCAAAGTTCCATGCCATGGTTAAAACAAAAAAAATCATTAAAAAACGGCAAAAATGTTTGATGATACCATGTTAATGCATAACGTTTGTTTTTAAGACAATGTGAAAGCTAATTCAATTTAAGAGGTTTCACTTCAGAGTGCAGTAAAAAGGCTGTAAAGCTGTCTAAATCCACCAGGATATGGATGTTAAAAAATAAAGGATTTTGTGTTCGGCTGTTGCACAGTGGTTACATAATTTCATCCTTAAGGAGCTGGTCTTAGGTGTTACATCTTATGTGGGCTTGAAGGTTTTCCCTTTTGGCACCATCTTGTTTGTAAGCCTGCAGAGAAGCCGAACAAGCTGGCAGGAGGCTCTGAGCTCCTGCTTAAGTTTAGGTGACTCACAGCCCTGAAATGTTTATAGGGGTGGAAGTATGTGATATAGGACAGCAGACTCAGGTGTTGTTTCTTCGTCTTTAAAGGCCAGTGTTGCTCATTTGTTGTCACGGGTTTTGAGAATTGATCCTTGATATCGATGCATGCTCCCTAGTTCAAATCGTTGTGTCACACAGTGTACACATACTGGTTTCCTGTGGGCGTGCTACTTATCTGATATCCTTTCATCTCCATAGTCCGAAGTCCATTTCCGTTGTTGCCCAGCACACTGATATGACTATTTTATATCTGAACAGCCTATTTATCAGCTTTTGGCATTGAGTTTTGTTTAATCACAAAATGGGAGTGTTTATGGTAGCGCTTACATCAAAAGAGGGGTGAAGTACCTTAACGTCTGAAGTGATTAAATGAAACAAACGAAAATCTTTTGCTTCTATTTTTCTTCCTCTCTTTCCCTCTCTAGGTCCAAGTCAAGATGTCTGTCAGCAACCACGAAAACAGAAAGTCTCGCTCGAGTTCTGGCTCCATGAATATCCAACTCTTCCACAAGACATCCCACGCTGACAGCCTGTTGACACAGCTCAACCTGTTACGCAAAAGAAAAGTCTTCACAGATGTTGTCCTGAAGGCTGGAAACAGATCCTTCCCCTGCCACCGGGCCGTCTTGGCTTCCTGTAGCCGATACTTTGAGGCCATGTTCAGTGGCGGGCTTAGGGAGAGTCGGGACGCTGACGTCAACTTCCATGACTCTCTCCACCCGGAGGTGCTGGAGCTTTTGCTTGACTATGCCTACTCGGCCAGAGTCATCATTAATGAAGAAAATGCAGAGTCACTTTTGGAGGCTGGAGACATGCTTCAGTTTCACGACATCAGGGACGCAGCAGCAGAGTTTCTTGAGAAAAACCTCCACCAGTCAAACTGTCTGGGGATGATGCTGCTGTCAGATGCCCATCAGTGCCAGAGACTGTATGAACTGTCGTGGAGGATGTGCCTGGCAAACTTTGCTACTCTCTTCAAAACAGAGGACTTTTTAAGCCTTCCCAGAGACAAAGTCCAGGAGCTGATCCTAAGTGAGGAACTGGAGGTGGAGGATGAGAGCCTGGTGTATGAGGCTGTCATTGACTGGGTTAAGGCAGACATGGAGCGCAGGCACAGCGAGCTGCCTGAGTTGCTGCGCTGTGTCCGCCTGGCGTTGCTACCTGAAACGTACCTGCTGAAAAACGTTGCTTCCGAGGAGCTGGTGATGTGCCACAAGGTGGGTCGGGAGATTGTTGAAGATGCAGTACGGTGCAAAATGAGGATTCTCCAGAATGACGGCATTGTAACAGGGTTCTGTGCTCGGCCAAGGAAGGTTAGCCAGGCTCTGCTGCTGCTGGGAGGACAGACTTTCATGTGTGATAAAGTCTATATGATTGACAACAAGACCAAGGAGATCACCCCCAAAACAGACATCCCCAGCCCCAGAAAAGAATGCAGCGCCTGTGCTATTGGTTGCAAGGTATGTACAGTGTGAGATCTGTCCTTAAATTTGTACATTTTTATGTAATCTGATTTATAGAAGTAATTTATAGAAGTACTTAAAATGTGATTTTTCTCCTTTTCCTCAGGTTTATGTTACTGGAGGGCGTGGCTCTGAAAACGGGGCCTCTAAAGATGTCTGGGTCTACGACACATTACATGACGAGTGGTCCAAAGCTGCTCCTATGCTGGTGGCAAGATTCGGACATGGCTCTGCAGAACTCGACCACGTACTATATGTTGTTGGAGGACACACTTCCCTTGCTGGATCCTTCCCTGCATCTCCGTCTGTGTCTCTCAAACAGGTGGAACAGTACGACCCTCAGACCAACAAATGGACACTGGTGGCTCCACTCAGAGAGGGCGTGAGCAACGCTGCTGTTGTCGGTGCCAAAAACAAACTCTTTGCCTTTGGGGGCACCAGTGTTAACAGAGACAAATACCCCAAGGTGCAGTGCTTTGACCCTTGCCAGAACCGGTGGTCTGTGCCGGCCGCCTGTCCGCAGCTTTGGCGCTACACCGCAGCGGCTGTGGTTGGCAACCATGTTGTGGTGATAGGGGGTGACACTGAATTCTCTGCCAGCTCAGCGTACAGGTTTAACAGCGAGACGTACCAATGGTCAAAGTTTGGTGACGTGACAGCCAAACGGATCAGCTGCCATGCAGTGGCGTCAGGAAACAGACTGTATGTGGTTGGAGGGTACTTTGGGGCTCAGAGGTGCAAGACACTAGACTGTTATGACCCATCGTCGGACTCTTGGGACAGTGTTACTAGTGTGCCCTACTCACTCATTCCCACTGCCTTCGTCAGCACGTGGAAGTACCTCTCAGCATAGGAAGATCAGCACTGACTCTGAAGTTTCTGGTGAGTAACTTAAGCTTCTTTGAACTCATGCAAACAAACAAACAGCATGTCAGTTGCTTGTTCATAGTGTCCTTTGTATTGTCAGATAAAATTTCAGAACTCACTTTATGAAATAAACTTATCTTCAGAAAATTCAACAAATGTTGCTTAACAGGTGAGTGGCAGTTTGAACCGGACGAGGCCAGTTTAAAGACCCCTCGCTGTTTTCAGGGTTGCTAGTGGTTACAGTTACACATTATCTAGCTGCTGTGACCGCTGGGTGTTGGATAAACATAGTGAAGGCCTGGTTTAGAGAGCAGGAGGAATGTCAGCCGTGCTGGTAATTACAGAGCAAAAGCTGCAACACTAGACCTCTGTCACTGAGAGGAGAGAGGTGGAGAGGCAGGGATCAGGTCTGTGCTTGCAGCACCAGAAAGGCAAGCAGGCAGGGTGCTCTGTAGGACAGCCCTGGGTGCTAACTGACTGTCTGTTATGAGTCAGTATCTCTAAAAAAGTTGTAAGTTTTAAAAGGTGATATGACACATGCTGTTTAACCAACAGAGGGCTTGGAGCCAGAGGAGCCTAAGGAGCTTTTGGTGATCTTTAGATAAGAGCTGAATCATACTTTTTTTTTTTATCAACTTATGTGCGTGTGATGTTTTTGTCATTATTTTAAAAGGAAAATAATTTTTGACCAAAAGGTCACTGCGCGCTAAATATTTTTTTATAAGATGATACATTTTCCATGAGGCAATGTTCTGAAAGTGCAAGGATTTGGGAGGTGAGAAAGTGGGAGAAAAATGTACAGACCCATCTCGAGGGTATGAAAATATGATTGAGTGAAATGTAACATACCGTATCTGTGAAGAATTGCTCAGCTTAATCTGCCTGAAGGAACGACAGGTGGTAGTTTTCACAGCTTCGTGTGAGACAAGAGATGATACTTTTTTTTAGGTGTTATCAATTTTTTTGCAGCAGGGAAAGAAGGAGGGATGAAAGAAGATGAGGGAATACATTGATATTTTAAAAGTTGCAGGTTTTTTTTTTTTTTCAGCTATGATGCAATCTTTGGAAAACTGGTCATTGCTTTTGTAGTCATGGGATTTGCATTTTAAAGAGCCAAGACTTGGCTGCATCCTTTATTTCAGTTTTTTTTTTATTTGTTTTTAGCACATGTCCTTCCAAATGTATAATTTTTTCTATAGGTCCAATGATTTGCCTTATAACTCCCGTCTGTCATCAAGTAAAACAACAATATCCACACCTAAAACGATGGATCAGCTGTTTTAGCGAATGCACTTTCTAGCACTGGAGCTAGAAATAGGGGGAAGAGCCAGCCTTGCTCTATCTGAAGGAGGCAAAAACCACAAACCTAGTTGTTTGCCATCTTTATGCTAAGCTAAGCAAACCATCTTCAGGCTCTCCCCCCAGAAAAACCACACGAATGTCTCAAAATTACAAATAAACTCGGTTGTTTATATCTAATTCAATGTTCCCTTTAACAGCTGGAAATCAAGTCTAGTTAAAGTCTATTTAGTTCTTATTTAGAAAAAAACGTACCAGTGTCGGTTATGTAAATAAGAACACTGAAGCACAAAAGTAAATAACAGTAGAGTAAACAACATGTCTTTCTTTATAGCTCCATAGTTATTTTGAGTGCTGCAAATTGTTCAGTTCCTGTGACTGAAGTTTGGATAAATCATAACTCTTCTAAACTGCAAACAACTGCCCTTTTCTGTCAGGACTGCAGCACAGGGATTTCAAACAAGCTCCTTTTATGTTGCCAAGAACTTTGAAAGGCAAGCTGAGCGGAAGCAAGTGAGAAGCAGAAGGCTTATGTGTGACTTGTGTCTACAGTAAACAGCTGGGTATAATGGAGCTGGGGGCTTAGCGTTACATGGCTTCGGGTGCGGACTACTGTCTCCATGGTAGCCTAGGTTTTCTGGGCCCGGATGGAGACAGAGGGGCTGGCTATGAAAGATCAAGGCACCGCATCCTTATGAACTCTTTCAGCCAGGATAGCTACCATCCAGCTGCCGACGGCCTTTATGTTTAATTACAGCAGATGTGGATCTTGCTCAGGTTTCCAGCTTGTTAAGTAGTCCTCCTAGCCTGACAGCGGTCAGTGTGAGAGGAGAAGTGAAGTGGCAAAAATTTGAAGGAGCACCAAAGTAACACAGAGGGGCCAACACACACACACACACACATATAGATACACACAAATACACATAAGCATATGGAGAGGAGGAGATGAAATTGAGAGAGAGTAAGACCAGGAGAAGCAAAGCTATATTTTGCGCTGTTTGGCAGCCGAGACTAACACCAGACTAAAAATACTTTGCTCCCGAGGTTGTCAACTTTCAGCCGGGGTCAGAGAGAAAAATAATTGTGTGTGTGTGTTTTGACTTTCTTTGAAGTTCTAGATGGGGCCGAAAAACCACCAGTCAGCTGTTAAAGTAGTCACTAGTAGTATTGTGTGTTTTCATGCAAATGTAAAACCACTTGTAGTACTACTCTGTCTCTCTCACACACACACACGCACACACATCCACATGCACACGCACACGCACACACAGACAAACACAGACACACACACAGAGGCAGTCACATTGCTGGCATTGCCTGTACTTTAAAAAGCCAGCCATCCTTACTCTAATTTGGGAGGAATGAAGGTGTGGCTGCGTTCCCATTAGTGAAGATTTGTTAATGTTGTCTTGAGATACAGGCCTTACAGTCGTGCAAGGCCTGCATGAGATTACCAGCTCCTCTGCTCTTTTTGTCACCACCTACTGTATGTTGTAGCCCTGCGCATTTCCACCAGATGTGACTAACCACAAACTCCAGGGCTAAGCCAGAACCCACTGTTGATGGAAAAGTATTTGTAAATCTTAAAGCATTATGGTTTTTGTTTGGTATAATCCCTCCAGAAGAAGTAAATAACTTTGTGGGCCAAAAGCAGGAAGACCTAAATTCAGATTTAATTGTAATATAATGGCCGTTTCCTGCACAGTCTTTTACAGTTGCCGGTTAGGCTTTAAATTGTATATCCGCTGTGTGTTTTGGAGATAGTAAGCTGAATATCATAAAGATGCAATCTGGTGAGTGGCTGCTGCTGAGCTACAAGCAGACGGGATGTAACCGGAGATCCCTGCGCAAAGTTCAGGACAGTCTCTCTCCCCCTCCTTTAAACCACTGAACTATTACGGCCCCTGAGGTGACTGTTAACTACGCCTGAGCCCTTGTTGTCTCACCCCCTCCCTCTGCATCCCTCCCTCCTCATCACCACTGTCGGCTCTAAAAAAAAATCACAAACATAAGCAGCATTCCCTCTTTTTTTAACGGCTTCAACTGAAGTTCTTTGGAGGTGAACCGGCCTCTGTGTGATAGGGTACACCTGGAGTGGTCAGGGGGCTGCGGTGGGTGGGTGGGGGACCTCAGTGGGCTCTGCATCCCCAGACAGCTGCTGTAAAATAAAAAGGTCACGGTGGGATCAGGGAGGAGGAGTGCAGAGGCCCCAGTCACTCAATACTAATGTTTTATTAATGCCTCGCTGTGAGGGCCACCAGGAACACAAGCTGAATGAGGCTTTTATTGTGGCATCTGTGTACAACATCCCCCTCCCTAGCCCCCCAGGACACACAAACACACACACAGATACACATTTAGACTTAGCACGTGCACACACACACTTCGTCTTCAGTCCCCTGAGTAATCAATTTGCCACATTACAGTCCTCTGCGTGGCCGCTTAAATTTACATAAACCTAATGGAGTTTTTATTGGTCTTTTCTCCACACTGCGAGTTACAAAGAGGAAAAGGGAAAAGATGCTTAAAATGGCTGAATAATCACCCAGACTAATTTGATTATGCTCCTTAAAAAGAGACGGGCTGTCATACAGTTACAGGGGCCTCTTCACAGAGCCAGCTGGGACGGGACCGAGTGTGTCTGCCTTGTAATTAATCTGAATTACGTAATATTTGTGCCTCTGAAGTAGAACTGAAGTGGTGCACATTCAGTTGCAGGGATGCTCTTTGTTCTCTGAGTTTCTGCAAGGATTCATCAAGACGTGCCTCCATTTACTCCGCAGCTGTTCCAAGAGACTTGTGTCTCTGAGCTCATCCTGGAGTCCTTTATCTGCCCCTGAAAACGATGCAAACTTATGTAAATGAAGCAACTGTGATTCATAGGTTGGTCAATACAGTGAAACTCTTGGTGGTCATTAGTAAACATGGCACAGGCCTCATTGGACACAAGGGACACATACAGAAAGAGGACTCAGCTTTTGTGCAGGGCATCGTGGGTAATTTGGCCTCCTGGAAGACACAGATGGAGTCCAAGGTGCATTAGAGCTAAAAAAAAAAAAAAAAAAAGAAAAAAGAAAAGTCGCTGAATGTCACGATGCAGGTGTCATTAGTTTGATCAGTGTGACCTGGTGTTGTGGTGTGTGGGCTCCTTCAGTGTGTAGTTTCTGAAACATAGAAAAGCAGTTTGTTTTGATGTCATTTTCTCTGGTCAAACTCAAGAAGGCTCTTTTCCCTGGTGGACTAGAAAGATAAGTGATGAAGGCCAACAGACTTAGACAGGTTAAACCTCAGAGTGCCAAATCCAATCACTCCATATAGCTTCGGCCCATCTGTTTGCTCTGCTGAAGGACACATGGACTCCCTTCCATCCCTCACAGCAGCTCTCCGTGGTTACCGCAGACCAGAGAGGCACACGGGGCATCTGGGTACTTTCTGGGTTACAGTTATTAACCCCGCCACCTGTTGGCATCCCACTCTCAAGGCTTCTTACTCCCTGTGGGCAGACGGAACAGATTTTTGAAGGTCACTTCTGTTATCTCCGTGCCTCGAGAGTGTGAAAACAAATTTGAATGCAAGTCCAGATGAGTTTGTCCATACATACAATAGCGGCTTGAATATAAAGTGAAAACTGGGGCTCCTACAGCTCAGCATTAAATGCATAATTGGCCTTGACCTAATGAGCAAAAATGACAAGACTTTGAGACGGTCTTCAGGTCACTTCTGGCGACAGCAGGACCCTTGATAATGTGAGTTAGGAATGATGATTTTTGATGGATGTGCTGATTACGGCAGATACATGACCTTTGTGGGTGTACCTCCGTGGAATTCATTTTGAAAATACAGTCTAACCTCCATTACACTGTGCTCCTTCTCGACATGGTTGACCTGAGTTCATGCTGGTGTCCTGTCAACATGAATGCAGCTTATAAACCCCCGTTCTCTTTGCAGCACCGAGGGATGGATGACGAAGCATAAAGCTGCAACTCTCATGAAACTGTGATTTTATCGTAGCTGTAGCAGAGCACAGTGGCATAGAATTTAAGATTCGGAGGCTTGCTCTTCATCATGCGCACTTGAGAGAGATTAGACCAGCAGCAGCAGAACTCGAAATGTGCAGGCTGTGACCTTTGCACATACACACACATACACATGACCACACACATACGCGATCACACAGCAGCAGTGGAAACTTCCATGAGGCCTGCAGTTGCATGTGATACAGTCAGTGCTGCTTAACGTTGGCTTTTCAGAATTTGGTAGCAGTGAAATTGTGACAGCTCTAGTTTGAATCTAACTTCTGGCAAAAAGGTAACTTGAAAAAATGTCTAACTATTGCCATTGAAAAAAATTCTCAAAGTGTGGTGTTGGAAAAAAAGTGATGTTTTGCAGGAACTTTGGCATCATGCTGGCTTTAGAATGAAAACACTTAAATAATACTCAGCCCAATAGTAGGTCTGCACCATGAAATCTTTTAAGTGGTCCGGAAATAAGTATTGGTTTCCATGTTTTTCAAGTAGACAAAGCTATTCTGGCATTTACCTTTATTGCAAAATATTAAAGTTTGCACAGCATCAAACTGCCACAGTAAGTCCTCCAGACTGTTTCAAATGTACAGTTTTCTAACTGCTTCTTACTCTGTTTTTACCTGTTATGCTCCACACTGCTCTAGTGTCCCACTGTTATGCTTCAGGCGGTGTATTCACAACACTAACAGATGCGTATGGATCAGCGGAGGCTTCTGTAGTATCAGCCGGCTTTGTCAGCCACAGAAATGAGAACTCATTAAGTTATCCAAACAACCCCCCAGCACAGCCAGCCTGTACCTGTCAGCTTTCTTTCTTTTGGAATAGAGAGCACACATCCTTTGTCTGCTCAGGTACAGCCAAGTTATCATGAAAAATATGTAAATCATAGGTAAACATTGTGTTCTGGATTAGCTCCAACCCCCCACATATCCTTTGGAACATTCCGTCTTTATTGCAGGAGAGGAAAATGAGATATTAAAGTATCTGAGGATAAAGAGATATGCAAAGATGAAACAGTTTTTGTGGCAAAAATGATACTAATTGTTAAGCATTTTCAACCATACAATATAAATTATATGCGGAAAAAAGCAGATGAGCAGATGGTTTCTGAGTGTATATATTTGAGTGCATGGCAGCTTATTTTTACAGTGTGAGGTCCTCCCCACTGCCACCAGCAGATATTTATTACCTCGCGACACAAATGGCTTGAGCAGCCTAATCCCACATGCCAGGAGGACTTTGGTTAAATAACTCTCTGTCCTGGGGCATTATTAACGCTATGTGGGTAAGCCTGATAAAATGGCATGGTGATAAGCTGATGTGTAGCTCAGAGGACCGAAGTCTCCGCATTCCTCCCCGCTCCTTGTGAATGTCCAGGCCGCCCCTCTGGTCATGTGGTCGGTCGTCATGCAAGCAGAGTTCACAGGACCTAAACATTCATCTCTGTCTCTTTTCCCCAGATCAGCCGTGATGTCTGGTATGCAGGCATGCGTCCCCCTGCACTGGCTACACGGAGGAGGAGGAGGAGGAGAAGAAGAAGAAAAAAGGGAAGAGTGTGTGTGTTCCTGCTGTGGCTCCTTCCCGCCTGATTCACATTATCTTCAGCTGCACAGGAACGAAGGCCTGACTCCTGGAAACAGCTCAGAGACTGGAAGTCTGCGGCCTCTTTCCACCTTGATCTGTTTACTTCTACTACTTGGACTTGTGTAATTTTCCCATGTAGGAACTAGCCTGAGCTGGACTTGTTGCCATGTATACTGCACAGACTCTATATTTGCCTCTATATGACATAGTACAGTGAGAAAACAGAGTGATAGCAAAGATGTGTGCTCTGGGAATTTCTAGACTTTTCTCTTTCCACCATCTTTGGGGGGGGGGGGATTTGCCCCTGTGACTGTGTAAGCCCTGCACTGCTCAACTGACTCACTCCATCAGCAAACATTTGTGTCATCTTGTGGGTAGATTACCAGTTTAAAAGACTCTTTGAAGATAAATAAGTGTCTCTCTTACTGACCTGTTATTTTACAGTCGACTGAAAAAGAAAGTGAGCTTTCCTTTTGTTGAGGTTTCTCTTCTCCTTCCTGACACGGGGCATTTACTCAGGTGTAATTTATTTGGACTGCTCATAGACTGAATTTGACCATGGCTGTGCCAGGCATAAATGGAAGGAGAGAAATCATTTGGGGGAAGTGTATGATTTTTTGTGCACAGAAACAATCTTCCTGTCTGTATTTTTAGGCATTGGACTTGGGCTTCCCTCAATTTTGGTGAACTAAATTTGTATTGTCCTCCTCAACTTAAAATACACGCTGGCAAGAGAAAATGTGGCCCATTATGGCTGAAGAAGGTACTCTTCTGTTTCAAGATCATATTTCAATCTATGATTTTTGTCACAATGTATCTATGTTTTTGTGGGGATGGGAATCGAGAACCAGTTCCAAATTATCCAATCCATCAGAATGACCTATTCCAAATGAAAAAGTTACCTTAACCATGAAAACCAGTGTAGGCCAACTTTTTTCAAACTTTAAATTTATCAGGAGTCAAAAAGAAATAAAAAAAAAAAACAGGCCATAAATCAGAATCAGTTTGTCACTGGTATCAATAAAGTTGTCGGTTCCCATCCCCAATGTTTTGTGTCTCAGGGTTATGTACAGTTTTGCTCGTATTTGTTCAAGGAAGGGTAAATTGTTTGTTTACGGTCTTCTTTGTTCTAAACCCTTTTTTTGTGAATGTATTATTTTGTGATAAACAATTTTTCAGAACTCTCTCATTTTAGAACACATCTTAACGTTGTTTTGCAAAGTGAAAACGTATGATTATGCTTTACAGCAGTGGTCATAATTAAAACATAACTGTTGCCAAAACGTAAATAGCTAACCTTAGTGTCGTTCTGGATATAAATAACAAAAGCTAAATGTGTCCAAAGTAGTCAACAAATACTTTTTGTAGCTACATTATTTTTTCATTTCATGTTTCAGGATTAATGGAAGTCTTGTGTGTGTATAGTTTGTATATTTGCTTTGTTATTAATTTGTAGAAGCCTTTGATTTGCACAATTTGTACAAAGAAATATCTTTATGGTCTTAATTTTGTATCTTTGTCTTAACCCGGCTTGGGTAGTGTGAATAATCAAAGCCTTTTTGTAGCAAGTCGTTTCTCCTCATTTGCTCTGTGCAGTTTTTCCAATATATCAGAGTATGTACCAAATATACTGATATATCAAGCTATTACTGATACACAGTCTGTTACTTCATGTTCTTCAGCTCATAACTCATCAATAAATATCTTGTTGAAAACACATCCCCATTGTTTGTCCTCTGGTTTATGTTGGGCATGACTGGAATTTGGCAGCTGTGTCATTAAAACAGCGCTGGCAGTCATATAATCACACAGGTACTCTTAAAATGCCTCGAATAGTTTCCAAACACAGGTTAGGAGCAGTTTTGGTATTTACCAGGAACACCCGTCTCCCTCCTACCGCCTGAGTGTGTGCGCACTCAAGATCCTGTGAGATGAACAGTCCATGCTCTTTCTCTCTTATACCCCCTTGTCAGAGCGATATCACACATTCTGCTTATGTGGTATGTGAAGTACAAGCCTCTGCTGCTCTGCTGCTCTGCCACTCGCGTGTTAGATGTGCACACCCATATTAAACCCTCAGACCTCGAAGAATGTGCTAACGCTGCTCAGCCTCAGTCAGGTGTTTCTCCTTCATACCTCTCCTCTGCAGAGACGAGTTGTCCGTGAGAAAACGTGGTGCAGTCAAGACTGGGCGTTGGGTGGGAAGAAGTCTGGTTGGCACATTTGTACAGACTGGCAGGAAAGAGAACCAGAGAGGAATGTAGCCACACTTAAGCCGAGGGAGGTGGCTCTGAATGTGCTGCCTGCAGGCTCAACATTTGAAGATGTTTGTCTATTTTTTCCTTTTGATTTTAGAAGTTGGTGGTATAATCATCTTTCAGATTTTTCCTATCTTTTTCTTTAAAGCAAACTGCTGTTTTTGTTTGTCAGAGCATCTGTCTCCACAATGACCACATGACTGAATAAATGTTGATTAATGTGCGAAAAAAAACTCAGTAAATAAGGATATGTATTGCAAATTCTCACTTAAACTGTGGCCTGAACTTTTGCTCAAATTACTGAGATGTGAACAGAGCCTTGACACATTTCATAAATCTATTCTGATTCGAGGAAACAGAGACAGTTTGTAACCCACAAATGACAGACTGACAGATATGCAGACAAAGAGCCTTCACTTTTGTGGAAAACCATGCAACTGTCCCACTGTGGAGGGAGGTGCGTCCCTTTCCTTTTGTGTGGAGCTTCAATGCGTCTGTTTCCATTTGTGTTTGCACACATGTTCTCTCAATGGTCTAAACCCGGGTCATGTACCCTGTTAAGAGGGAAACTATCCAACAAGGTCAATTCCTCAAAAGCTTTGGGGAAAAAAGGCCTGTTAATAGTCCTGAACATTATTTGTCAAAACTGTTTTATATAAAGGACTAACTCTATCAAGTTTTTTGCTGTATTTTGACAACAATTAAACCTGTTGTTAATCATATTACATTTGTATGGACACAGTGTGGTTTAAGCAAAGATGAATGACAGAATAAGTGGAGGAAATAGTGGAACTACATTTGGCTTTTTGCAGGATAAAAAAATTAAAGCTCAGCATTTTCAGAATCACAAACTAACTCTCTACTTCA
>JAQNCA010000025.1:15292951-15306776 GCA_029783725.1 Acanthurus tractus
CTGCTTTTTATACACAAAACGAGATCTCAGTCAAGAGGAAAAGCTCAGCAGAGGTGGATCACTGCAGATACTTGCAAGCAAGACCAAAACACTGAATGATTTATGATATGGCTGCTGTGGAAAGCTGAGTGTTGTTCAAAGGTGTAACTGAACTGGAGTTTGTTGTTATTTGTCATGGACGGCACTGGTCGGACCGCTGCGCTGCCATAGGCTGACAGACTCCAGGATTTAAAGACAGATAGAGAGAAGGGTAGGAAAAAGACTGGCTGTGTTTGAACAAAAAAAGCAGCCCTCCTTTGTTTGTGTTGGAACAGGTTCTTGTGCAAGTTCTAGATGTTAGAGCTTTCATCTGAGTTTGTGTCGCATTATCATGCTATCCTACTTAATGCATTTTAATGCTCTGCCAAGAATCTTTGACACATTAATGACCTGAAATAAGACCTGTGATTAAAAAAAGAAAAACATTGAGTGTGTGCTTGGATGGGTGTATTTAGAGACTGCTTTGCATGCGTGTGAAGGCCCAGAGGAATGATTTCACAGGGTTGTCGAATACTTTCTGCAGTTGCATAAGCTAAGTTGATAAGAACCTCAGCAGACGACTGACGGTTTTTAATTGTGCATCAAGTGAAGAGGTGAATCAGATACGGTCTGTATTCAGTTTAATCTGGCAAGAGAGGAACATACCACACTTCATTCTGATCTGGTTGTCCCTCCAGTGGAACATCACACCTCCCTGAGTTTTGGCTGCACAGTCGTCTCACTTTCTTTCAGCTGACCTTTTGAACTGCTACACAGCAGTCAAAGCAGCCTTGGAGCTAAGTGCATCCACTCAAATGCTGTTTTTGAATGCAGCTCTGGAAAATCATCAATATCCTGTGCTTCCTCATACTGCTACTCCAGCTCAATACAGACGGAAATATCATACATTGCATGATAAGATTTTACATACAAATATCAGCTTAAACACAAAACTGATGCATTTGTATGAATTAAACTACCAAAAAGTATATGAATATGATAAAATTAACAACAAGCTGACCAGTTGCAACATTAAAATGCCTTTTATGTAAGTACAGTTTTGAATGCAGTTTGACCTTTAAGTTGTGTTACATTTGTAATTAGACTGAAAGTATCTGAGTATTAATTTACCACTGGCAACAGTATTTGCATGTAGCGGAAAAAATAGTTTAAGTTTAATTTCTATCATTATAACAAGGAAACATTTTACCAAATGTATCTGTGAATTCTTGAAATGTTTGTGCTGGCTGTACTCAGCAGTGTCAATGTATTATCCATTTGTATCAAAGCAAGATCAACATTTTATGGTCATGTTTGGGCAAATCAAATCTTTTGGTGAAAGTTTGGTAAAGATGTTGATCTCGATTAAATACTGAATACATCAACTTGAGGCACAAAACGTGAAATGTTTACTTTGTAAATATTCAAGCAACTTCATGGTCTTCTTCGAACCGAAACCAGAGGGATTTGTTCATAAGTCTGTTCATATCCTTTGATTATTCACACAACAGCCACCCTGTCTTTGCCCCGTATGGAAAATTATTGCTGGTTGACCAAATCCAACAGCATTTATGTTTCTTGCAAAACATATTTGTCACAAAACAAATTTGTAGTGAAATCTGAAAGAGTTTACAAAATTTTTATTGCCAGTTTTTGTTTGAGATGCCCTGTTTGCACTTGGTTTTAGTTTATGAGAACTTTTTCATGTGATTTACACTTTTTTGGTCAACGATATGTTGTCAGAAAGAATGATTTGCATGTTGTGGCAAACCTTCCATCTGGGTGGGCTAAGCTTTCCATTTGGGCAGTGAGAAAGTTGTGCGTTGTGGAGGATCAACGGATCCAGTGCAGGTACTGCAGGCGAGCTTATAATGGCTTTTATCAACCAGTAGACGGTGTGGAAATATTTAAATCGAGTTTTGTGCCTCTGGGCTGTTTCTGTCCCTCTTTTCTCTTTGCGTTTGTGTTGGGTTTTTGTCTCTGGTAATTCATATTGACATGTCTGTTTTTTCTGTAACTTTGAGAGGTTAAATAAGAGGTTTAAATTCAAATTCTTTCTGTCCTCCTGGCACACAAATCCACCCGGCTTTGTCTTATTCTGGTGTTTGGTGTTGCAGCAGTTAGTGGCCTTTTGGTCTTCTGGCAGTGTCTTTCCGTCTCCACTCCCCCCTCCTCCTCCTCCTCCTCCTCCTCCTCCTCCTCCTCCCTCCTTCCCCCATCAACAGCGGCCAGACAGCCAAACAACCCTGCCAGCTCTGGTGGGAGGCTGGCGACTGCTCCGTTCCAGCTTCTAAATCAGAGAGGCTGTGTTTAGATCCCCCCTGTAGTGCTACACTTGTGATGAGCTCCGCTGTGCTCCACTCTTCCGAGATGAAAGGGAAAAGTGCTGAGGACGCTGTTTGCAGTTATTTTCACCCCAGTTTGCACATTTAGAGTTTGTTTCTTTCTGATTTTGTGGAACATTTGTAAGACTGTTGAAGAAAACGCGTTCTTCATCAGCTACTATTACATCCCAGAAAAAGACTATCAGGGACAAAGAGTGTTGTGGTGGTTTCCAAGTCGCAGAGGCACTTAAGGAAAACATAAAAGAGCAGACAGAGATGTAGGACACAAAACCATCTAATTTAGAGAGAGAAGCAACTTTCCTTTGCTTTTAATGATGTTGAAAGGGTCGTTCTGGAGTAAAGTGCACCACCTCGGGCTACATTCTTCGAAAGGGACATCAAATTCTCATGGAGAGTTATTCAAGATAATACAGTGAGGTTTAAGTGCACCATCAGAGAGAGTGCATCTGCTTCACCTAATACAGTGACCTTACAGCTCCCTTTCACTCAACGTGGATTTATTTCACATTGCTATCTGAACTTAAGGGCATTGTGTATACTCACTTTTTATTCCCATTTTCTTAAAAGCAGAGCAAATATTCCATAACGTTTTGGCACAGACTTGCAAAAACAACTCTAATGATTGTAAGAAAGTTTTACAGAAAGCTCCTATTGGGTCTTTTTCAGGAGGGAACATTGCTGCTTTAATTGCCCACATCTTCACATTCTGACATGGAGTGGGCTTTCCATGTGAGCTGCCAGGAGGCTATTTGTCTTGGCACTGACAGCGTTTGACTTTAGGTATAAAAAATGTGTGAGTGTGCATTTGTGTGTGAGTGAGGGAAGTTATTTCTAATTGTTTGAAAATGCCAGAGAGACCTCCCACACTGCATCAGCCTTGAATAATCATGCATCCTCATATACAGATGGAAAAGCTGGAGGCAAGCCATGCATTTTTTTAAACAATGTTAGTTTATTGCACAAATGAAGAATTACCCTACAAAAAGGTGTGTCGATCTTTGCTGCTATTAAAACAACTGCCATTCATACAGGCCATATGACTACAGGCTTTATATGGAGGAAATATAATAACAGTTAATTTTTCTACAATTAAAATTAAACTGTTAAAGATAATATAGGAGTTTAGAGAAGCATTTTAAATTCATTAAGCAATAAGGACAAACACAGTAATAACATATTTATACACGAAAAAATTGATACCATGCACATTTCTGGAGGGTAAATGTAAAATTACCGCAAGCAGCCAGTTAGCTTAGCTTAGCATTAGGTATATAAATAGAGGGAAACAGCTAAGCTTTGTTCCAATAAAGGCAATACAGTGCCTGGTGTACATATAATCCAGTACATACACGCCCTCCAATGTTTCCAAACTTAATTACTGTAAAATTGAAAAAGAAGAAGAAGTTTCCACCTAAAGACAGAGTCTAGTTAGCGGTTTACACTTATTTCCAGTCTTTCGGGTCTTGCTAAGCCAAATTAACTAGCTCTGTATTGGAAAGGCAGAGAGCGAAAGTAGAGAAAGTTTTCAAAAAAAATTAAGGTTCAAAGTGGATCAATGACAACAGGACTAGGAATATTTATTAATATATTTTAAAATTGGCTGAACTATTCATTAAGCCAAGAGAACTGAGAACAGTTACTGCTACTCCGCTAGGCTAATGATTAGCAGGGGATTAGCATTTTTAAATAGCTACTTTAAATAAACTTTGACAGCTAAATCAATATGTAAATTTTAACATTAGCAATGCAAGCTATTGATTCGGTGCAATTGGCTATTCATATGTATAGAAAGTAATTGCTGTTTAGCTGAGTTGCCCTGTTAGCTTTAGCTCAGTTTGGTAGTCAGCAAAACATGCTGTTCATGGAAGTTCAACATTTTTGTTCTCTTGTATGGTGTAAAGATGCCCAAATCAGATTCCAATCTTAAATTAACAAGTTAAAAATGTAGTTACTGCATTTTGGCTTTAAAAAACTAATTCCAGTAAATAGTATCCAAGAGTTTCTATATTATCTATCTTTTGAAAGAAAGCAAATAATTGTATTTCCTGAAGCGATTCATTTAAGACAAAATATGGTTTTACAATCAAGCAATGATTTGTCTCCATGTAACTCAAAAAGCCCTTACTATATGAGAACGTAACATGTTTGCTCTTCTCTAGAACAAGCTGATCTATTACAATGGTGGCATTCATCCCTTCCTGATGCAGTTTAATCAGCACACAGGCCCATGGGAATAAAACTGGAATGACCAGATAGTCACAAGGCAACAACTGACTGCAAAATGCAAATGCTATGAGCACAAAGGGCAAGTCAGCACAGAGCACACTTCCTTTATAATCCATCTCCCCCTTTCAATTCACCTGAGACATCTCCTCTGGCAGAACAATAACGCTCCACCTGATCTGATTTCTACCTGGCATAACATTTCTGTGAGGAGGCCTTTTCAGCTTTGCCCCTACACAGGGACTTCCTTTGTTGATACTAGGTGGAAGATCAGTCAAGCAGGTCAGGGGGAACAATGACTCTCATTTATCTGAGGCAAAATTGTAAAACAGACAGCATTAAGTCAGTCCAAGTTTATATAGCCGATCATACTTTACAACCCTTGAGGAACATCCACTGTCTGCAGAGACATGCTGTAATTATCTAACCGACATTTGTTGTAGGCAACAAACATTTACTTTCCTGCTCTTTATCCGTCACCGATAACATCTACAACCTGAAAAAATTGAAACACCTTATCTTGGACAAACTTCTCACTCAGAGAATGTTCTACAGTGTGCCAAGGAGGTTGTGCAAGCAAGGTTTGAAGTGGCCTTGGCTAAAGGATGTGTTTTCCTGCCGTCTGTCTTCCCACAATCACCTTGGGTGTCAGCTAAGAAGACAGACAGAGTCCACTTTGTGTCTTTTCAACAAGGGGATCTTTGTGTCAGCCAGGAGCAATGAAACAACAATCAGATAAGCTGCCATAAAGCGAATTCCTTCATAACATCACTTGCAAAAACAGCAAGCATGAGGTTGAGGAGGATGTAATCTGGATTAAAAACATTGCAGATAGAGGTTTCAGTGGTTCCCAACCTAAAGGTCAGAACCCCCACAAGAGGTTCCAAGATAAATTGGAGGGGTTGCAAATGATTAGAACAGAAAAAAACCCAAAATACTTATCTCCACTATACAACAGCATGTCTAATTTTTCAAATATTTTCATTATTTCTGCTTTATTATTTTATGCTAGCAGCACGGGTCTATTACAGTTTGTCCACCATGTTGGTCCAGGCTGAAATATCTCAACATTCATAATCCTACATCAACTTTTTCAGGACAACAAAAATTTTATAACTATAAAATTTAGCACACTCGTCACATTCGTCATTTGGATGAATTGTACTAACATGATGATCCTCCGACTTCTCATCTTCCACAATTATCAGCTTAAAGTTTAACTTAAATGTATTTAATTATCAAGCTGTAACTGTACTTTGACTTATCGACAATTGGCAAATGTTTCAATGCAAACATAATAAGCAGAGATGGTGAAGATAGTAAACATTAACCTCATTATATCTCATTATAGCTGCTTTACATTGTCAATATTAACCCTGTCATTATGAGTGTCAGTATGCTTACATTTAGCATTTAGTTAAAAGTACTGCTGTGACAACACAGCCACTAGTTATCTGTCTTGTCTCTTCTATGACACAAAGGAAAGCTAATTTTTTTGAAAACGTGACCTTCTATAGTTACTCAAATAACATAAAAGGAAGGAAAACCAAATTTTTTGCCACAGCTGATAAGATAAATGCAGAGAGGCCACCATTTCATTATGAGAGGTCATGAGCTAGAAGGTTGAGAACCCTTTAATTTGAATTGCGGTGTTGCTTTGTAGCCAAACTGAACTCTTCAAACTGGCACGTATCTTTAGTGCAGAGAAGCCTTCAGATCTGAATGGAGGAGCGAAAACGAACTGCTGACACAGAGTCTATCAAAGTAAGACTTCTCTCGGCCTTTTTTGAGTCCACCTAGAGGTTTGTCTGTCTCAGTGGAGCATGTATTTGTTTAACTTTGCGTTTGTTATTCTGGCTCTGTATTTCCGCAGTCGAGACTCCTGACTTCCTGCAAACTGCATTATATAAAGCACCTCTGAGCTGCGAGGCGGGCGAGCTGAGCAGGACTGGAGCCATCGGATGAGAGGGGAAGAGACATCCAGGAAGACATGAAATGGGCAGAGCAGTGGAAGAGACGAGACAGAAACAAAGACAGAGTAAAATGCAGCTTCCCTCCACAGTGGAAGCAGCCTGGAAAAATAATTGTTGAGAGGAGACAGAGGAAAGCCACTAATGACAGCAGACAATAAAAACTAGCCACTGCTGCAGCGTCTTCCCAGGCAGAATGACAATAACACAGGAACCAACAGCCCGACTCTTAGCAAGGTCTACAGAGGGATTGAACAGCCACAACCACAGCACCTGAAAATAGAGCTTTGTCTGGGAATAGACTGTTATTAGATCGTTCAAGCACAGGGCCAATAACACTGTTACTGCACCTCCTAGACGCTGAGCAATGGAAAGGGTGCTAGCTAATTGGGTGGTCAGGATTATTTTGACAAGCAGTGAATAGAAATCTAAATAATAAGGTAGAATTATATGTTACACATGCATGTGGTAGTTGTTAAAGGGGTAAAAAAGCAGAGAACAAATCCATGTAAATACAAATTTACTTGAACGGGAAACATTCATTGTTTCAAATATGCAGCGACCAAAAAAATGTGCGCTTCTTGGGTGTGATTTTAAGACACAAAAGACAATAAATACACAGATTAAAATCATTTTAAGACTTTTTATTACTAAACTCTCTCTAAGGCAGCACTTTGTGTCCACAGGTCATTCTAACATCTCGCAGTGAATAAAATAAAACGGTACAAAAATCAGTTTTGCTGTGTGCTACAAATGTCATTAGACAGCTCTCGGTAAATAAAAGTTCACAGACAATAATAATAAGCATTATAAACATTCATTTTCCCCTTCAAGTATGCTACTATCCAAAGTGACTAGTGTAAAATTGGCCGAGGAAATAAAATAAGTCCATGATTATTTACATATTACAGGTCCAAAACGCGTGTATGAGTGTGTATTAAAAAAAAAGAAGAAAAAAAACAAGACTTGAACCGAGCTGTTTAGAAATGTTTCTGCTGCGTTTTTGGTGGCAAGCGTATACACACACACACAGGTACACACAGACATACACACAGTGATGCGACTGATTTGCTTCAAAGTTTTACAACACAGTCAAAGTTAAGCATTTCAGTACAGCAACATAGTACATTTAAGACTTGAATCGATTCAAATGGTGGAACCAACAGGCAGCGTCCACCTCTGCTACTGAGGTTTACTGAAAGTTTCGTACCTGGAGCACAAATAAAGTGCTCTCACACCAGTTTTTCTGTTTCATTAAGACTTGTGGGAGACACTTGAAAAAAAAAAAAGAAAAATGAACATAAAAGAAAATGTCTAAGAACATCCAGCATGAAGTGTTGTCCATAACTTTTGAAATAGTACCTCTACAAGAACCGTCCCAACTCAAACTCAACTTTTTTTTTGAAGCTTTTCGCAGTATCACACGGTCTTTATGAGTGAAAATGAAGTTTGCTCCCCTGTCACGTTATTGGTGATCAGCAGCTGCCTTGACTTCATCAATAGCACTTTTAGAACTTCTCCACCATGTTGGATTCAAGTTAAGCATTAGCAAAACTATGCTGATAAAGACCATAAGACATGGCTGAAAGCTCTAGGGGCTTTTAAATGGAGTTCGAGTTGGAATTGTTTTGTTAAAGTCTAGAAAAACATATCAATTTTTACAGGGTTCCAACCGCTAGAATCAAGTATGTTCACATGTACATGAATATTCCGCTGATGTTGTGTTTAAGAGATGATGTACATGATACAGCATCACCTTATCATATCCTGATAACAAAAACACTGCTATCATTGGGCTGTACCACTATAAACCACAGCATTAGGGAACTTCAGCCCCATTTGATTGATTTGTGTTTGTGTACTCTGGTTTCACAATGAAACTCCATGTACAAAAGAGATATCTATGATTTCGTAAGAAGGCAAAAAAAACAAACAAAACAGCAAATTTAAAAATAAAAGAAAATACAACCTGAAGCAGGATATGAACTGAACTACATTGTGCTGTAATCACATTTCTTACAGACACTCCCTGGAGGATGTTTTTACAAGTGATAACACTTTGTGGACAACCACACAACCAGCACGGTGTCATTTATCCTTCATATAAGAGCACAAACAGGAACCCAGTCAGTCGAATGTGTCTTTGGTTTGACTGACTGAAACCGAGCTGATGATTTAGTTCTCACGACTGCTTTGTAATCTTGGTGAAACATTAAGCAAAGACAACAAGACAATGCACCTCGACTTCAATGCTACAACATCAGCACACAGCAGGAGATTAAATAAGCACACCTCCATTTTGAGTCCATTTAAACAACAGCAATGACTGATTGTGGTTTCATTAAACTGCCACAAGACTGTCCAGGCACGGCGTACCATATTGTCAAACACACCCATGTGTGTATTTTAAGAGTATATATACATATGCACAAATAGTCTTTCGGCTGACTTTTCGCATCTTGATTCATGTCAAATATCTCTGTTTCTATTGCGAGAACACAAAGGGCAGCCGGTGCAGAGGAGACCACACACGATATGTACAACAATATACATAATATACACAAAAACACTCAGAAAACCTGCTCGAACTCCAGCTAGTGATCGATAGTTTCAAAGACAAGCTCATTTGGAGCAAGATAAAAGCTCCTCTGACATTTTTCCCTCCAGAGACATACTACACGTTGATGTGTCACGTACTTCCTGATTTAAAGGGTTCTCATGTAAATACGGAGACAGATAATGAGATGGTCATTTCCATATTTCTTCTGTGAGGAAAGATAAAGACTGACATTTTTTTTAAAAAAACAGCTGAGAGTAATTTCTGCTGCAGAACCATTCATCACAGCACTGCTTTTCTGTCACAGAGATTTAAGACCCAGCTAATGAAATGTCAACAGCAATCAATAAAACGCACTGTCAATGAGAACTGAGGGTCTCTGTCAGAACTGACACCTTTGTGTACATCTCAAAGACACACGAGCGTAGCTGAGCCCATCCTGGAAAATGTACAAACTGTCAGGGCAGCAAAATAAGGTCCAGAGACACAAGTTTTCACAAACATGACATGTCAGCCACAAGAAACTTCCATTTTCTGACTTAAAAAATAAAGAAAAAAATAATTAGGACCATACCGGGCTGAACTGGGAAATATAAACTTAACATCGCTTCAAAATTCTGCACTCTTCTGGCCAAGCTTGTCCTGTGAGTCTGCAGGAGACAAACATTGTGTATTTACTGTATATGAGTGGTTAGGTAGGAAAATGAGTATTAAATAATATAATGCATCACAGGAGAGAAGTCACTTCAGAGTAACTATTTCTGAAACATACAGAAAAGTTTTAACTCTGGGCTCCTTTTTATACATTTAGGTCTGTACTTGTATAATGCTAACTGTTAATGTTTAAGAAAAACACAGAGGCTTTTATTCCACTGAATCAACTAGTGCAAAATCATAAAAAGTTAAAATTTCCATTAGTATGATAATGGAATTTTATGTATTTCAGTGTTTATTAACTCTGTCTACAATTTTTCATTGTAATGATTATAACTTAAGTTCTCCGGTAAGCTTTTTTCCCCAAATTTTCTTTTTTCCTACTGAAGCAGTAACAAGTTAATTTCACCTTTGAATAAACATTTAGTATGAAATGCCATGAAATGTACAGTACATGATAGTAGCACGTTTATTACAGCTGTGTCTCTTAAAGGGATAGTTTTTGTAAAAAGTAGCCCAGAGCAAGATAAACTCAGTGAGGCCTTTTAAACAGCCTTAAGCTTTATAACATTGTCAAAGTCTATAAGGTCCATAGCAGCCCTGCTAAATGTTTGGTCAATGTGTCAGTACGAAAGAACTGACCTGTTATCAATCAGCTAACCCACTTGCTTCAAGCTTCCAAATGCAAATGCTTGTTCAAGCTACACAGTGTTTAGAAATATTTTAATGCACGGATACTTCATGGTAAAACCTCTATTTTCTTAAAGGAAAACTGTTAAGAAATGAAGGAAAAGACCTAAAATACACTGAACTCATATGACTGTAATACAGACAAAATAAAGGCAGACTGCCTGAGTTTGTGTCTCTTTGCAAAAGCTGGAAAAAACTCTCCCTTAATTGAAATGAAACATTATTACACAACAGCTTGAAAAAAAAGCTTGTTTCTATTCTTCTGACTGAAGCCAGTTTTTAACCAGTGGCAACACTAGAAATGCCCTCCACAAGTTCAGTCTTCTGTAATAAAAATTTAAAAAAAGAGTAAGAACAAAATGAAATGTACCTTTGCAATTTTGACAACTGCACAACCAAAAAAATACACAATCAGTCCAAAAAGTTCATTCATTAGTCTGGAATGGAGCTTTTATGCCGTGCAAACGAAACATCAAGCAGAGTGTTCATGAATAAAGAGCTGGATTGCTTTGCAGTTCCTGTTGAATGGTTTCTTGTGGATAAAGGTCCAGTAGCAGAGGACGGTTAGGATCAGAGTCTCCCTACTGCTTTTCATTCAAGTTGTTCCTTTCAGTCACATCCACTTCATTTCGGAGTCTAATGTCTTTGGATTCATATAAGTTAATTTAAACCTTTTTATACATGTTACAAGAAGCCTGTGCTTTGCCAAAGGTTTCCTCTTTACACTTGACGTCCACTTGAAGTATGAAATTATAAACTTAAGATTAAATTAAAAAAAAAAAAAAAAAAACTGACGGGGCATCAAAGTTAAAATGGAAATGTCCTCATTTTAAAACAACATTTTTCTTTCTGTGTGGGCCATTGTTGTGATGACAAAGGCTCTGCTACTTCTGACAGATATTTAAAATATCTCATTCAAAACAAAACACCTACACACCCGCCCACACTAAACATACCCTCTACATCACATTTGAGGCCTCTTGGAAAGAAACATGGTTGATTCAGGACCACTAAACATCCCACGATCCTTCAGAAGAAGATGACGTCCTCCTTATTGAGGTCTTCTGTGTTGATCTTGTAGGGTGGTGGCATGCTTTGGCTGTGGGTGAGGCTGTGAACGTTTACCTGGACATGGGCCTGGGTGTTCGGACTGAGCCCCTGTGGCTGTAGATGGGCTGGGAACTGAGGGGAGCCGGTGCTCTTCGAGTGAGGGGGAATGCTGGGAGGCTGCACAGAGGGCTGAGTATGGGGCTGCGCAGGGGGCATTGGTGGTTTCTGAACATTTGGAGGGTGGGGGGTGCTGATGGAGGAGGGGGACTGGGTGTCTGGTCCAGTGTTGTCTGAAGGACTGAGTTGATCTGTAAGAGGCACACAAGAAAGGATCTCAGAGAACAAGGGATTAGATCAAAAATAGCATAAAACCTGCCGGGAGATTAGTCACAAGTACCTGTTTAATACAGCTGAGCTCATTCAGCCTGACTGCTATGTATCACATTAAATCCTGCCAGTGTTTTTCTTTGGCAGCAGTAATTGTGAGGGCATAGGATTAAGGTGTTAAAATGGCTGTGTCAGCAGTACAGCATGCCATTAATCACGGTGAGGCGTGTGAAATTGATTGGTGTTTACACAGGGTGCGGCTGGGCATGAAGGATAGCTTGAGAGGAGCGTGATCAGGTGGAGTCCGGTTTGCCCAGGTGAGGAATGTCTGCGTCTGAGAACCGAGTTTAATAATGCAGCAGGCAAAGACAGAGGACAGGAGATTGTGTTTGGGTTTATCCTGACTGAACAAAGGAGGGGGCACGTGTGTGTGTGTGTGTGTGTGTGTGTGTGCTCGTGACCAGTTTGTGTGTAAATATAAGGTTGTACCTGCGAAGTGATGCAGGGAGTGAGGTTGATGAGGAGCTGACAGTGGGTGCTGTTGGTGGGGGCTGATGGAGCGCTTGGCCTTGAGGGCGTTGTCGTCTCGGGCAGACAGCTTCAGCGGCAGCATCTGCTTCATATCCACTGAGGCTGAGAGGGGGGAGGGGGAGGAGGAGAGCGGTGGAGGGGAGAGAGAGGAAGAGGGAGCAAAGAAAACGAGAAACAAACAGAGACAGACGATGATTTGATTGTAAAATTAGATTTCACTTGTAAACTAGAGCAGCCTAGCCTCTCTCAGGCTTCTATCTGATATATAACGCAGGGGGATGAACCAATTTACACAGCTAATGTGATTCTAACGAACCACTAAATCATGCTGATCGGGTCAAGTTCATGTCAGGCACAAACAGCTTTTAAATTGATGATCCTGAGCAAGAAAAAAAATGTTTAAAACATAAAATGTCATATATATCAGCTGCAAGAATAAGGGAGAGAAGAAAACTTTGAATGCAACACTCAAACACATTTCAACAAAGAGTGCAGTTTTACGATACTCGTTTCAAAAATGAGTAAGTGTGAGTTAGCATCTGAAGCACTGCAGGCAGCTGCTTGAAAAGAAAACAGACATCCCAAAACAATACAAATATGGACTTGTTTAGAGGCAGACTGGTAGAATTAAGTGAAGTGTAAAAGAGAGTCACACACTCCACCCTCTCCATCTGCAAACACTCTTTGTTTCTTGTGTCAGAGTAAACACACTGCAGATGATGCTTCTCCCCTTACAAACAATTCATTTGAAATTTATGTGACATTACAGGGTGATTAAAGTCTGACTGCTCCATTAAAAAAAAAATCTATATTTAGACATATCAGATTTAGTGTAGAAAGAAAGTAAGAGAGCTGCAACCATTAGGTGAATGACAAAATATCAATGGTCCCAGCTCCTCAAATGTAAATGTTTTTTTCTATGCATTCCCTCACCAGTGCTGTCAGTGCGATGCGAGGCTTTGCTGATCTTGCCTCCTTTCCCTTTGCCACTGCTGAAAGCTGCGAGCTTAGTTGGGATCTGCTGCTGCACTCCCACTGGTTTGTGCAGCTGGTTGGTGGTGCTGAACAGATGAAGGGGCACCTCTGTCTTTAGCGGCAGGGTGGAGGAGCTTGTCTCCCTCCGCATCACCTCAGGGCGCTCTGGATAGTCGGCGGGAGAAACAGACAGGCTGCTGCGCACGAGGGGCTTCGGAGGCAGGGTCAGGTCAGAGACGGTGGTCGAGGTGGCGAGGCCAGAGGACACGAGGAGCTCCCCGTTCAGACTGCCAGGCAGAGAGGCCACCTGGAGGCGGAGGAGGAGATGACTGTATGTTATTTGCTGAGAGGTGGCTGAAGTCTGCTTCAGCTGTTGCAAACATCAG
This sequence comes from Acanthurus tractus, assembly GCA_029783725.1. Classification (NCBI taxonomy): domain Eukaryota; kingdom Metazoa; phylum Chordata; class Actinopteri; order Acanthuriformes; family Acanthuridae; genus Acanthurus; species Acanthurus tractus. Next base: position 15,306,678 of record JAQNCA010000025.1, read on the forward strand.
TCTTCAAGTTCTCAAAGGACAGCTTCCCAACTCTGCGCTGTAATTATCTGCATGTGGTTGGATTCAGTTAGGAATTTGAGTTTTGGAACATGTCATGTT
>JAQNCA010000025.1:15317546-15329292 GCA_029783725.1 Acanthurus tractus
AAAAAACATTACCCCAAATTAAACAAAGTAATATGCATGTTTTGTCTTGATAGAAATGAAGCTACCTCTCAACGGCTTGCCGTATGTGTGTCATCCAGCTGTTTCTCTCCTCCTTGGAGGTGGTGTGGATCTCGTACATCTCTGGCTCATTGGAGGAGGCACAGATTAGAAACATGGCTCTCTCCTCATGGGCCACCTCCCTGACAATCAGCTTCTGAAGAGAGATCACTGACGGCTTGTTATCCTGCATGAATAAAAAGAGTGAGGAGGGGAAGAAGGTGGAGGGGTTAAATAGATACAAAAAGATAGTAAACTTTAGTGAATGAAATTTACAGAGCTGTCACTGACTTCATTCGGTTATCATTCACTCACTTTTAATACACATAACACAAGTTTACCTCTTTGATTCACATATATTTTTGCTATATAGCATCATATCTCTACAAGAGATAAGTTCAGTCACTCACCACTGTAGCAAATACATATCTCTGATCTTTCTCTTGTAGCAAGAGCAACACATCTGACAGGAGCACTGCTAGAATATCTGAAAGGACAGAAATCAAAAAAGACATCTTTGGAATTAAGCCCACAAGCTGGAAAACAGGGAGACAGAAACAGACAAGACACAGTTTATCTTGATTTTAATCATGCCGTATCGCACCTTTGAGCCTGCCAGAAGCAGCTTTCCAGTTAACTGTGCCCTCATGCAGGAGCCGTCTCCTGCCCTGTGCCAGGTCCTCCCTGCGAAACACTCGGCCATCTTTAATTTTTCCCTGTGCCTTCGGCTCCATTTTGTTGTGTATGTCTCGGAGTCGAGAGTGCTTCTCATGGATGTTAACCAGTGTGTCAACCTGAACAATGGTGTCTTTAATCAGACCCAGCGAGCGAGTCAGATCCTCATGCTCCTCTGTACCAGCTAGAGACAGAAAAATACAAATGAAAAAACAGAATATAATGACAACTGAGGTTATTCCTAAACAAATATATATATGGTTTGACTCTGTTACTGGTGATGGTGTTTTGTATAAGAGATGCATGTAAAATTGTGGACCTTCAGTGTTCTGCAGAATGCGCTCCACCAGCACTGGGTACTTGGTAATGCGCTGAGTCACCAACAGGATACATTCAGTCACTCCTAACCTCCGCACGATGGACAGGTTATTGATTTTCTAAAACAGAACACACATGAATTATTTTAACATTTACCTGACTGCCTTCAAATACACAATATACAAAAATAGATAATAGACTGTGTAAAAAAGAAATGGAACAGAATCTGATTACTAGCTAATCCTTTTCAATAAATGCTAAATTCAAAACAGAACAAAGACAATAAATGTGATTTCTAACCTAATTAACTTCACAGATTTTTGTAAAGAAGACTGCCAATTTGTCTTACCCGTATGATGTTGTGGAACTTTTTGTTGTTTTGCAGCTGGTCTTTGTAGTAGCTGACAGCCTCGGTGTGGTGACTGCAAAAATCTCCATAGCTGTACTTCATTCTCTCACCTATTTCACCCGAGAACTGGAGAGCAGGAAACATTATTGCCACACATAACATACTGTTTTTTTTATTTTGCTGATCCATATGGTACCTTAGCATTATATTATGCTGTTTATATACGTATTATTGTGCATCATAAAGTGCACTATATTGTGGACTTTGTAACTCTATCAAGTATTCAAGAAAATAATGTTGTGTTTGTATGCATGTGTTCTTCTTAAACATGTTGCACATCTCCTACCTGTGCAATCAGGATGTCTGCTACCCTGTTGATAGTATAATTCCTCTCATTGGGCGAGACAAGGCTTTCTCGCTGCCGCTCTTTGAGACGAGACAAGAAATGTGTGTGAAGCTCGAGGAGGTTTTCCAAGCGGGGGAAAAGACAGTCCAGTCTGCCTGAGTCCATCTGGAGGTTCTCCTTCAACTCTCGCACGTACACACGCAGCATTATCTTCAGTGTTCGCACATGGTGCATCTCCGTCTGCATCAGTTCTGTGAAATGACATGTAATGTGTTTATATTCTGCCTTGCAAAGCATATAATGCATTGCAGTGTTGCTAAGCGGCTAACACGCCTGAGATGTCACTTAAATCAGCATTTGTTGGAGCTAGATACTAGAAGTTCGATAAAAAGACAAAGTTTGAGTCGAGGAACGAGAGAGAAGTAGCATACTTGATTTTAAGAGCTATTAGCACACTACACTTAAATCTACATCAAAAGTTCGGTTGCTTAAGTTGCACTGTGTGTAATGTAGGCATCAGGTTTTAAAAAGAAAAAATAACGTGTGAATAAAAACAACAGAAAAAAATGTCCACCTTGAGTCCAACAGTGTAAAATTAAAATTAAAATGGCTGTTAATTAACTTATTGATTTCACCCTGTTGTTGTGTGTAGCACTGAAAGGCCAGAATGACGGTTCACATAAACCAGCTACTTGTCAATCTGCAGGACAGGCGCAGGTGTGACCCAAGACCTAAGAAAAGGCACTTACCATATATCACATCCTGTCTCTTCACAGCCTCTTTGGAGTGCTTCTTAACATGCTGCTGGTCAACTGCCAGACTCCATGACTCTGCCTCAAGGTCCTGGGCATCAGCCTCCAGTTCAGCCCGCACTGCTGCATAGTGAGCATCTGAGGAAAGGAGCAGAGGCGTCAAATCTATGATGCAATCCAGTCTTATCTTGAAAAAAAAAAAAAAAAAAAAATGCTTTCAAGTTGACTCCTGATTTGGCAGCAAACTACATAAACAACATTTATGTAATTTTTTCATGAGCAAAGTCAGTTTTAAAAGTCAGCAGGACAGTACCTATGCAGAATAGGAGATGCCAACATTCAACCTCTCAAAAAATGATTGATTATGCTAAATGAACACATTTTGTTTTCTCTAAAGGAAAAGAAGTAGCTCCAGACTTTTCATTACAAGAGGCAACAGAACAGACAACAGAAATTCTACATCTTACATTATTCAAAAGTAATAAATTATGTTTTTTAAGAGATGATTCCTTTTGAAAAGGTCAACTATTACTTAATGCCAGGCGTCCAACTTTAAGCAAAAAAAATTTTTTTGCAAAAATTTGGCAATACTTTTTTTTAAAAATCTAAAATATAAGGCTTTATCCACCACACTATGAAAACTTAAGCTTACAGTTATAGCACTTCAGTGTGCATATGAGAAACTCCTATTCTACCATGACAGCAAAATGCAAAATAAAAATTATAATAAAATCTCATTGGGTGTGTAAACAAGGAGGAGATTAGCTAAAAAGTGCTTTAAAAGAATAAGGTATTTTTTTTCTTTTTAGTCTGAGCACATTAAATTAAAAGAGCACTGAATTTATGGTTCAGAGGGAGGAACTGTCAGTGCTGACCTACATTCAGCTCAGGAGGAGCTGATTTGTAACTGACCCTGCGCACTGTGACTGTATTAAATTGCTATTTTATAACAGATAATACTTTGAACTAAATAGACTTCCTCTTAGAGTGTTTGTGGCTAAGGTTTGTGATAACATCATCAGTTCAGTGACTGCTATGACACAATACACATTAGATAGTGTACCTAATGTTGTGTTGCTTACTTTCACAAATTGTCCTTTGGACATTGTCAGATTAGTTTTTCTGGTTTCTCTCAGCATAACAGTGTAAAGCACAAGAGAGGGAAAATAAGAATTTACACCCCCCTTGCTCCTGAGTAAGAGTTTGTGTGCTGGATAAAAAATTAAGCCCTTTAAAAAGTCAGCTGGGAGAAAAAGATGATGCATACATTGTTTGCATTTAGCAAACTAGTGGCCAGCAGTTAGCCTGTCTCTCTCTCCCACACACTACAATTTAATGAGAAAGGGAGAGGTCACTCCACACACCCCCCTCCTCGCTTTAAGGAAAAAACTCCCTGCAGACAAATTATCCCTCTACGCTCAAAACGCAAAGATCTTGGAGGACCGATCAGGCTGACAAACAGTAGTGATGTTAGAAAAAACACTGATGCCACAATAACAATTTAAAACCAAATTCAAGTTCACTCCCCAGTTTAGTTAGTCTACTCAACTCACCTTCAACAATGATGGACTCGGTGGTGGAGGGAGCAAGGGAAATGGTGTCTTCGTTGCAGCGTTTGGATCGGAGACTATCTGTCTCATCCATCTCCCCAGGAAGGGATCTGAGGGACGACAACCACAGGTCGAAGGTGGCATACATGCTGACACTGACGCAACTTAATCCCACAAGCGAATGGCAGCCTAAATATACTTACAAGCCCAAATGTATTTACATGTCCACAATCATAACTCTAAAAATCAGGCTCAAAAGTGAGACCCAGCTGCCTAACTCTTTCCTTCTTTCCTACTTTTGGTGTTCTAAATTTAACTCAATGTCGTCTGCTCTTGCTTACACCTTTGCTTTGCCTTTGTATCTCCTGCCTTCTCCCACTGCCTTCCCATCTCCCTACACATTTTTCTAAGCAGTAGTCTACTTCTTAGAACCATCTAGACTCCGTTTCAAAAAGGCTGTTATATTGGAGAAGACAGCTTGCCTTAAAAAGTCAACTATAAATACACACCTTACGAAAGCATACAGAAAATAGTATTTCAGCAGGAAGGAAACTAAAAATATCCAGCATTAACATACAGCAGATCCTGTAAACATCTACAGAATTATGGATTTGACAATGATGTCTGAACTTCTCAACCCTGAAATTCCGTCATTGGGGAACAACTTAAATGGAATGGAAGCTATTCTGCACAAAAAAGGCCTTTCAATGGATAACTGACAAAAATTGCTCACCCTGAGCTGTTGTGGTGACGAAGGCTTTGGCCAAAGTTGGGGGCAAGGGATGCTGTAGAGCTGGTGGTATAGGTGGCGGTCAGCTGAGTGATAGGTCCCCACTGACTGTTGGTCATGCCTGGGGTGCTGAAATAACCTGGCTGGCCATCCAGGGCCTGTGAAGAGGCTGAGCCTGGCTCTCTGTCTCTTTCTTTTAATGCTGGGGAAGAAAGATGAGAGACGAGTGAACAGAAGAAATAAGAGGATACAGAGGAGGAATGTGAGGACAAAGGTGGAGAGGAGAGAGAAAAGGGAGAAGATGGCCAGTGGGGAGGAGAGGAGGAGGCAGGCCGATGCTTGTCTGACTCCTTTACTGGTCGACCCCAGCACTTCTTCAGCCAAGCTCGAGGCAGGGATCGGAAGAATCGGCAGGTGATTTGGTCTCGGAGCATCAACATTCGAACACCAACACGTCCGGACAGACCCCACGATGAGACCGAAGAAGATGGGGAAGAAGAGCAGGATGGTTTAGCATTTCTGCAGCAACCTCTGGACGTCCCTGTGGTTCCGGTTGTGCCTTTAGTTACAGCTAGCTTCATTGTGAATTCCCCGAAGGAGTGGCCAAAGGAGGAGTGTAAATTCAAACTTTAAGGGAAGGTTTCCATCGTCGGTCGCAGCACCAGTAGATATGAATGAAAAACTAACAAGTGATCCTTCTTTGTGGTTATAAAGAAGGAGGAGAGGCAGAGGACAGCACAAGTCCTGGTTTTATAAGGGACCGGCCAAGATCTTTCACGTTCAACCTCTTCTAGCAATTTCTGGAAAGCAGCACACCCTTTTTTATTTCTCACACTTCTTGCTTTTCACTTTTCCCCAATTTCTCTCACTGCTCATTGTCTTCCTGACCCCCTGTGCAAGCCACTGATTGGACAGAGCAGGACATGAGGAGAAATCAGGTGTGGATGAAGGGACTCCAGCTGTTCAGAGGAGAATAACAACTGCTACAGGAGATTAACTTAAGCTGCTGCTGCTGCTGCTGCTACTACGGCCGCTCATGCCTCTTGGGGGTCTGATCCCATGCAACAGGAGCTACTGAATGTTACAATAAGCACTGATTGAAATTTCCTGGAATGGACACATTGCACAGTTTATCAAGGCTCATCATTTTATCAAGGCAAAAGACCTTCTATCTAATCTGACCATGCCCATAAATAAGAAGGAAGAATATGACAATTTAAAAATAACAGTTTGTAAATATTAAATTTCTGTTTCTCTTTGTGTCCTAGTACAAATATAACTACTGTGTACAAATATAACACTATGACTAAATCTATCCTGGGCTTGAGCCAGAAGTAAATCGCTGAACTCTGCCTAACAATGTCTAATCATCACCTTTGCCTACAGCCTGCTGGAAGCCAATCTCCCCTTCTAGCCCAGCATATAGGTTGAAACACACATACATATACACACAAATGGATACGCACACACATACACATGAACACACATGCACACACACACACAAACGCACACAAACACACAGCCAAAGCAAGAGAGAGAAACAGCATGATTGGACTCAGGTTGGAAAATTGAGGAAAAGAGAAACTGAGCTTTAAACCTCATCCAAGGCCAATTAAAAAACAAGAGTATTGGGCTGGATGCCAGCAATTATTTTTTGAGTTGCCTCCAGGTAACATCATACTGCAGCACTAGGGCAACTGATTTTTTTGATAAACTTGATAAACAGACTAGTAACAATATAGCTATGTGTGAAAATGAAACAACTGAATTTCAGAAATTAATTTGCTTGGCAACGTTACGTAACTTTGATTAGTGTAACCCATTTAGCCTACCAGGTCCAATCAGTGTTCTTTAGCAAGTTAAGCTAATGTAGAGAAAAGGTCAAGATTTTTTTTCACCCTCCATCAGCCAGCTGATTTGTTGAAGAGTAGGTAGAATTTGGTTCAAACACACACACACACACACACACACACACACACACATTCATGTACACACCCATTCATGTACACACACACTCAGACACTTTTACTGTTACTGAGGTCAATGAATTTCCAAAGTCGCACATTGGCACATTGTAATTACCAAGGTTCGCAGCTGCCGATGAGCCACTCCTCTGCAGAGAGTCTCTCTGTGTGGAGAAAATAATAAAGACAGCATTTTTTTTCAAGGCCATTCTCTCTCTCTCAAGATTTTCATCAGTTGAACAACAGATTACAAAACATGTCAAAATTGCATGCTCCTACTGTACTTTCTTCCCAGAACCAGACTGCTTACATGGTTTGCTTAACAAGCACTGTCCAGCTCAGGCTGATTCATAAGAGTGGACAGACATGTAATCTTCAGTTGAGTTGTTTTTAACGCCCTGTACTGAAGGAACATGCAGCTTTCCCTGCCAGAAGTGGACTCATGCTTTTCTGTTGAAGTGCTGCAGTAGCAGAAGATTTTGTTGCTATGTCGATCGTTCCCTTAAAAATATTTGCATCTCCTCAAAAATGTTGTCATAGAACATAGAGCATGGGTTACATACAAAGAGCAAATTTTGGGTGCAGAAAGTGTTTGGCAACAATTTAAAAAACATTCAGGGGCCACCGTTAATCTCACTCGGTAGCGCGCGCGGCCCATATATATGTGAGGCTCTGTCCTCTGCGCAGCGGTCGTGAGTTCGAATCCGGCTCCGACCATTTGCTGCATGTCACTACCCCCTCTCTCTATTTCCTCAAATAAAGGCCAAAAAAGCCCCAAAAAATATCTTTAAAAAGAAAAAAAAAAAAAAAAAAAAACATTCAGTAACGCAACCAAATCCCACATGTTTCATAATATAATTAAGAAACAACACTTTTGCTCATGACACATGTATTTTGTGTCAAACAGTGCTACAAAAACAAAGGTTAAACCTACCCTATAAACTCATCAATGTCACACCATTACTGCCTTTGTTCCCAGTTTTTTTTTGTTGTTTTTCACCCTGAAATACATTTTCTGTGCATGCTAATGATCCAGTGTCTGACTATGTACTATGTATTTTGTATATACCTAGTCTATGTATGCAAAACAAAAGAACACAATGGCAGGTCTTGGTCTTTGTTTCACTATGATTTAGTGTGGTGTTTACCTTATTCTTGTTGCTGGTGCACTCACCCAGCAGAGTCTTGCAGCTCTTGTGAACGTTTACAGCACAATCTGAAAAAACAGCAGGAAAGGAACACAGAATAAGTGCTGTGTTAGATACACAATATAGGGGAAACAATGGTGGTCTCTGAATTGAATACGGATGAGAACTATAACACAGAGAGCCAAGTTTGAATTTCAAAACCCATCAAACAGCCCCTGGAGGAAGTGTTCGAATCATAAGGCAGTGACTAAAACAAAGAACTGCAAAGGTACTAAAACAAATGCCTGGAGGCAGAGCTTTTTCAGCAAACAGTATAAAAAAATCACAGTGTCAAGTGTTTGTTTCGGACAAGTATTCTCATCAAGTCAAAGAATCACCTCCGTCTCTTTAAAATTGGTTTCAGCATGAAGTCTTTTTTTTGAAGACATATTAGGCAGGTCAGTGGCTTCCTTTTTTCCCCCCTGTATTGAAAGTAAAGCCACTGCTTCTGGTCAGAGTGAATGACTGATTGTATCTTTGCTGCTCAGCACAGATACAAATCAGAGATGTTTTGGAAAAACATACTACGAGGAATAAGCTCTCCCCCTTTCATGTTTAACTCAACTACTGGAAAGACAAACACTGGTAAAAGAAAACAATTCAATCTTTCAGCCTGGCTACATAATGTATAAGGAAAGCAACACAAGCCTCTTCTGATGCAGTATACTGGCCAAACAAATTGAGTTATCACTATACAAAGTCTGATCTCAACTCAGTCAGGTAAAACCAGGCTTATGTGGACAAGAAGCTCATACATATACAGATGAACACAAGCATGCAAACATGCATATAGACACTAAAAAGAAGGCTGCTGTATGGAGGGTGATCAGTGTGATCCATTACAGTCCCTAGTGGAAAACACACTTAGACCACCACAAGTGGTTTAACCATAAATGGAGAATGCCATGGTTAAAAAAAACAGACAAAACAAGCAAACAAAAGAACTGAGATTAGAATGAACATTTTATTTTCTTAAAAAAGGATTTTGGTGATTTTGTTTTCATTTATCATTTAGTCATTGCTTTATCTTATTTGCATTTCTGTGTTTCCTTTTTTTCTGCTGGACAGCTACGTTAAACTTGATCAGTCACTTCTGTTTATATTAAGTAAAAAAAGTGATCATGTTTCCCCAACACTCCCTCCTTTACATTAACTATGTTCCACAGAGCAAAATGCAGTGAGGTGATTGTTTGAATCTGGTTCTAGCTTGTTGACAAGCATTGCACTCCAGTGAACAACGCAGACTAAACAAGACCCATACTAGCAACTTCCACTAACTGCTATACAGCCTACTGTATAGGCCTCTATAGCTTATTCCCTTTCTATGTGCAGGCAGGTACAATAGTGACAAAGACAAAAAGCCATCTTCCTGTGCAGTACAGGCATTAAGCAGTGAGAGAATCATTGGTGTGTGAGAGATGAGAGGGAATGAAAGATGTTTATATATTATGCAAGCCCAACACATAAGAGACTATTAATATAATGACATTTTTTTTTCTCTTATTAGTTTACATTTAAGATCTCACCCTCAACTCTTTTACTCTGTTATTTCATTCATAATCTCTAACCTACCCCCTACCCCCCCTCGGTAATAAATGAACAATTGCTGGCTGAGCCAAAGGAAAAGAAAACAGAAACTGGCGTCTGCATAATCTTCACCAGCAGTGCTGCCGTGTCCTTCTTTGAGTTGAATCCAGCTCAACTGAACTGCCTCATTTTATTGTGGACCTCTTCAAGCCCACCGAATCCTAATGCAGATGCAAAGTAGAGCACAGTTTGGCTTAGGAACACAAAATATCAAACACAAATGGCACCTTTTCGGATAATAAATGATTTAGATACGATTGTCCTCATCAGATTTCACATGGTCTTGGGGCCGGGGAAAATAAAGTCGTATTTCCTTTTATAGCTGATGGGCACAGAAGCAAGTAACCCAACAAACTCATCAGCAATCAAGCAGCCAGACCTAAAGATATATTTTCAATTCATTCCAACTGATAGGCAAAATCCCAGCCTCTCCGCCAGCCTGACTCTGTCAAACACAAGCACAACAAGCCTTCAATTTCCAAAAAAGTTTCTCAACTCTGTAATACATCATTACAAGAGCCCAAACACACTGACAGGGCAAGACAGGGGGAAACGTATTGTGAAGACCAGAAAAAGATAAGATAAAAGGACCTAGTAGGTCAGCAGATCTAGCATACATAAGAAGCAGAATCATTGCAGCAACTTTGCTTCAAATCATCAACCAAGAACTTAGAAGTAAGTTACTTCTGTTTAGGAATGCATAGTAGAAGGAGTGATTGCATTTAAACGGCATTCACAAAATTTTACGCTTAATGAAAATAAAATTTATCCTAAGATAAGCAAGAACAATGTGTCTTCTCTACACTGATATCACAGAGCCTTTCAACAGTGACAGATAGACCAGCCATGGCAATGCATGGCAATGGCAAGAAATGAGTGATATACACATGCCGAATATTTATCAGAGCTCTACCAAAACACAACTGGCTGATCAAAGTATTAATAGCTTAGATATCCGGTCAGTATATACTGTCATGGTCATTTTTATTATTGCGTGAGAAGATCAGGTGACAACCAACAAGCTATGCTACCATTGAGCAATACAATAAGATCAAGTCACTCAGTCAAGTCAGCAGCTGATCCACGGGACATGCAGCCCCAATCAAAGCCACAACCACACCCAGAAGCTACTGGTGGTAAGTACCCTATCACACCAGAAGCACACTTGTGGTATACACTCACACAGTTCAGTGAGTCACTCAATGAACTAGAAATGCAAACGAGGTCTAGGTCACCACTGTGATCAGCAGAGTGATAGGCTTTAGCTTGCCCTTGATGGAAGAAAAAAAAAACTAACCAACAAACCAAGAGATAAGATAAAATTTGAAAACAAGCTCATAACTCAATTTGCTACGACTCTTATTCTATAGAGAGAATGTTTTACCTCGTGTAATCTTATGGGACAAGAGTAAAATCTTAGTTCATGATATCTAGGGCAGGTTCTTGCAAGACAACACTGACTTAACAGGACACTTAAAAGTTGTTTTATCTTGCAGCCTGACAATTTTCAAATTCCAGATAGTGTGGGTGGAACAGTGATTTCCACAACAGATGTTTTTTCTAAGTTTCATCAGATTACCAAAGAATTGTGCTGTCTTGACATCAATGACAACCATTTTTTGAAGCATGGAGAAGATTTTTAGATCCTGCTTCTGATTTAACTTTTTTTAAAATACTGAAACCTAAACACTATTGAAGTTCAGATTTTATGAGCTGTCTATATTTGTAAATCTTAGACAGAAAAGTTCCCTTATAGTCTCCACACAGGTGTGCAAGGTCACTAAAACTATGCTGTTAGATGAGCAGCCAAATAGCATCCTTTTCATTAAAGAAAAAAAAAATCTAATCAAAGAATTTTTCATGACATCACTTTTTTTGTTGATGTTGTTTTTGGGTTTTTTTTTTTTTTGCCATTTTATAATTTTACCAATAAAATAATAGTTTAAAAAAATCGGGTTATGAAAACAACCATTAGCTACTGGTCAGCGTTGTCAGGTTTAGTTCAGCTGTGTAATGAATGTGTAAACGCGTGTTGTACAATCTACTTGGCCGTGAACTAAGCCAAACATACTAATTGTACACAGTAACTGTAGAAAGTGCCGTACTACCATCAAAGGTGAAACTAACTTAGGAGGGTACTCAATATGTGGTTAAAAAAAAACTATAATCACTAAAATCTTTTCGTGGTTTTCTTACCCTATTCTTGGTTGAGAACAAAACTATGTTAAACC
>JAQNCA010000025.1:15329392-15345239 GCA_029783725.1 Acanthurus tractus
TTAACAGGACACTTAAAAGTTGTTTTATCTTGCAGCCTGACAATTTTCAAATTCCAGATAGTGTGGGTGGAACAGTGCAAAGGTGAAACTAACTTAGGAGGGTATTCAATATGTGGTAAAAAAAAAAAAAATGGTAAAAAAAAAAAAAAAACGTCATTCTTTTCGTGGTTTTCTTACCCTATTCTTGGTTGAGAACAAAACTATGTTAAACCACCCTCACCACCCTATGCAGTTCTGAGAAAAAAAACAAACTACCGCAAATAGTTGAATAGACCAACATGAAAGGACAGAGGTGTTTTGATGGTATTGCTTGCTTACAAAACAGCAGAAGTTGACATCACCTGCTTCACCTGCAGGTACAAGGCTGTAAAAGGTTTCTTGGTATTCCCTGAGATGACAGTGACAAAAACTTAAACACTTGGTACAAACTGTGAGGCAGTCAGCCAACCCATGACATCATCTGTGAAACAGGAGATACCAAGCTGAGCAGGGTGTTTATTCAGTGAAATGGTAGATCTCCACCAGTCAGAGAAGGCTAAGACAGAGGCATGTCTAGATGTGTGTAAATGCTGTCTCTTTTTAAGTGTCACACAGTCAAATCATTATAAACATTCAACTCTTCTCATCTGCTGTTTACCCATCTTTATCAGATTTTTTATATGTTTACCATCATCTGACTAATCAGGCCAACAGCTATTAATAACAGAGGCTGATAAGAAGTTTTAGAGGTGAAAAGCTGCTGAGGGCAGACATTGGGGTAGTCAGACTTTAAATCTTGTAAAAGGCAGACACCAGAGAGTCAGTCATGCTAGAAAGCAATCAATGATGCATGGACAAGTAGTATGCTAACAGGGTGAGATGGGTGAGACCCACAGTCAGTGCAGCGGGCTGTTATGCACCAGCAGACCTGCCAACTACAATTAGCACCATGTGACCCAGTCAGAGAGAAAGCTCTGTAAGAGCGGAGATGTAGAAAAGAAAGAAAAGCAAGAATGTGACACTTGAGAATAACATCATTTAACACATCGCGGATTATGGCGTTTCATAATACCGAGCCAGTTAGCAGCTTTAGTCTCTAAGCCAAAGGGGGTGGGAGGACGAGATGAAATACATGAGATAGTTACAACGCACACTAGCAATTGAGGACTAAAGTTAGCTTTGACTTACACGACTGATCACTTTCTAACAGTAGATGTAAATAACGTTACTTAAAATAAAACCTCCTCGTAACAGAGGCAACGCCTGAGCATACCAGGAAACGTTAACAGATGTAAATAACAGAACGTATCGCTAACACTAGCTAACAATCACCTGTTGAGCCTCAAAGTCTGCAGCCAGCAGCAAAGAGTAAAAAAAAAAGGAAAACACAGGGGAAGCTGGAAGATTTGCAACATTCAAATACAAAGAGCGTTGTGTTTGTGTGTTTGCCTGCTCTTTTATATAAATTACTTCTCTAAGCTAATTAAAGCGAACTGCTTACCCAACTAACCTTGTTTTTCAAATAGAAGCGGTTGTGGGCAGGCTAACGCGCTAGCAATAAGTGGCTAATAGTTAGCGAGCTACACGTTAAGAGTGACTGCGGTTTAATTTTGGCAAGTTTGAAACAACATTAAAAAACGAATACGCTTAAAAAGTGGGCTCTCCGTGTTTACACACTGATTCAAGCCATACATCACCAAACAATTAGAAGGAGAATGCAAGAAGCGTCTAACTGGCTGTGATTAGCATTTAGCTGTTTCGCTAGCGGTCAGGATGCCCGAAAAGTCCATTGAGCGAAACAACGGGAGTTATCCACCTGATCCCGCTTGAGACCATCGCTACAGTAGCTGCCTCTTACCGTTTCAACAAGACCCGGGTCTATCTGAACCATCTGCACCCTAAAGGGAATGTAGTCTGCCGGACAAATAGATTAATCAGTTCTGCCATTGAGATCAACAGCAATAAGTATCCCACATTCTTGGTTTTGTCCACTTTTGTGTCCTACTCTCACTGGGAACAATCTCTGGCATACAAACGACGCATTCCACAGGCTGATTCTCGGCTGAATCCCCACAGGGCTTGGTTCAAATTAAAGGGACACTGACTTGTTTTCTCACGTCCTTGTGGATGTGTGTGTAACACCACAACAAGTGTCAAAACGTTGGATTTTTAACCTTAATTCATCCTCGCAGCCATGCATGTTGAATGAAAAAACGTCTCAGTCAAAGAGCAAGATACAAAAAGCTCTCTTATTGGTTTCTAGTTAATGTCGAGGAGAAGAGAAGCAGTGAAGACAATCACACTGGGTGTGTGGTGCCCTTTGCCTTGTGAAATATGCCAGAACAACTTTGTTTAATAAGCACACTATTAAAACAATCATACATTATAACCCATCCTGCCAGACTGCAGGATTTATAAATGTTCTGGACATATTATGGTCTTTGTCTCCCACAGAGCAGAAGGAACAAGGAGACGTATTAGGTTACAACCATGAAATAATGAAATAATAATGACTAACTAATGCTTTCCTTGAAGCACTCAAATGGTACTAATATTGAGAGTAGTCTGTTTCTTTGCTCTTTGTTGAAACTTTATTTGTTGATGTGAAATTCTCCACCAACAGACCACATGACATGGGAGAAGTCAGGCTACTAATTGCAAGCATGTAAACATTTGGTGGAATAGGTTCATGCAGCTGATTTGACCAGCTCGCTGTATGTTGAGGAAACTCCACCCTGGTGGAGTTTTAAAGCATCGCTCCTAAAAGATGGTACATTGACTTTAATATGAGACATGGAAGATTAGTCTGACTTCAAGTGCAGTGTGTAGCCTGATCGTTTAACAAGAATAAAACTTTAATTTAACTTTAATATTTAATAAAGGTGAAAGACCTTTTTTTTTCTGACAGTGAGAGATAAAGTGAGTAACTGACTCTGTGTGTAGTCTGTGTGTGTGGTAAATACAACTTAAGCTAAATTTGGTATGAGTTTAACCACTGGACTCACAAACAGTTTTACATGTCCTTCACTGGGTATTGCTGGCTTATCGGCTGACTTGCAGGCTGCAAAGGAGTGGCATAAAAGCAGCAGAAAAAAAAGGAGCCGTGGGGTGTTGAAAAGTACTGTGCAGGTTTACTTCATGGGTGGATGCAGGGCCTGCTCTCAGCTTGCAAGAGTTTATCCAACCCAAAACACGCATAAAATGTGAAATATGTTTAAACCCAGAGGAAAAGATTCAAGGCGTGCTGTAAGTTCACACAAACAACTATAAGAGGATGGGGTTCATACATCAGTTAACACTTTGAAAAAAGTGAGAGAAGTTGTGCATAACATTACCAACTGTATTGTGTGAACCTGTGAACAAAAGTGCAAAGATCAAAGTACAAAAACAAAAGTGCAAAGTGAACATCATTGTGTTTTAGTATGAGACACCTCCGTAACTTACACACTGGTTTAAGAGGAACTGAAAGAAGGCCCCTTCTTCTTTTCTAAATTGGTTGCAAAAGAAATGATTGCTTTCTTGGCTTTGACATAACTATGTGTCAAAGTGAGCTGTAATTTTACATACTAAAGCACCTTTTGCAGAGGAAAAAAAAGTATTTGACTATGTCTTGAATCATTAAGAAAAGTTTTATGATTGACTACAGTTCCTGGGTGTGCATACGTGATCATGTTTGTGGGTGGCTCTGTTTACTTTGTCTGTGTGCTTTAGTGCTCCAGCAGGTAGACAAGCGAGCATGCACGCAGTAGCATAAATAGATGTGTGTTTGTGTGTGAACAGAGCACCTGTGCATGTGTGTCAGGCAGCAAACAAGCGTGGGTGCGTTTACGTCCGTGTACGCCTGTGGCTTGTGCTGTTACTCACTCAGGCACTGCAGGCCATGCTTTTTCTGTAGGGCTTTGCTGCACAGTGAGCAGGTGGCACAGCTGGAGAAGGAACCTGGCACCAAATGATGACTGTTGCTACTGCTGCATACTTTCTCTTTGGCCTCCTTCCCCTTCTCTTTCTGCTGCTCTTTTTCTCTGTTCTTACCCTGCAGAGGAACAAGAAAATCAAACACTAAGTAAACTGTTTACATGTCTAGAATTGATCCTAAAAATAATAGAAATTTTAAGCTCTTAAAATTATTTTTTAATGGTGGATTTGAGTTAAGTATAGTTTACCTTATCTTTATTGAAGGAGCCAGTCATCCTGTTCCTCAGAGAACTGAGAGTCCTCTTCACTTTAGTGCCCTTTTCCACCTTCTCTGCACTATCCTCTTTGTCCTCATTCCTGGTCAAAGTAGCAGAGAATGATACACAGACTAAATAAATAAATGCAATCTCTTAATGACAGTTGAATAATCAATATCATCCAGAGATATTTTTTTATCATCTTAAAAAAAACCTTGTATATCTAGAAAAAGCTTAAGTCAAAGCAAGATAACTTTTGCCGTCACAGGGAGTGTTACCAGGTTACAATGTGGCCTAATAAGAGTTTCGGTTCATAATGCAAGAAAGCCTAACCACGAAATATACATATACATATACATATACTTTGCGATGATAGTTTGTAAATCATCACACATGAATATGTTTTAACAGGAAAAGGATGATTTTGTTGAAAAGCCACAATTGCATCGATGAGAAACTTTATTGTGTCATTTCATCAAAACAAACCACAATACTGCAGAACTAAAAGCAGTTTTCACTTCACTGACACATAACTACCCCTTTTGGTTTTGACCATAGCCTGTAAAAACTGTCAACAAAACAAAACACCTCTGTGCAAATAGACAAGACATGTAGTAACCTACTAAGATTACTGTTATTAGCATGCAACTCTGTGGAAACGCTTAACTTCATTCAAAGCTTCCATTATTTTAAACATTTCTGCAGCTTTAGGCATAAAGGAACAGTGATAAGGCAAGAACTTACTCATTAGAGAGGAACTCATACCAAGTGACATTTCCTGACTCCTTGGTGTTGGATCTGTTCCTCTGCTTCGCTCTGTGGAAAAATTAAGATTATTTCAGTGCAGGGGGAGACTTGGTTTCAGTTGAAAACAGGCCCAAATAACCAAGAGAGACTTTAATCACAGCACATGTCAACAGTGTTAAGAAAAATAAAGACAGTCTAAGAGCAGGCCTATTACATGGTCTAGACAGTGGTGCTCTTAAAAGAGATGGGTGTCACGCAGTCACATTTTCAGGTGAGTTCAGTGTCAACCAATTTTATTGTGACATCAAAAAAACACGGAGCCTTTATGGGAATTGGGCACATGCAAACACACATGCATGCACATAAATACACACACAAACGCACATATACAGCTAAGTGCCCCTCCCAGTCACAATCTGGCTCTCCTGCTGCTTTAAACACTGTGATGGCACTTGAGTGGTAGTAGGAGCAAGCAGACCTCCCTCTCCTGTTTACTTACCCATGGTACTGCTTTAGCTCCTGCAGAACTTTCTGTACCATCAGCCTAAGACAAACAAGACACTAAGGCTGAGTGGGGACTGCAAGGGGAGAGGAGAGGGCAAGACAGCTGGGAGCTGGGTGTCAAACTGTGATCTAGAGACGAAAACTCCCTTGTCTGCTGCGTCCGAACAACTGCCAGTGCACACATATATTTTACACACACACACTAAGGGGCCATCTAAGGAGCTGGGAGAGAGGACTGTAGGAGGAGGAGGTTTCAGACATATGACATGGAGCAGAAATGTCAGGAGGGAATGGGGAAAGCCCCCCAGCTATATGGGAGTCAGAGAGCTGTAGCAGACTATAACAATTTACAACCAAAGAACAGTATGTGAACTATTGTTCTGAGCCATCCGGAAGCTTCAGGTATAATTTACAAAACACAAGTGATTAACAGTTGCCCTCTATGAATCAAACCATAGGAGTGTCTTTTTGTTTCCTGTAAGGCTGCAGTAAAATATTCCCGCATGTAAGGGTATAAAAGGGGTGTGTAACCCAAATTAAATTGCAGTTGTTATCAGTGACGGTGTAGACTTACATATGGCTCTGCCCTTCAGAAGAATGCAAGTTTTCTTCTGGGTCAAACTCCTCTGCTGCAGTGGGGAAAGACAGAACATTGAAACAGAATGAAAACAACTGCCTGCTGAGTGTTAAACACATAAACTAACATGTGCTCCACATGTACAAACACTCAGCCCCACCTCCTGCCGCCCGTGCAGCCTGTTTGGACGTCTGTACAACATGAGAAATGTGTGCAGCACGGGAACATTCATCTGTGGCGAGGATGTCTGAACGGGAGTACAGATGTCTGCCAGGCGCACCAACAGCCTGAAAGCATTCATGAATAAACACACATGTACATCACGTGCACACCTTCACCTCCCACACACAGCTGAAATACCTCTAATGATAACTTTTACTTACAGGAGCATTCAGAGTTGGCATTTTACATTCAATCATTTGATCACATTTGTCTGTTTTTTTGTTTTTTTTGTAGTTTGCAATTTGTCACAATTTTACCCATTTTAAGACTTGTGTACTTATTATTTGATGTGAATTTTCTAAGTTCTGGCAATCAATCAGCCTTTTTCCTATAAAGGGTGATTCTGGCAATATTCCTAATGACAACAAATTTACTAAAATGTCAAACAGCAACAAGAAAGTCATCTATGTTATCTGCATAGTAAAAGCCTGATGTATGATTTTCCTCTGTGCCACAGAGCTCCTTTTTTGTCCCAAAAACTTTAAAACACAAATAAGTCACACTGTTGCACTAGGAGTCATGTTCTATCATTACCACATACACATGCACTGTTTATTTTGAGTCACTCCCACACACACCATCCCACACCACCATGTTGCTGTAATTACTTACCAGAGCACCAAATGTCTATTCTTCCGCAGCAAAAAATAGTACCGAACAAATGCACTAGTTCCAGATGTTTACATAACACTCGCTAAAAACTTCAGTTTACAACATGGGAGCTTTTGGATCCAGCCTCAAGTGGCTATTTAGGAACTGCATTTAGTGTCACTTCACATTTTTTATTATTCCTGGAGGTTGCTAGTTGGTATGACCTTGAATGCCACAGATGGTGTGAGAAAGGCTACAGTTAAAAAAGGAAGTGACTTCTGCTTGTCTTGGTCTTGAGATCAGATTTGTCGACAATAATATATGTAATATGTCATGATTTCTGTACTACCATGCGTGTGGCCCGAGCTCTAGGACAGGGGACCACCAGCCTTAGACCATCTGTTTCATCTTCAGGACAATCCAGGGTATGCTCCTGGATGGACTTGAAGAGACTTCTCTGTCTCTCCTCGTCATCATCCCTCTCTCCATCACTGTCGATAGCCATGGTATCCAGACTGAGCCTGGCAGCACAGCCACAAACACACACACAGCAGAGAATTAGGCAATGACATAAACCTAAGTAATCAAATAAAAAGTCTGACTGAGACATTGTGTAACCTGTGTTTATTTTTGTGTTGTTTTTTCTGGTTTCCTTGTTCATGAAATATTTTGGTGCTCTGTTCTAGTTCAGCCTTGACTGCATATTTATAATTTGTGAAAAACCAATTTAACCACCAGAAACACTCAGAGAGTGATACTGTTGAATTTCAATTATGAGGCAGTGACACATGAAAAATGAGAGACATATGGCTCATCAGACAAATGCATTTTGGATGTAATTATATTCATCCATAAGAGACTTTTTCCTCCAACTCTTTCCATCCATCTGTCTTACCTTCTTCCCAGACTAATGGGGGACACAGGGACACCCCAGCTGTGCCTCCGAGACGTTGACATGGATCTCACCAGTATAGGTAAGCAGTCCATGTCTGGCTCTCCATCAAAATCCATACTGGGTTGCTTCTGTACTGTCTCTGATTCTGTTATTTCTTTTGCTATTTCCATTGTTTCCAGTAGCCCATTCAGGTCAATTGTCAAGCTAAGCCCGGCCGCAGGGCTTGAAGAGTCACCGCTGTCAATGATGCAACCTGGTGATAATTTAGGACTAAGCTGAGTAATAAAAAAGTTGTGATGAGGTTCGTCTGCAGGGTGTTTGTAGGGGAAAGGGCGTGGTGCATCAACCTGAGGCGAGTATGATGTCAAAGAAGTCTGTGCTGGTTGGTTGATGGTCAGATTGTCCGTGTTTAGGGACTTTTGTAGGCCAACAGTTAGGGCTTTGCTCCCTGGGACTGTGATTACTGTAGATGCAGTAGATAGAGAAGGTGGGATCCCTTCCTCCAGGTCTTTAAAGTACTCAGAGTCTCTGAGGGAGGAGCTGAGGCCTGGCAGGTCCTCTACACTGTTGCTCACCTCTGCACAGGGGCAGTCGTAGTCACTGACTACTGAACAAGTATCCTGCAACTCAGCAAAGGAGGCAAGAAGGCAGAAAGGAAGCAGAGTGGAACCAGAGTGGAACCAAGAAAAAGAGGTTACAGAAAAAAAAGAAAGAGGATAGACATGAAGAACACAGAGAACAAAAGCAAGATATTTTGAACATCAGCTAAAATCTAAAATCTAAGTAACACAAAGCTAGGAGTGTAACCATGTTGTGAAGCCATATTTGTCAGAACTGTTTTGGGCTAAATGCTAATATGAGCATGCTCACTATGACAACAGAATAATCTCTAGCAGGTGTAATGTTTGGTTGCTACCTTTCTGAAGAAGGTTAGCTTGCTAATGTTTGCTAAACACAAAAAAACAGCTGATCTTGACAGGAAGGTTTTTGTCCTGCAGGCATTTGGTCATAAATTAAAAGTGAAATTGAACACATTAATGGAAGTAGACCAAAGGATAGAGGATATCAGTAGTGGGACGGAGGGTCTCAATGTCTCAATGTTATTTCAAATGGGACCGAAGTGGTAGACTGATGGGCTGACAGACATGCTGGTAGCATGGCTAAAAAAGAACACAAAACACTGAAAAATAAAATGATCCACATTAAGAATATAGAGCTTTACCTGGTCTTCATTTGTGTTACCAAAGAAGACATCTTCAGCGATGGAGGCAGGGGATAATGAGGAGGAGGAGCCTGTCCCACTGGGAGCATGAGGCTGCACACTGAGCCGGGCACCGGGAGGATCACAGGGCTGGCTACAAGGCTTGCACTCTGATGCTGAAACATAACGGATAAAATGTGAATAAGTTTTAATTATCCCCCCCCCCCAAAAAAAACATTAACTTCACCAGTTCCATACAGAGGAAATGAGCCAAAAGAAAGGTAGACTTCAAAAGCTTCACAACACCTGTGTTAAAAATTTGAGTGATTTTGTACGGAAAAGCTTAGCTATAGCCTTCGCTGCAGCCTCTAACTGAAAGCTCCTCTACATTTCCACTGCATAAACAGATTCCTTAATTCACACGATGCCACAAACCACTGTCATCACTGTGAACTGCGGGCCAGCATTTGTCTCCATGTTAGTGGTGGTGAGCAGGAGATTATTCCTGAATGAACATTCAGCAGTCTGAGAAGCTGCTCGTGATATATCATAATAATATAGTAGTCGAGGTTACATGATGGAAATGGACTGTGCTGAAGCAAATACAGAGTTTGGTAATCATTTAAGGTAAAAAGGTGAGTAAATATAACTTTTTACATTTTACATTAACAAAAAAAAAAAAATTTATTAGCGTCTCATGGTGGCTGAGGAAGTCTGTTAAGGCGCTTGTGTGTGTAATATTCACTGTTAGGGTTTCAGGCACCACCATGCCCATCTGAGGAGGGGAGAGCCACAGCTACAACAGGTTACATAAGCCTCATTTCATAAGGGACGCCTCCTGTGAACCCAAGCCTTAGCCTAAGCCAGCCTGGCTCCACACAGGCTGACTCAATTCTCCTCGAATAGATCTGCTTTGTTTCTGTTTCCTGTGAAGGTGGTTTTTACTGATTTAACATGACCATTGCAAACAGATATTGTGCAACACAGCTGCCACTAATGCTATGCAAGTCTTCATATGTTAAATAGTATATTTGATATTTTAGTAATAAAGGAATGGTGAAAGAGATGCAAGAAGACTGTAAATGGAGACAGTCTGGATTATAAAACAGATACACAAAGCTGCCCTTGACGTTGTTTTATAAACAGATATATGAGCAGTCATGGAGCAACATAATTATTCATTCAGAGTCATGTTTCTGTCCACCTGACAACTGCAAGTTCAATATTCTCTCTCCTTTAGGCTCTGATTTGATCATCATCAGCTTCTTAGAAAAATGTTTCACTCTTTAGCAGCAAAAAGCTCTAATAAATTTTCCAGCTAGTTGCAATCTCTGCCTGTTATTTGGTGCTGAATAGATGGTGAATGTTTGCTTACAAGGTTGATCTGTTGAGCTGTGTAACTGAACAGCAAATCTGCAAGCAAAAAGATGCTGAAACACTCCAAGGAGAAACACTTTGTTCATAACATATTATTTTCGTTATTTATTAGGTCATGCTGGCTATGTTTACAAGATATTTAACATCCTAAGTGAGGGTTTATATCTGTGATATCTGACATCATGGGATGGATTAGCTCTAAAGTTCCCTGCACCAAGGCTGCTGTCCTGACGGTCGTTCTACTTTAGAGCTTTTTCTCATTGACAATTTAAATAAAATATGTGTTTGTTTTAGGCTGTCTGCATGTAAAGAGTGTTCTGTGAGGTTCGCTCTTCTTCTTGTGAATATTTTGTTTGCATGTAATGTAGTAGACCTCAGGTAGTTCTGTGCAGTGGGATAAAAAGCAGACAGGCCACACTCAGAGTCCTGTACCACGTCCTGCTGTAAACCGGCAGCATCCAGTCCTCTCCTCAGGGCGACAGCCAGAGATGCTCTCACATAAACAACCAGACACTAGCACTGTAGATCTAATTTCTATATTACTAAATCACAGCCTGAGGCTGCAGGGGTGGCAGTGTCTCTGCCGGAGGGAGAACCCGTTTGCGTCCAAATCCCACTCCTGTAAAGTGTAAACTGAGACGTTCGGTGCAGACAATGCGCCTGCTTGATGCTCTCTTGTAGTGCTGCTGTAGCCTTTTATGGTTGGCCTCTCATATCTGCTAATACACTACACACGACTGAAACATCACTGTGTGTGTGTGTGAGAGAGAGTGTGTGTGAGCATGTGCACAGGTGTATGTGTTTTGGCACTGTCATAGTCAGCTGTTTTCCCCAAAGTTTGGCTCTGTGTAATAAATGGGTGGTCTGCTCCTAAAACAACTGTTTGACTATTATTACTAATAGATCACTAAATTACATTCACACCTTGCTTAAACTTTTTAAATCATTACACTCACTGTCACATTTTGTTTTACATTTATGTTGCACTGTTCCTCTTTTCTCCACGCTGTATTACGGTAACTTCTGTCTGCTCTGTGCATGTGACACACGGTGTGCTTGGTGTCTTCGAAGAGGGATCCTTCTTTTGTTGCTCCTCCTCTCTCACTTTTTCCTTGTTAAATGTTTTTTGTGAACCTTTTCCTTAATAACAGGTGTAATAAACTGAAAATACTGCACATTTTTGCCATACAATGTTTGGATTATGGGCTATATCATAAAATTTGACCTGAGTTAGCTTTTCTTGACTGAACACTTGAACAAAGTCATGAAAGTTTAAGCAAGGAATTGTACTGCCACTGGTGCCTGAATGTTATGTATAGCAACTATAAAACATATTGCATGTTGACTTGAAGGGTTTATTTTGACCAAGCCGAGTTGATGATTTTTGTAATGTTTGAAAAAAAACAGCCATGATGGTTCTGGTGAGTTTTATTTTGTTTCTGTTGAGTTTGAATGAAGTGTTTTGTATGATAATAAAACTGCTGTTTCTTCAAATGGAGTCTGGTGGCTTTGGCGAGAGGAAGACAGCAGCTGTTTCTACTTAAACGAAAAGAATCTTATTTTTTTAACAAAAGGTCTGCATCTGTAGACATCCTTTCAACAGTGTTGTCTGACACTAACAATAACATCTTGGCCCTGTCTGTGGCAAAAATAAACACTTTTAGTGCATGGAATATGACAGTGTGCAATTGCCCCAAACAATTACATTGCAGCGCACTTTGCTGCTGCCAGCTGCAGTGCTCTCTCTCTCTGTACTGGGACAATTTTAAAAAAAACTGCTGCCCCTATGGGAAAACTGGGTTCAGATTAAAGAAAAAAGTTACCCTTGAAAGGCAAAATATGTGTCCACATTATGTAAAACCCCTGTTTGCGTCTGTGGTGATGATGGAAGAAACACTAACAAAAATGTGACAAAAAGGAAACGAGGGCAACACGTGTTCACCACAAAGCACACTGTACTCATGTCGGCAACATCTACATGATGATCACAAGAGGAAGAAGTCAAGTATCATATGATGCGGCCTGTTGGTGATTTATGAGTGGTGTTTTCAACAGAAACTTGTACAATAAATGTCTTTCTAGATATCATGATCACACGTGCATAAAACCACACACACACACACTCAGCCCATATATTATCTAACTACAGGAGCCACAGATGAAAAAAAAAAACTAAACCTCTAAATCCTTTTGCATCAATAAATCTTTGATTACTTTGTCTCTGGGACAGTGTTTGGATTAAAGTTACAGTGACCATTCAGTACCTGGACGATTCTCTGACTGGCGCACAAGTGTCTGTTGCCTCAGCCTGCGTGTGTGTGTGTGAGTGAGACAGATGTTACGTGCAGGTGAAAACAGAACACAGAGGCTTTTAGATCTGAGGTTGAAGCGCACATCAAAACAGCTGTCATCTCGCACATCTCTTTGATCACACATTCGTGAGACTACTGTTTCAAAGCGCCGAGCTGCACAGGCGTTTCTGCTGAAGCAAAATGGAAGTGTCCTACGCAGCTTCTTTATGTCTTTACAACGCTATATTCTTCTGTGAAGATACCAGCATGGAAACAGAGAACATGGGATAGCTCAAGTTCTGCATCATGAAAGCAAGAGAGTTGAACAGAAATATATGTCTGTAAAGTTTGTGAAGCTCCACTTGTCAAACTCTATTATTTTAATGGATTTACTCAGAAAAATTTAAAAAATAAACCAGTGCATCACCAAACATCTTTAAAAAAAACCCTTCATTTTGGCTGTTGACTCAACAGGTTAATGTGGCAGCACCATAGTCAGTATCATCACACAAACAGATACTTTCTGATTAATAAGAAAATGTGTCTGTTGAACAAAACATACACGGTGGCGTTAAATGAACCACGGTTTGAAATGACTCACTGAGCTTTGCATCAAACTCTCATCAGATACTCTCTAATCTGTCACACACACCACAAAGCCCAAATCAGGCCAAACAGCCAGCACATCCTCCTAAGGTCACCTGTTCTCAACCTCTGGCTGAGAAGCAGCTCGCTCCTCTCTTTTTCCCAGTTTTACTCACACTGCCTTCCCTCTGAACAAACCACCTGAAGCAGAATCAAAACATGAAACCAGATCCCAGCCGTACCTCTCTTGAAGGACCATCTCTTCATCCAAAGTTTGGAGAAGGAGGGCCAGGAGTGGTTAAGAGGAGAGTCCGCCATACCAGCAGCGCCGTGGGGAGGCCAGCTGGAACTGGGAGCTCGAGCACACTGGAGCTCCTCTGGCACCCAGCAAGAGGAAGAGAGGAGAGAGAGAGAGAGAGAGAGAGAGGGGGAGAAAAGAAGAGGGCAGAGGAGGAGAGGGAGGGAGGGGAGTCGAGTGAGACAGAGAGAGGGAGAGAGAGAGTCCAGGGTAAGGCACGGAGAGCTGCTGCTGGTTGGGGATTACCTCCTCAAAGAATCCAGTGGAGAGAGAAAAAGTGCAGGAGAGCCAAAAAGGTGACAGTGAGAAAAGAAAAGAGGCGTGGAGGATGGAGTGTTTTGCTTCTGCTAGTTTCTTACAAAAAGTTCAGACAGAAATTGTTTTTTTTAGAGATTTTATTACCAGATTAGCAGCGCTGGAAAGTAACTTAGAATCAAGTACATTTCCTTCAAGTAAACTTTGACCTTATACTTTAAACTTTGACTGTATACTTCCACTGCACTACATTCCAGTAGGAAAGAATCCAAATTTTGCTCTGCCACAGTTCTTCTTCTACAACTGCTGACAGGATGGCAAAGAAAGGGAGGTGATGAATATTTAAATTGTAAAATATCTCAATAAATGCACTTTAAAAATCATGCTGTACCATTCCACACTGGCTCAAAGATGCAATTGTTTTAAGGAAATGGAGCAGAAACAGAAAAAGAGAAGGAAGAATACGCAATGAAAGTATATGGTAATGATACACGCAGGATTTTTTTTCTTATTCTGAGTCACTGGGGTTCGAACCACCACATCCTTTATGAAGAAGTCGTGAAGGCGTGTGAAGTCTTTTAAAAAATGCCAACAGAAACTGTGCAGACAAACGATCTTTTCACAGGAGAGAGCATGTCTCTAACCGTCACAGACACCAGACACAGAGCCTGACAATTGTTGCAACCATCGTGCTTCGTACAGTAATTTGCACAAGTGTAAGTATGGATGACTGTCAAGTTCAGCTCACTGCACATCAAGTAGAAAAGTCTCCTTACTTTCCCACAGACAGAAAAGGCAGAGCACTGGCACAGAAAAGACAAGTAAAAATGCATAAAGGAAGAATTCTACTGCAGAAAAAATACCTCAAAACACTCACAGTGATGAATAGGGCCCTTGTGTGCAGATCACTGTTTGAAACTTGAAAGCAGCATAAACTCCACTTACAGTCTCTGAGGGGGTAACAGATGGCAGCATGTAAATCCTGTCTTTTCACCAAAACAAGTCAGAGGGCGTAGAGAAGATGGCTTGAAGTCTTTCAGGTCTGACAGTGAGCTGTGTGAACGTCGGGCTCGTCCTCAGACTGACTGCAGAGAGCCAGCCACAGGATCTAAAACCCTGCTTCCTCTTTTCGCTGTTTTCTGTGCAGCTCAATGCTCCACACGTACAGTTTCACGCTCCGCTGCTGCT
Source organism: Acanthurus tractus (assembly GCA_029783725.1). Classification (NCBI taxonomy): domain Eukaryota; kingdom Metazoa; phylum Chordata; class Actinopteri; order Acanthuriformes; family Acanthuridae; genus Acanthurus; species Acanthurus tractus. The sequence goes on from JAQNCA010000025.1 coordinate 15,344,275, forward strand.
TTAAAACATGTTGCGGCGGCTCAAACGCTGAAGCACTGTAGCCTCAGTGCAACTGTAGCTTTTAAAAGGAGCTCTGACAAATTTCACCATCCACTAAACTGGACTTCAGCTAAAGGCAATGCATTCATGTTTGGACATGAGTGCACACATGCACCCTGCTGATGAGCTGCAGTGTTTACATGTTACTTTCTTTAATCTGTTATCTAAAATCTTGTTTTTCCCCTTCATGTTTTGCAAGTTCTTGCACTGCACGTTCTTGTGAAAGTGGGTTAGGAGGAGCAGACAGTGTTTACAGTGGTTTCAGTCAGAGCCTAACTTCATCAGAATGACTCTGTAACCGACAAGATCTCGGTGGGTGAATGAAAGCTGCAACTCGTGTGAATTCGCTGCAAGGCTTGGTGCTGAGGGGAGGGAAAGTGCTAATGAATGAAAGGATTTAACAAGCTCCAAACTGATTCTGCGAGATACAGTAAGTGATAATGCATAAACAAATGTGATATATGTACTTCATTCGGACTAAAATTGATTAGTTTAGTGTTTGTGGGTTAATTTCATTCCTTCTCCCGCAGTTGCATTGTTTTGAAATGTTGGAGAATTGTTCTATTGTTTAAATTGTTAACACAACAGGGAACACCTAAAAATCTTTGACTGGTTGTAAAAATATTTTAAAAGAAGCTTTAGGATGAGAAACTTTCTTTCTCATCTGCTGATACAGCTCATGATGCAGGTGAGCCAGGCACTTCAAACATGTGATCTGATCATTTGAGCAACCAGAAGCTGAAGTTGATGGTGATGTGTGATGGAAAAGATATAGAAATCCCATATAAATACATAAACAAAAGCAAAACTAAATGTGTGTGACAAAACAGTGAGGCAAGAAGCTTTTAGAGCTTTTTCTTAAAAGCACAATATAACATTTCTGCCTCTACAGGTTTGCTTGTTAAAATGACAAAAACAAAGTACTT
>JAQNCA010000025.1:15345339-15359597 GCA_029783725.1 Acanthurus tractus
CTGCCTCTACAGGTTTGCTTGTTAAAATGACGAAAACAAAGTACTTTGCTTGATGATGTGAGGTGGCGTAAGATCACAGGACTGCTGTGTTTTGTGTATTGTGTACCTGAGTAAGTCAGATTTGCACCACTGGCGATGAAATTCTTTAGCAACAGGCAACAAAATGAAACGCACCTTTGCCTTAAATGATAATTATGAGTTCTCAGTTTGAACATTTTTGGAAACATTTAGGATAATGTTAGCAGAAAGTCATCTTTAGGCATTTTAAGGTAGTAATGTAACATATTACATGTTTAATAAGAGGAAATCTACTTAGTTACTCTCCTCGACTGTTACTATGAAGATCTGCTTATTAGATTTTTTTCAGAGCTTTCAATTGTATCTCAGTCTTTTCCACTGAACTGATAACACTTTGTGACTGTTTGCAGATAAACGAAAGGAAGTGACTTTTAAAAAGGTTTTCTGCCTCAGTTCATAGTAAAGAAGTGCAAGAAGACACATATTCTCCAATAATTTTATTCATAATTTTAATATAAACAGTTAATTGTTGAATAATTTACACACAGCAAGATTTTTCTTTTCATATCATTGCAACATTTTCTGTACATGTCACTACTTGGCTCTCCTTTGAAAACATAGAAAAAATAAATTGTCAAGCGTTCATTTAGTCATGGCACATTTTTGATCCTGTACAATATGTATGTATTTCTGTCTTGTGTGTGTATGTGTGTGAGTGTGTGTGTATGTTCAACATGTTGATATATGTGATACATAAAGATAATGGCACATTTGGATCCAGTGTGAGGGATGAAGCGATCTCTGTGGGGTTGCGGGTTTTGGACTGTACATACACACATATACACCTGCTGTCTGCATACGCACTGATGTCTCGACATAATGTATACACAACATATCCCAAAATTAATACATCAGCATATTCATCGGCAATAAATGACATTAATAAAAGAGGTATCCTGCAAGACTACACACAGCATTCTGGGGACCACCTATGTGCACTGAGGAGAGAAAGAGACTTGAAGGATGCAGAGAGGAGGAGGAGGAGGAGGAGGAGGAAGAGGAGGAGGAGCAGCGATCATAGACAAAGAAAGCTGTGGTAAAGACTTCAACCAAGGACAACACAGACACAACTCCATTGATTTAAACAACATACAGCACAGGGAACAGGACAGAGATAAATATAAGGTACTGGTGTGTAAACTGGAGCAGACCACTGGACCGACAGATGACTCTTCACACTTATGAAGAGGCTGCTTTTTCCTCAGATTTGTCATCTTACAAACATGGTCGCCACACCTGCAACGCCTCACTGTCTGTCTTTAAACAATGGTGCATCTCTCCCTAATCGATAACAAAAATATGAACATTTCATCTTCACACCACTGACAGACAGTGCCTCATTTGTTTAGCTGAAGGTACTGATTCTCAACTGGTGAAATACGCTTGTTCACTGTCTTGCTGAGTTGATGCTAAATGATATTGTGATTCTTTCGGTTCCTTTCCTCACAGCACTGTGATAAAGGGTGCAGTCTGACCTTTCTTCAGCGCTGACACAGTGCTGCAGAGATAAGGCTGTTTATCCAGTACCACATATAAGGCTACAACTGGTTAAGTTAGCTTGGCACAAGGGGAAAAAAAGCTAGCCTGGGTCTGTCCAAATCTGTCTACCAACACCTTAAAGCTCACTTATTAGCATGTTTTATCTTGCTTGTTTAATCCAGATGAAACAAAGCTTGAAAACAAAAAAAATTTTCAGGGGGGATTATGTGTTGGACCATTTCTTTGGCAGCAAAACACATGAAACTCCAGAAGGTTAAAGCTTTTAGTCAAGAAATGGGCTTACTCATGAGTCCCCTGGAAATGGTTAATAATGTGTTAAATAGTGAGATTTTGAGGTGCTGGTATGCAGATTCTTTCACTGTTGATTGAGCCAGACTGGCTGTTTCTCCTTCATGATATTCTGTCTAAGCTAAAGCTAACCAGATGCAGATCCTTCTACAATTTACAGTACTGATCCTCTATAAGTTTCTGCAAGACAGGAAATAAGCATATCCGCAAAAATGTCAAATTATTCTTACGACACCTTCAGCTGTATAGTCTGAACTTATTAATGTATGGTTGTTACATCATCAGTTAAGGTTTTTTTTTGTTTTTTTTTGTTGTGTTTTTATTAGCTTATTCAGGATTTTATCACTCATGCTCCCTCTTCTTCAAAATGATGTGCAGTGGTCTTTTCCAGTTTTTCAACATAAAAAAACAAACACATTTTGCTAAATAAAAAGAGTCGTCTCTTGTCAGAAACAATTTCATACAACATCATTTGTGATAGGTGACATATTCGTAACACGAGAAAGGCTTTATGGGTGACATGCTGCTGTGACTAGGTGGGGATGCTGAGATGCATGACTTCTTGTCGGCCAACATTCAGAACATGCATTGGCTTAAGAGCAGGGTTCATTGCAAAAAAAAAAAGTTTCCGGCCACATACTGTTTATGTCTCGTCAGGGTTAAGCCCTCAAACTGGAGTTGTGCTGCTCCTTTTAAATACATTGACAGACGCGACTCTGCTCTTTTTTCGGTGTAGTGGGTTGTGTCATGAAAAATAAAAACAAAAACAAAAACATCCGTCTTTTTGAATTTAGAAAAAAGTTATATACACATTGATAACAATGTTAAATTCATAATGTACAAGAGTAGTAAAAGTTTACAGTCAGAAAAAGTAATTGTATTTGCCCTCCATACTTTGGCTAAAAAAAAAAAAAAAAAAAAAAAGAAATCAACATCTCTAAAATGTAATACTTTTTTCTTTTCTTTAAAACAAAACAATAATACATACAATGCTTTGTTCTCACCCTGCGCTGTGTTACTAGCATGCTCTGTCCAACCGCTTTTCAGGCCATCAGAGTTCAACAAAACAAACCTAAACTTCCCTAAAGTCAAGTGCTTTCGTTTTCAGGGGGGATCCACTGCTATTTACAGTTAAGAGCTTATTAATCAGTCCATTTCTTTAAAAAGGAAACAAAAAAATCATGAAACAACTGAACACATTTCATTTGGAAATCCCCGACTGTAATGCGATCACTTGTTAATCATAGGTTTTTGCATGTGCTTTGGGGCATCGCTGTCAATACAGACTGATGAGAAGCAAAATCAGTTAAGCATCAAATTATCAAGCTATACGCTGGTAGAGAGATAATTCATTTTCCATGCACAAAGCAAGCCAGAGCTTAGCAGAATAGAGACACAAGTTCAACAGTTGTATTTTTTCTTTTTTTTTTTTTGGTAAAAATCATCTGTCAAATAAACCAAATTACATTAATTTCCCAACAAGCAGTTTGAATATTTTTGTCACTGCTTGTACAACTAAAGAACACAGAATCTATACAAACATAATTCCTGTGTTTGAAGTGAAAAAAAAAAAAAAATTCCTCTTTAGTGATTGGTGGAGACAAGCCAGTCAGTGGCGGGTCTGCTCTGAGGAGGAGTGGACTGGGTGGGAGGGGTCAGGTGGGCTGTTAGTCTGAGCAAGGCACTATGGGCCGGGGGCCCTGTTTGCTTTGCCACCCCTGACCTGCAGTGCTCCGATCCAACCGCTAGAGGGCAGTCCAGACCACGTCACATAGAGAGAGAGAAAGGAGGATTCCTGATTATCTTGAGGGGGCAGAACAATTTCAGATTTTTTTTTCTTTTTTAAAAAAAGGGAGTTTGGGTTTTTATTGTTGAAAACTTGTCCTTGGGCTTATCATCTCCATTTTGCTTTTTGCAAGGATGCTGAGAACTTGCGCTTCAGTCAGAGTAGATAAAAGGTAAGTAGGTAGCTCTTCTTCCTCCTCATCCTCTTTATCTCTTCATCCTCCAACCACAAAGCATCAGGCTGCCTCCCTGAGTCAAAAAGTTACAATCTAGATTTCATGTCTGTTAATAGTTATTATGGCACACAGGATTGTCCCAGTCCAGCTTTTTTCCTTCCCTCCACAGTGAAGGAAAGGGGGGATTCCTCCTCTTTAAAACTTTTTAACCAGCCCAGACGTCAGTTTCCTGATCAGCCAAAACAGACCCAATCCATGGCATTGACAGAAAATAAAGGTTATCTCTTGATATTCACAGTAGAAAAAAATATACATACAGAACAAAATCGGAACAGAGAAACAGACAAATAAAACAACAAAGACTGGAGGAGACGTGGGATTTTGAAGGCTAATTGTTTTTAACCACACAGACACAGATTGACAGATTGAAGTAGAAGAGTACGGCTTTCTGCAAGACGACGGGTTTTAGTCTGGATGTGATTCAGTAAAGCATGAGGGCCCACAGCTGAGCTCGGTTAGCCTTGGCTGTAGATGATCACACAAATGCGCTGAGAGCCCAAAGACAGGTAACATTTTTTTGACTCATGTTTATGTCACATCACCAGAAACAAGTAGAGCCGCTACTGCGTACAGTCCAGAGAATTGGTTTACATGAAACGAGAGAATACACACAATAAAGCTACACTGCTTCTTCCAGCACCCAGGGGAAGACTCTGGTGAGGAAATTTTTATGAATTACAGGAACGATAAAAACACCATCCAAAAAGCCCAATTTGTTGCCTGAAGTTCCACATTTAATAAGTGCTGTGGTAAAAATTATATGGTGAGGGACAAATCTTGTAATCTTGAAAGCTTGTTCCTTAACTTTATGCCGATGACTGGAAATAAGCTCTAAAAAATGTAATAGAAAAGGTCCAAAATGCGACGGTCCGACGGTTATAGCGATAACCACCAATGACGGCTTCCCCTGGGACAGGTGAAGAAGAAAAAGAACAGAGGCAGAGGGGTTTAATACACCACAGGGGAAAGGAGTTCCTCGGCAGCGTTGGCAATGTACGATAACATGATATTATTCGAAATGATGAGTAACTGACGGGGACGATTTAGGCTCTTTAGACTGATTCCTCCATATGCACTGAGGTAGACTCTGGCCAAACACAAAGACAACGACAATTACTTACTTACTTAGTTACTGACTAACTACTTACCTAACTAACTAACTAACTAACTAACTAACTAGCTAACTAATTTGCACTCCTGCTGCTCACCACCAGCTACTCCACCTGTACAATAACAAACTAGGCTTTTACATCGCTCCACTCTCAAAACACCTTAAAAATGCTCGACTAAAAAGCTAACTGTGTTCTTCTTATACAATGACAATGATCATAATAAAATAAATATCTGGTATTTCAAAGATATGGGCACCTTCTTAATTAAAAATTGCATATGCGTGTGAACACCACCACAAGATAAGCAACCTAGGTCAAGGTGGAGACAAAAGTTATGTCCCACTTCCATTTTACACACTAATTCCAAGTATGTAGTGTGTTTAGACTGGAAAATTAAGTACACTCAAAGTACTAAGATGTGCTAACTGCCAACACAGTATGCTATTAAAGTAAGAATGTAGTATTAGTATATAGTGTGGAATTGCGACACAGCTAAGGTCCACCATGTTACTGTCATGTATGCAAAACTGATGGGCATCAGATTTGTAAAAAATTTTTTTAAACTTTATTTTCTGCTTTTATTTTCCAAACTATGTCACAGATAATTTACAAAGTACAAAAGCCCAAGATTGTAACTCCTCAGAATAATTAGCTAAAATCTACATCATAACCTCAGGTGCCTCTGAGTGCCAACAGTACAGACTCTGGCAAAACCACAGTGTCACCGCTAAAGCACAAGCTGAACATCAGTGTTCAAACCTTAACGCTGGCAAAAAGCTGAAACCAAAAGAAAACAATTTAAAAAGATAAAAACAAAAAAACTGCCCCGAAGACTTCTATTTCTTCTCTTCCAGCAAAGAACCAATTGTAAGCCTGCAAAACCAAATGTAGATGCAGCTTTGATTTCTGTGTCTCTCCTGCCTCATGAGAAAAAATACAGAGAGAGCACAGAGGCCTGTGTGTATGTGTGTGTGTGTGTGTGTGTGCGTGTTACTAGCCAATATAACTAGCCTAGACGTGGCTCTGGTTTGAGAAGGCACTGGTAAAATATGGAAGCAGCTTTTCTGCTTTCTCTGACTCTGATTCTGTGGGTTCTCATTGTTGACAGAAAGCTGCCAACACTTTGGCTATATTATAAGTGCTGAATGCTTTTCGGCTAGCTTGGCAACGACACTGGTCCGTGTGCCCAAAAAGAAGATGCTTGTCTGCTAACTGTCACCTCCCATGTCATCGACTGCTGTAGTTAGAGAGCAAGAGACGAGCGTATATGAAAGATCTGCAGTAAAAACGTATGACTTCAGTGACTTAATGACCTCAAATGAAGGTTCAGCAGTGAGGACGACTAACTTTCTGAGGCTTTGAAGGGGTACAGTTGACAGGAATGTTTATGATTCCCGGCAGGAGGGACAAACTTCAGATGTTCGATATAGTTACGAGGGAAAAAACAAGAAAAGTCTTTCATGTGTGTTTGTCCTGAATCTGATGGGGTGTGGTGATGTTATCTGTTTTGCCAGCAGGCAGGCAAAACGGGGGGGGGGGCGAGGGAATGAGCAGTTCCGACTAAATCCTGGAATGTCAGACCTGAGCGAAATAGCTGCTGCACACTGTGTCCTGACTGCCTAACTGCATGTGATAGCAGGGAAAATAATAGGATTAACAATCACTCACACACTGCCCCTCTCTCTCTCTCTCTCTCTCTCTCTCAGACACACTGAAAGATAGAGAGACTGCCGCTCTCCCTGCTACCTGCCATGGGCTCTGAATACAGTTGGAACTTTCCGTATTTCTCTCTCCAGCCCTCCACCACAAAAACGTGGAAATTTCCAACAGCCTGATTTTGAGTAGTGAGTCAGGAGGACTGAAGAAGGAGAGCTTGCAGGAGGTGCGTGTGGTGCAAAGCATCGGTACAACAATGAGAGAGGATTGTGATGTATGAATTAAATAAAACCTTCCATCGAACACTGAGGGTCCTGAACTCAGCCAAATCTCAGGCCAGACGGCAAAGAAACGCAACTCAGATTTAAATTCTGAGGACTCTTGCTGCTTTTTTTTTTTTTTTTTAAACTGCCTCATCGTCCACTTGACCTGCATTTGACTGAGAGCTGGTTTTAATTCCACCCTGCCCTCGTCCAAGCAGCACCGACACAACTGAAGAGACATTACTGTTACACGGACATAAAGAAGTACAATCACCAGGCAAAGACAAGCTCTCGACACTCCATAACCTCACTGACACCTAACGACGAATCAGCCAACCGCCTCAACCACATGAAAGACACAATAAACCTGTGATAGCGAACACACAGAGACCTCAGCTCCAGTGTGATCTGACCAGCAAGAGACAGCAGACACAGAGACAAACACACATCAGGTGCACTTCCACTTAGAAAAACCTCATTACCCTTTTGTAAAGCTTTTTTTTTTGGTATTCTTTTTTTTGTTTGTTTGTTTGTTTTTGTCCCCCCCCCGCTGTTGTTGTAGTAAAGTAGCCTCCAAACATGGACAGCTGTATAGCAAATCATGATGCAGTGAGTTGATGATATTTCAGGCCTGTCTCATGGAGAAGAGTACTCAAATTGGGGGAGGGGGGGGCGCTGGAGGCCTAAGACACAGAGAGCACTGATGGTAGATTGGTGTGATTTCTGGGGCTATAAAAATAAGAAAATTAAAAACCCAGAAAGAAACTGGTAAAACAAAAACTAGCGAAGCTTCTGATGAAAAATCTTACAAATATGAACTATGTACACAACATCAATATTTCATATATTATATATAAAATACTGGTATATGAATACCAATATTCTATATATACTATTTATATTATATATATTTATATATAATTCTATACCCACTAAAATATATCAAAGCAGCAGCTATTGGTCAGTCTGAGGAACTCTTTTGTCCAATTCTTAACTGTTTAAATATCCTTCAGCCATATTGTGAGGACACAGAAATAAAACTGAGAAAGAAAAGAATAAGAGAGAAGAGAAAATAACAATAAAAGCAAATAAATTAAAACTATTCACCAAACACCCGATGAATCTGTGTGTAGTTTGGAATTCTGCAGAACCAGAAAAAAAAACAAAAAAAAAACCCAAAAAACATTCCTCTAGGAATAGATGTTTGTTCTAGGATCAAGTCTTTGCAAGTCATCCCACCATTCCAAACTGATTAAGTCATTGTTCAAAAGGAAATTAGTAAAAGCGCTGATAGACACTTCTCTTTGTTTATAGGCCACATACAAAAAGGCCACTATCTGAGTAACAAGATTTCACTTGGAGAAAAAACAATGCACAGAAATGTGGACATGCAGTTTGGCGGGGGGGGGAGAAGAGGGACAAGTCTTGAGGAGGTTGAGCGTAAGCAGCCTTCTTGGTTGTCTAAGGTTTGTTGTGTTCACAGTTTTTTTTTTTTCTGTTTCCATCATAACGAGTCCTGGAAACATGGCAATAGTGAAAAAAAAAAACAATAGATAGGTAATATGGAAATAGAAAGTCTGATGTGTTGTGGCGGAAGGTAAAAAGTGTTACACCATGTTTGCATCCCTTGCTTGCCTGTGTTTGGCAGCCATGAGGAAGAAAATAAAAAGTCCTGAGATCTGTGGGTTTTTCTGAAAGATTTCTCAAAGAATAAGAAAAATAATTAGAAAATGATAAAAGGAACATGAAGGATACAGAAAAAAATGGACTGGAAGAGAAAGAAGGATGGAAAGGAAAATGGGGACAGGTAAAACGAGTTCTTTAAGGGAACAGGAAATGTTAGGAAGGGCTGGATCTGGGCAACGCTAAGATTCGTCCATTTTTCTTGCCACCGTTCATGTGTGTATAGGGAACATGCTCCTCATAGTTCCCTCTGAGGGCCACTGAGGGCCCGCTGTCCCTGCCTAAGCTCTCCTCTCTCTGGGAGTATGAAGATGGGTCCAGGGGGATGCTTTCCATGTTGTCCAGGTCCAGGTCAAACTCCTCTGTCTCTGGTACTTTGTTCTCCTCGCTGTAGAAGAAGGAGACATCCTGGAAAGACGGGTGAAGGTCCTCCCGAAGCATCTCGATGATCTCATGGAACATCGGCCGCATCTTGGGGTTGTACTGCCAACACATCTGCATTAGGCTATGCCTGAAAAGGGAAAAAAAAACAGACTAAGTTTCATGCATTTAATGCATACTTACATTTTTATATACAACTTTTACATGCAAATGCCTTCAAATTGCAATTTTTTAATTACTCAAAACAGAAATACCACAAAAATTGATTACCTCAAATTTTCTGCATGATCACTTGAAGAGTTGAACTGCACATGCATGCAACGAGAACTAAGTGACTCATCTCAATCTACCTTAGGCTATGAACTTATCAATCATCCCCCACGCTGTCTCTATCATTCTTTTCATGTGACTAAACTCTCAGCTCACTAGTTTTCCTTAAATAATCACTCATTAAAAAAAACTATGTGCAAAATAATGTAGGAATAATCACAGGCAAGTGACTGTGATATGTGATAACTCTGCAGACTCATTTTTGTTTAACAGGTGTCTGCAGGTCCACCAAAGGCAGTTTTGAATGTTTACTCACATCCTCTCGGGGCAGTTGTCTGGCCGGTCCAGGTATCCTCCATCCATGACAAACTTTAGCACCTGTTCATTGGATAAACCCTGGTAAGGCTGCTCCGCTAACGTACTGATCTCCCACAGCACAACACCAAACGACCTGCAGACACACACATTCATGTGATTAAATGCACTAGCAATGTAATTTGGATCGCAAAGACTGCATAACTGCTGAGTGTGACTTACCAGCAGTCAGAATGGGCTGTGAAGACTCCGTCCTTTAGAGACTCTGGAGCCATCCACCTGACAGGAAGCAGGCCCTTTCCACCTTTACGGTAGTAGTCAGTCTCGTAGATGTCTCGGGTCATACCGAAGTCTACAATGATAAAACACACTCTGTGACAACTGATTCAATTCAACCATTACAAAGAATTGACTAAAATTAAAATATGAACAACAAGGAACACAAAACAAGCTTTAGAACCTCCAATCTTGACGGTGAAGTCCTCTGCTACCATACAGTTCCTGGCTGCCAGGTCTCTGTGGACAAACTTCTTGGCATTGAGGTAGGCCATGCCGTCTGCAATTTCTGCAGCCATCTGGATCATCTCCTTCAGTGTAGGCGGAGGACGGCCCGATGGGTTATTCTACGAAATCACACACACGCACAAAAAGACAGTTATGAGGTCGGTTAGTGTTGTGTGAAAATATCTGAACTGAGCCTTTTTTTTAGCTGTGATGATCACCACCATTTAGAAGATTTAATACTGAGATGAAACATACCTCAGAGTCGGGCCTGAGACTACGCAGGTAGCTCTTCAGGTCACCGTGGGTCATCAGCTCCATCACTACCAGAGTGGGCTGACCTTTGGACACCACACCTAAGAGACGTACCTACACAGAGAAAAACAGAAAAACAAATGGTCACAAAATGTTGATTCTCAAATTAACTGATGAGAAAAACAGATTAACACTTCTCCTTAATAAGAACCTAAACCTCATCCTTTATTGGCAGTTAAAAAAGTGCTTTTTAAATTTGTATTTAAAATATAACAACTTTTTGTTAAATTTGCAATTTTGGTCACATAACTATGAGGGCCTGCACATAAAACAACTACAATCATCACTCAGTTCATCATCAAATGTGCATGTAAATACCTCAAATTATTAATTATTGTTTACTTCCTCTGACTTAATTATTTACTTTTTGAACACAACAACAAACAAAATTTCATTAAAATCAACCTTTGTAAGAAATGAATAGGATATTGTTGTGATTTAAGCACCAAAGAAGAAGATGATGACAGATGTTGGTCTTTGTATTTCAACACAGGACAATAAGAAAGCATGCCTAGAAGTCTGGGCTGAAAACAATTAGCCACAGTTGCTGGTGTGCAAAAAAGTTAATGCAGAGCATTGCTGCCAATTTTGTTATACCGCTTTATCAACTAAGTATTCATCGTAAACAAAGTGTAAAATTTAGTATTTAGTTTCAGTGAGATATCCTCAGATATCCTCAGTTCTTTCAAACTGAAGAGAAACACGCCTGAAAATATTTTTTTATTTTAGAAACATTCCTGCTGGTAAACAAGCAGATAAGATGACACATAAATTGTTGTCACGTGTCAACTCTTCATCTGTGGGTAAATAATAAAAATTCCCCACTCCATGTCAACATAATTTTTCAGCTGACAGCAAAACATATGGCCTTTTAATTGGTGCTTAGTATGCCGTTAAATAAAATAGTATTGTAGGCACAATTATTTACCAAGTGTGATCTGTTTTTGGAGTCAAACTGTGTGTCAGTATGGCAGCGTGATTCTATGAGTCATACATGTCAACAACATGAGGAAAAAGCTGTAATTCACAAGTGTATGGAGAGCTCTCCAGTGTCCCTGTTAGTCAGTACTGAAACTGTGAGAAGAGGTTTGAAAAGCTTCGGGCTGTGTCATACCACGTGGTGACAGCTGAAAGCCTTCATAACCGAGGCTTCGTTGAGGAACTCGATCCTCTCGCGCAGGCTGGCCGATTCATTTACAGTCTTGATGGCTACGCGCGTGTCCGGGTCTCCTTTGACGATGTCCTTGGCAATTCCCTCATACACCATCCCGAAAGAGCCCTGACCCAGCTCTCTGAGCACCGTGATCTTCTCCCGAGGCACCTCCCACTCGTCAGGAACATACACTACAAAAGGCAAACATCATTTTTAATGGGTGAACTATTCATAAACCATCAAAGCACAATGTGTTATTCTTCCCAAGCTCTGTGGTGGTTCTATGATGCTCTTCTTACCATCATTGGCGCTGAGGTACTCAGGGTTTGAGGAGGCGATAAGGGGTCCTGTTGGGCCTTCTGTTTGTCTATAACACAACCAGAGGAAGAATCTGAGACACTGAAAACTGTGATTAGCATGTACAGACCTTTTAGCAAAGATTGTCTTCTTTATTTGTCCGGTCACATACTCCTGATAACTACTGGGCTCAAAGTATTCTGACTGAGCTTCCTCTATTTCAAATCTCACAAAAGGTTTCAATAGAATCCACTAAGTTTAGACGGCACACCAGTAAAACATCTTACCTCTTCTTGAAGATAACAAAGGCTCCGCCTCCAACAAACAGCAGCAGGATGAAGCATATGACTGGACCCATCACAATCCAAATCAAACCTGGGTTTGCTGTAGTTAACACAGAAGTAAATGGTCAGTTTACTTGAGTATGAAAGACCGACATGTTAACGCACAATAATGTCAAACAATGTGCATGTGAATCAGGATTGACTACAATACATGCGACTTAAAGTCTGACATATTGGCTGTGGTCTTACGATTGGGCATGGAGAAGTGAGTGGTCTCTGTAAAGGAGCCATTTCCCGCCAAGGAGGTTGCACGAATCCTCACGCTGTAGTTTCCTGGTTGTAGATGTGCAAGCCTCGTGCCACCAAACTTGAGGTAGGCTGGCCGTGACACGCAGGCTGTATGAACCTGAAATGTTGGAGGAAAAGAAAGCACTTCAGCATGAATAAGTGCTGCGATGAAAAGATTACTCTGAATGTGGCTTTACTAAAATTACAAGCTTTTCTTGACAAAACCAGACAATAGTGCAGTACAATACAATACAATACGTGATCTTTAAATAAAGAGGAGCACACAGAAATACACACACTCACACACACACACACACAGTGTTGGAGATAATTCTTAGCTTTTGATAAACACACAAATGGTTTTTAAAAAAATTACTCTGATTCAACTCTGATTTATGAGATAATAAAGCCTAACACCATGTATACAGCATATGCTAGAGTGTAGAACTTGCATAGGGAAACATTACCATTGTCTAACTGAGTTTACTCTTTATGAATAAAATGTATAAAAGGAATGGAAGTCTGTGAAAGGTGGAAACATTGTGAAATAAATAGTCACCCCAGTAAAAATGCTGCAATACCCATATAATTCAGTTATGCATCCTTGAATGCATGCTCGGAGGTGTCCTTACATTACCTGCCACAGGATGCTACAATACAAAATGGAAACTATTGATCCTTGGTTGTAATTAATCAATCCTAAAAATAAATATTGTTCCTCAAACAGCTTCACTTAAACCAAGTATTTGAATAAAACATTGGAATAATTGTTTCTATAATTTTGAGCTTAAATACATTAATGAAAATATATTTAGGAGGAAACCTGAAAAACTGCATTAAAATATAAGAATATAAACAAAACTTCAGTCAGTCAGGTGTTTATATAAAAACAAGCGTCTGTTACATTCCACCATTGTTAAAAAAAACGAACAATTAATCTGACTCTCTGACAAGCTCTCTAAAACATCATTTTTTAATAAATTCAGGTCAGTTTGTTTCAGCTGCAGGATGTTTTAGGGGGATGTCGTCAGAGATGCCAGTCCATCCCTGCCACTGCATTCTAGTCTTCCTTCCTGCCTCTGTCACTATGGTTACAGAGCTGCTACTGGCTCCTTGGGTCAGGGAGTGCAGCAGTGAATAGCAATGAGAAATGAATTCACACATTCACAGCAAGTAAACAACAACAACAACGACGACAATGACAACACACGCGCGCACACACAAACACAGATGGCCAAGCACTTATGCACACAAACACACAGAAATACTAATATACAAACACGTACAGCAGAAGACGTCACCACACACACAGCGGAAGCACTGGGAGTTTGTAAACAAATATTTCCTTTGTTCCTTCCTTTGTATAAGAAACAGACAGAAATCGAGTGTATTCAGCAAACCGCCTCTTACCTGCCTGCCTCCACTCCCCTGAGTCTACCCACATCACTCCTTGTTCTCCCTGCTTTTCTTCTTACCTTCATTCATGTTTTCCTGTGTGCCTGTCTGCCCTTTAAGCCCTCTGCTTCTCCTTCCTACATAGTGCATAAAAATCTTTTCTGCTGGCTCTTTCCCTCCCTCAACAGTATCCTTCAGTTTTTTAAAAAAAATAAAGAACAACAATCCTTCCTTCCTTTCTTCAACGGTTTTCAGTATCCTCACTCTTACGAGTTTAGAGCTGGCTGAAACTGACCTCTGTGTCTCCAACCTTCCTGTAGAACACTTCATACAGGATGATGAGGCCATTAGGGGAGCGAGGTGCGTTCCATTTAATTAACACAAAGGGAGGCTCAGTTGTCACTATTTCATGGGTCACAGGACCTGGGATGTCGTCTGCTTTCTCTGTGGGTACCAAA
>JAQNCA010000025.1:15359697-15380528 GCA_029783725.1 Acanthurus tractus
AAGTGGGATTTATTGCAGGACTGATGTATTAGACAGAAATACTTTTAGCTACTTCAGGTGTACCTGGATAACTGTAGTATGAGCATTGTTAAATGTTAGATTTGCATTTGTTTCTCACCCTCTGGCATAGTTCGAGCACTGACATACGTAGCCATGCTGCAGCGTTTGAGGTCTGTCGGATGGTTGCAGGCCATGATCTCTATCTTGTAACTAGTAAAGTGGTGCAGGTTGGAAATGACTGTTGACTCCTTCGAAAACACCTTCAGCTCCACCTGAGCAGAAGAGACGACAGATTTAATTACTCCGAGCAACATCAGTGATTCATGGTTACATTAAGGTTGCATTGTCCTCACACCACTATTGAGTCCAAAAAAGCTTATGTTCAATTAAGCACGATATGAACAATGTCTCAGTGCAGCATGATCCTTTGTTAGGTGCTTTAAATAAAAATTTGTAAAAATTGAGGATCAACATAATTTACCATTATATTCTACACCTTAGATAAAGCCACAGTTTAAAAGGAATTTAAAACTTTTGAAATATGTTCATTTACAAAGGGGCAGTTTGCACTTTCATTCCAGTTGATTTTGAGCTACACGTGAAGTGGATCAGTATTCAAATATATCAGTATTCATTTATTTTCTGATTTTGAATGTGCTTATTTTTTTCTTTTCCTTTTTTTCCACATTTAACCAAGAATGACTTACAAAAAGATAATCTGAATGGTATAAAGAAATATGAAGTGTTTGAGACCTTGGATCCTTCCTCATCCTCGTCCTCGTCCTCATCATCAGGGCTTGCTGTTGTGGAGCCAAGTAGCAGACTGGAGGCTGTGGTCAGGAAAAGAGAAGTTTGGGTGGCGTTGGCAACTCCCACTGAGCGCCGCCGACGAGATGGTCTGGAGAAACAGAGCAACAGGAGAAGCAGTTAGCAAGAGTTCAGTCCAATGACACTGAAAACCTGGAGGAAGTAGACTGCACACAGCCCTCTGACAATAATGACCCTCAGACAGGCCAAAAATCAATTATCATCTCAAAAGTCAAACATGTTTCATCTGAATTAGACTCTGCTTGTCATTTATCCTAAGACATTACTTACTGAGCTAGAAAAGCTACCAGCCCTCACCAGATGGTGGTGCCAAAGAGAAAGTTATGAGGTTATGAGTGTTAACCCATGTCAGAATCAATGAATTCAACAAAAGACACAAAACTCTTGCAGTGAATCTCTGTGTGAGGACAAGTAAAATCACTGTCCATGAACTATAAAACAAGCTTCCTTCCAAAATTACCACTTCAAGGTGCTCTTGAGCAGTGCACTGTACCTCAAACAGCTACAGTGAAGCCTCTCCTTCACTGCACAGGCAATCTGAATTTTCCTACAGCTTTCTACGAGTAAAATTTGAGTACTTTAAAGTTTCTTAACTAAGAAATTTTTAGCCTCTTGAAGCCTTTATCATGTCTAAATTGTCACTATAAAAGCATTTGCAAAAAAATAAATGTCTACAGAATTCCTTTATACTCACAGCAGTCAATGTATATTGTCATTATATTAATTTACAAGCAGTTAAAATTACTTTGGAAATTTTGATAATTTAATTCTTGCAGGTTTGAAGTCAGCAGATGACAAACAATTATGACCATAGGATCATCCTTTTAAATTTTAAACGTATTACTTTTTTGTGTTTTGACTGAGTAAGTGTGTAGATAAAATATCTGATCATGTTGAAAAACAAACATTTTTCAAGCAGGATATTTTAATCCAAGCATATTAGCCTGCTTAAAAAACATAATGGTAAAAGTTGAGTGTTTTTCTAACTTTGAAGACTTTGGACAAACTCTGGTCAAAGTTGAACCAACACATGCTCAGGTAGAAGAAAAACATAAAGCTTCCTGCGTCCCTTTGCGTGATGGAAAAAGAGAGCACGAGTTCTTTGTGTACTTGGGTGCATGGAGCTGACCTTGGCCAATTCAACAGTATGGGTTCAAAATGCAGCTGAGATGTGTGTGTGTTTGTGTGTGTCCAAATGGCAGTCTGCATGACTGCACCCCTGACTGGCATGGATGATAATGGGCACAGTTATCGCTCCCCAAGGGAAGCGGCGGGAGAAACTGTGGGTGTGTGTGTGTGTGTGTGTGTCAGGGGAAAGGGTAGGGGCACCGGAGCCCAGACAATTAGCACCTCCCACCCTGAGCCCTCTAAAGTAGTGCCCTTTACAAAGACAAGAGTCTACATGGGTGCCACACACACACACACACACACTCTCTCAGATGGACTAGACAGACTTGGCATGGAGCAGTTTAGAGACGAACATCATTGAGGCTGGGACAAAAGAGAAGTGATTGGGGGGCTTAAGTGTTGTTGCTGCACTGCCACAAATAGCAACCCACAGAGCAAGAAGCTCCCCTTTGGCGCTTCATTGGTAGTGATTCTACATGTTCAGAATTTAGAATGTATACAAACTTTTTAAACAACTGTGATTTTTTTTTAAAGGCTGTGATCAAACTTCTGTGGGTGACTTCAGTGTTGTTACTGTGACAACAGAGAAGTTTCAGTTGACCTGCAGTTGACTCGAGTGTTATTGGATTAATGTGGCCGAATGACTGGATTCAGTCTCATTTTGTGTGAAACATTAATCATGGAAGTTTAATTTTATAGAAGTCTTACTAATTAATTTATCCTCACATGTGGCCATAAGCTGCAGCCTGGCTAAAAAACAAACTTGTGGATCGTCTGAAAACTTTTGAGGACCACCAAAATGACTTTCATGACCTGTGATCTCAGTGAAAATGCTTTTGGTAAAATTATAAAATGCCTGATGTATAATTGTAAATCTAAACAATAATTTTACTCTAAAATACTGTCTCCTCTTAGTTTGGAAATGGTCTTCAGAGGTGTTGGTCATAAGCTGTAACATTTAATCACAATCATGGAAGCGTACCTGCTCTCAAACACTTCGTTGTGGAGGTAGTTCTCAAACGTCTTGCGATACTCGATCTCTTCCTGCTCCTTCTTTAGCTGGTTGTCTGTCTTGGGGCAGGCGCAGCACCTGCCCCCTGACGTGGGCTCATCTGTGTGGTTCCACTTCTGCTCATCCTCGCTGTCCAGGTGGGTCGGGGTACGAGACGGCAGCTTCATCCCTGCGCAGAGGAAACAGATGTGAGTGCAGCTGTTTGGTTTTGTGTGTGCAGACTCTGTGGTGACCTGTAGATGCTAACCTTGTAGGCAGTAGTCGAACTTGTAGAGGTCGCTGTCCTCGGGCTGCTTGCGACAGATGACCCGGTAGTGGGTGATGTTGCCATTGGGACTTGCAGGAGTCTTCCACTTCAGGATGATCTGAGAAGAGGAGTTGGAGGAGGAGATGGGGTCCAGGGGCACAGAGGGCTCTGATGGGGATGAAGGAAGACAGTGAGACAACAGTAAGGCAGGAGCATTGTATGATATTGAGCTGCTTTCAGAGTGACTTATAGGTCCAGTGTATGGGATTTAGTGGCAGCTAGAGTGAAGTTGCAACTTGCACAGAACTGAACTTTCAAAAAAGTCCTCTTCAGAGCCAGTGTTTGCCTTGTTGGTTCGGGGCTACTTTAGAAACATAACAGAGCAACACAGCAGACATTCTGAATCTGCTCCTTCTGTAGAAGGTTATTATAGACTGATAAAATACATAAATATTATATTCTGTATCTGTCATATTCTACAAATAGATCGCCCTGGATCTTCCACACTAGACCATTAAGTCTTACATGAAAAAAACAGCCAGAAAGAGTGAATGTAAACATAACTGTGTCTGTTTACACGAAAACTCCACAGGGTGTTTTCCCCAGGCAGCTAAACAGCCTCTGTGAAATATTCTAGTTCAAAGCAAAAAAGTCTTCAAAAATGAGCAGTTTCAGAGGCGGAGCAGGTTGCCCACTTATTGGAAGGTCGGAGGTTTAATCTCAAGCTCCTCCAGTCTGCATGTTAAAGTATCCCTGGGAAAAATACTGAATCCCAGTGGCTACATGATTAGTGTGCAAGTGTGTGTGTGTGTGTGTGTGTTTCTGATGAGCAAGTTGGCACTTTGTAACAAAGCCCCTACCATTAGTGTATGAACATATAAGCAAATGGGTGAAAGCTGATCTGTACGTGGGTGGTCTGAGACTACAAAAATGCCATCTTAATGTAGTTCATTTACATCAAAAAATATATTTTCCTGAAAGGTGTGTATCTTAAACTAATATAACTCACTGGAGGCATTGGTGCGGACGTAGATGATCTCACTCTTGGCTCCATGAACCTGGTGCTCATCTGATGCTGACAGTTGAGTTTTGATCATAATGGCGTACTGGGTCCAGGGCTTCAGCGGTCGGATGAGGTGACCCGGATTCTCCGCCTTCTTGCTGTCCGTGGAACGGGATGGCGGTTCAACATCAGCAATCGCCCAGCTGTTAGAACCACACGCGTCTTGTCCATCAAACTCTGTCACATTCTTGTATGGCCTGGAAAAAACGAAAAGAAAGAGACCAGAAACAGGTAAAACATACTGGGGGATGAATCACTGGAGCTTATTCAATGAAGTGAGATCAACAAGGTAATTTTACTTGTACAGGAAATTTTAGTGCACATAAACTAAATGTGCTTTGGATAAAAGCGCATACAGTAACCAGTGGCACAACATTGAAATCACACATACTGGGAAGACACAGCAAATAAGAGCTTTACAAATAAGTAGATGGTTGAGTATGATTCTATATTGCACTGGTAGTCAATGAAGTCATCTGAATGCTGGAGTAATATCTTGGTTTTGGTGTAAAGATGAATAATGGGACATACACAAATTAAAATGCAAAGATCCGAGAACAGACCCTTGTTGAACCCCTGAGAAAATCTTTGTTTCAGCAGATTTAAAGCTACTGAGAAACAAAAGTTGTTATATCATTTATGTGGGAGGGAAACACTTAAAGACATGATGTAATGGATCAAATGAATCTTTTTGACTCTGAATTAAAATGTCATAACTGACTGGATTAAAGGCAGTTATGAGATCAAGAAAGGTGCAACTATCATGACGGCTGCTCATTGTAGCTTACTGCTTTTATTTAATCGTACTATTAACTTTAGTATGTTTCGAGCCAGGACAAGTAAGAATTCCTTGTTTTTTGTCAGGTACTTACGCTTCTTTGTAGAGAACCATAAAGCCCAGCAGGTCTCTAAAATCTAAGGGCCAGAAGGGCTCCCACTTCAACATGATCATATTAGACGTGGTCTTGATCAGGGTGAATTTCAGCACCTTGGTCTCACCTAAAAGACAAAAAAACAACAATGTTCATCACATGAAAAAAAAAAATTACCAGAGAAAGATTAAACACCCATCTAAAACAAAAAACAAAGACATAAGCAGTATTTCTGCACACAAATATCTTCTCCTTTTCATAAATCAACCAGTGGTACCACACAGAAGGGCATACTTAAACCAATTCAGCAAAAAGGTAAGTGATAAAAGTACTTAAAGAAATATTTAAGTATATTAAAAGGTAAGTAATAGCTGTGAATAATGTATTTCATGAAAAAGAGCAGATTTAGAACAGTTTTGGGTATCTTTAAATAAATGTAACTCTGGTTCTCTTACAGGAGGCTTGGTCTCCGTTGGTGCGGGCAGCAATGTCATTTTTCTGGTTGCGGTCCTTGGTTCCTGTTACCTCTTCCATCTTTCTGATTTCATACATGCAAAGTTTGGAGTTGTAGTGGAAGAACGTACGACCACGCTGGATGGTCAGGTTATGTTTGGACCAGTCCCACAGCTCACGAAGGTTCTGGTTGTCCAGCGCATAAAAGGCATAAGTTCTAAGAGAGATAGGTGAAAGTGAATTAAACACAAAGAAGGATATAGTTTTTATTTGAATAAATACACCTGGAGAGGATAAGCTACTTACTCTCCCTCGAGATGTTCCCCTCTGATGATGCGTAGTTTGCGGAGAAAGGAAAGAGAAACCAGAGCGTAGGCTCTGCGAACAGTCAGGTAGCCTGTGATCTCCTCAATCTGGCCCAAACTAGCTTCCAACTCAGCTGCTATGTTATCTGCAAGAAGACAGATATTTGCTCATGTAATTGATGGATTAAGACAGACAAACACTCACAGTTTAATGTACAGGTAGGCAGACAAACTGTATGGCTAGAAGTCCCGCTAAGAGAGAGACTGAGATTGTGAAACCTGAGCGATGAAGGGAGAAAGAGATATACTGTAAGAGCCTGTACAGGAGGCCCAGCAGGAAGAGGTGAGGTGTAGTAGTACTCACTCCCTCCTCGTATCTTGATGATCATGTTGCCGTGGAGAACAGTGCAGCCTCTCAACGCCTGGGCTGAAGTCACTGAGTCAATCGTCTTATTTCCCACACACAGTTTAGGACACAGGCCTGCACATGGCGAACAGGTCAACCTACACAGAGAGAGAGAGAGAGATATGCACACAGATTAATATCATCAACACAACATCAACAAGCTGATGGATGAGGTGTGAGGGTGTGTGGGTTCTCGCAAAAAAAAAAAACAAAAAACAAAAAACAACAGCTTGTGTATCAATGTCTCGTTTAATGCAGCAAAAATTACTGGTTGAGGAGGTGGACGGGGAACATTACTGATTCAGATTGATACAGATCAATACAGACAAGGATATCAAATGCAATTAATCAAAATGGAATTACGCCGCTTGATACATTCTTCTGCTGTTGTGCTGCTGCAGTGTTCATGAGAGCTATAAAATGATATCCCAATCATTTCTAACACATCCAGCCAAGTGTCAGGGCGCGTATATACGTCACGGAAATATTATGGAGCAATGCCTTACATGGAGGCAAACAACTGACTGATTTTTCTGGAAGAAGAGATCAACAAATACCATGGATGTTTTTGAATGCAGATATCAGGATGGAATGATGCAGGATTGAACAGTATGAGGCAGGAATGCTCAGTGACATACGAGTGTGGCGTGGGTTGAGACTGGCGATGACAGGGCACATTCAAATAGCGAGGCAGTATCTGTTCAGTGGAATTAAACCAATACATTTCTTCTAGTCTCTATTCTGATTCTTATTTGCAGGCGGCTATCTGGCATCAGTCAGCATGATTTAGCATGATTAAAAACATTGCTTTAGTTTGTGATGTGTTCATTCTTTCTCTTTATATCTCTTGACTTTTTTTTCTGTTCTCTCCCCTCTATATGAAGCAAATAAAATAAATATGTGCATTAAGAGCATTTCTTTAACTGTTTTTTTTTAACTAAAACTTCAAATAATCAAAGTGGTAGTAAGATGTCACATTTTATGCTAAATCAACCAACTTTGCAATTACAAAGCTGCTTAAACATCAGCTCTAGTGAGAGAAACGTTTCTAAAACTGATCAGTTCAAATGAGAGACAATCAAACAGGCTTTTGCAATTCAGTGAATGAGCTGTATTTAGAGGTAAATTTGTATAATTCTCTCAATTAATTGGATGTGTCTCATAATGAATCCATAGGCTTTTAGGAGTAAAATTAAATTAGGCAATCTCTCATCCACATCTGAGCGTCCTTCATTTTATTAGCACTGGGGGATAGAGGAGAGAGCTGCCTCATCCTTTGTTTTAATTACTTCTGTTGCACATGCAACACACATGCACCAGTGCACACACACAGAGCACACACACAGAGCACAATCACAGACAACAAAAACGTCATGACCAAAACACCAGCTGCGGTTGCCAACATTCCTCTGTTTCTCCTCCTCTCTCAGCTCTATGTGTGGCATCCTCACCCTGCAAACATGTGCTTGGGCACGTATTCACATACACACACGTAGACTGATCACTGAGGCCTTAATAATGCTGCATTTCAGGAAATTCATTCACAAAAGACTAGCCTTGTCTAGCGAGCAACCGGGTACACGCACCACAGAGAATGGGGACACGACGCTTCATTCACAAATGAGCACTTTTTTTTATAAGCCCTCTAAGAAGAACATAATCCCTCTCTTTCATTCCTCTTCCAGCGTTGACATCCCCAACCACAAAGGTCTGTCTTAGACATACACATACACTTTTTTGGGGTTGTCTACCTTAACCCTTAACGCATTGTTCTTAACACTACTGAGTGATAATTTGGGGTGGCTGCGCAACTGGAAGTTGGTTTAAAACTTGTTTTTCTAGAGAAATGTCAACAAATCACAGGAGAGCTGGGAAGGACAGCAGCTGACTTGAATGAGTTTTGAAGTTGTCCAATAAGGGTTTGAAAACACAAAGTGGAGACAATAACATCAAACAGCAGCCTTAACAGGCACCTTTTTAAAAGCAGCCCCTGTGACCAAGGAACAGCCAACAAAGGATGCTGTTGTTCATTACAGGGACCATGCAAGCTCTGCATGAACTGCCATTTGTAAGCTCACACTGATTTAATTCTTTGTTTATGCAACTCTTATAATAATCCCCCTCTCCAGGAAGCATACACACACACACACACACACACACACTCGTACTCCAGTCATTACCATTCTTTCCCCCTCAAACAGCCATTCCGTGCTATAGATGGCATTCACCATTGTGACATGAAACACTGAGTCCCAGGGGTGCTGTTTGTGTCCTTGTCTGGCTGCTCTGACCCACCCTGAGAGAGCCAAATGACCCATTACACACCTGGCTTCTCCTCGTTTCCATCTTATCAAGCTCTTAATAATTTACATCAATCAGAGGCCAAATCATTGTTTCCCCTCCATGACTTCTGAGTGAGTGGAAACACACTGTAATGACCTCTCCAAAACAACAGTGAGGAGAAAAACTCAGGAGGATTTTTGCGTTTCTCCCTCTCCCTCTTCCTCCCACATGGAAAATCGTATATTCAGCTTCTCAAAAGTAATGCTCTAGTTGCAGCGTAGAAAGAGAGAATGTTTTGGGCCGTTGTACTGAAAAACACAGACACACAGGCAGACAGTCTGGGTCCAACGGCAGCTCTTAAAGGGACAGTGTTTATCTGTCCAGCTGAACTCTGTGACTCGGGCTTCAGGGTCTGCTAGAGCCATCTAGAACAGAGGCCGCAGCTGACGCTCAGGTTTGGTTTCGGGTCTAGGCCTGGCAGAACCAGGCCAAGTGCACTTACACACAAATGCATAAAAACACACTGCTGTACCGCTGTGCTGTTACAGCATCCAAGAAAGATGAGCGAAATCTTTTCAGTGGATGTTGGTGATGGCCAAATGTCAAAAGAGCACAGCCACTTGAAGAAATTAACCACAAAGAAAACATCCCTAAATCAAGGATACGGAATACATGCTTTAGTATGTGCAAAAACACGCTTTTTAAAACATGGTTAAAGAAAAAATCTTAAATTATTCACCTAACTGTTTCAGTTTCAGCAGTTCCTTAGAAACATTTGGTTGTTTAATGCACACTAATATCTACACATATTGAATATCTACATCCACAAAATACACATTATTTGCACAACTCAATTCAAGGATGACAAATGGAGGTAGGATTTTGCTAACCACCAGTTTATTGGCATGACAGTAAAACCATGATGCAAACTTTTGCAAACTGCTCCTCTCTGAGTGTAGCTTCTGCCAGGCTAAGCCACTTTGGTGATGCTTGTTCTTGCTAAAACCAGAACCATAGCAGCAAACAGACACACTGAAGCCCTGATGATGCAATTGTGACAGAATCCAAATGAAAAAAAAAGTGTCTTGCTTATAACATGTGGATCCGCACACATCTATAGGCAAACACGGCCGTAAACACTCACACACACACAGAAACTCAGAAAAAGGGTGCCATTCTGCCTTCTACCTCAGGGTGTATGACTGAGACTTAAAGCAATGTTCTTTTCTGTCTAAGCACCCGATAATCCCCCGCAGGCAGGCAGCATGTGAGGGAAAGTCAATCTCCCCCTACACACATACACAAACACACATAAGATACATTTGGAGAAAGATATGTTGGTTGAAATATTCTTACCATTTTCAATGGCTTTCATTGGGTTATACGCTCAGAAAATATGAACACTCACATACGTGGGTACATCAGAAACACACAAACACAATCAGTCATCCAGCCACCTGTGGCTTCAAGCGATGCGGACATCTGCAGCACACAACCTGCTCATATTAGAACAACCTCTCTGTGCTTCTCACCTCTCTCTTCCCTCTCTGCACCCCATTAATGTCTTTGTCTGTCTTAACACAAACACAAAGTGGCCTCAGTAGAGACCTTTGCTTATATACTAAGATGACTGCTTCTTGCCTCCAAAGCTCCTTTGTCAGATTTGCAACATACAATCAACAGAAGTATTACATCCATCTTGTTTATACTTGAGAACGTTTTATCCTTATTGCTCAAACATATGCATGTGTTATGAAAGCATGCAAACAGGAGGGGTTTTAAAATACACACATGACCTTATAACAATTTCATGTCCTCATTTAGCAGCAGTTATTGATGCTAAATGAGGAAGCCAGTGATGTTCCTGTATCCCTGTTTATTACATGTAGGGCTGCTGAATAAGGTCATGCTCCTACTTGTTGCATATGCAGACAAAGCTGTGTGCTAAACAGGACCAGGTGAGAACTAGGCAGTTTTTAAGGTTGCTTTTGAATTTACAATAATTGGCTGACACTTTTATCAGGGGTAATTTGTAATGAGATAACAGGTTCAGTGTGCTTAAGGATAAATGTCTTTTGCAAGGATTTGGATCTTTGTTCTTTCACCTGTGTAACACACAAAGCTGAAGCACCGAGCTAAACTGACACTGAAGATACGCCCAAAGCAGCCATAATCATAAATCTCAGTGTACCTGTCAATGCACATGCTTCTCATCCAAGTACAGTTTAAAAACATCCAAAACCTCACTAATTATTCAACAATCTTATTGCTAAGTTTCTGTTATTTCACATTAAATAATCTCATGCGAACCGCTCAACCAGACTAAGTAAACAGGTCCCAGACTGACTGTAAAGTTGAGCCTTTTGAATAATCCTTTTAAGAGGAAAATAATTGGCTATAGGGGATGCACATTATTTCACTCCAGTGCACCATTGTACACAGTTTCAAAATAATAAACACTTTAGCATGATTATAAACAACGCTCCATGCTGATAAAAAGTGAGTTTTTAGGCAACACCCAATACATCTTAAGTAAATTAAGTTCATGCGTTTGATCTGCATATAAAAATGTTGAAACTGTTGTAGACAATTATGTGTTCTTTTGTGTCAGTTTGGTGAAGCTTTGACTTGATGCAGCTGTGTAATCACTGAGAACATAATGTGATGAAGGCTGTGAAAACACCAGGGACTCATTTACAGCAAATGAGATTAGAGGACTTATTTGCATATGAAATTATGTTGTTTCACGCCTATACGGCAACTTTGCATGTGGTGCTACTGAGTAATTTTTCATACCAATATTAAGTGACAGAATTATCAACTTTTTTTTATTTCTATGACATACAGCATACTTTGTGATTAATGAAACTACACTTAAATTCTTAGCCTGAACAATCTGAGGCATGAGAAAGACATGTGGTGTTTTGCCTTTTTCTTTGCTTATCTGCAACCTCTCAACATTATTTACATAACATCTCAAAAGTCCAGCTACAGAGGAGACTGTCCATAGTAGAAAAAAAGACTTCTGCTTCTTTGTTTGATCAGGTTCCAGACACCATCATCTCTTGTGTGAAATATTATTGAGTGTGTCGGGTGACCATAATACACTTGTCCTGCTGCATTCACAGAGGGATGTTTTGGTTTGACAGTCGCACCTATGATAATGTAATGATGGCCACCATCAGTGCCACACAGCAGTGTTTATGGTGTCATTAAAAGTGTGTGTGCCGGTGTGTAAACCCAACGTACATAGTGGAGTTGATAGTGGTGTATCCAGAGGGACACTCTGGAATACAGGCCCCGTTGTGAATGACGTATTCATGGCAGCCAAACTCTCGGTCCTGGATCAACTTTTTAGTCTCCTTACACTGGTTGTGAAGTTCCTTCATTGAAAAACAAACAAACAAACAAAACAAAACAAAACAAAACAAAAAACACATATGAAACACATGTTTACATCAGTGTATAAATGTTTCAACACTTTTGATAATGTTACATATTCGACCTTAAGAACTGCATTCGTCACTAACCTGGCAGAAGGAGAAGCTAACACAGCGCCAGCCCCTGAAGATGTAGTATCCAGGAGGACATTTCTCCACACAAGTATTCCCATGCTGGAGGTTCCTGCAGGCAACGCAGCTACTTGCATTACCTGGTTCGGAGCAGCCGCCCAGGCACTGGTCATGGCAGCACTGGCCCTGGAGGCTGCATGCACCATGCTTACAGTTGTCCATGCACACTGAGGAAAAACAAAGGTAGAGGAGAAAGGGGAAAGATTCAGTTAATGTAAAGTTTGATAAACATGGTCTCAGTCATGCTTTATATTTGCCCCATCATTGTAAGGGCGGTGTTTTGAACCACTCCTGGCTCTGAAAGCATCAAGAAAAACACACAAGCACTCAAACTAAAGCAAAAAAAAAAAAAGCACAGTACAGCAGATAAGTAGAAATATTTGTCTCTGTTTTATTCCCTCCGTTTAGCATCTAATGACTCATGAAACATTCAGACAAGAACGGGGCAGAAAGAGCAAAACTGTCGTCAAAATGGCCACCAAG
This sequence comes from Acanthurus tractus, assembly GCA_029783725.1. NCBI lineage: Eukaryota > Metazoa > Chordata > Actinopteri > Acanthuriformes > Acanthuridae > Acanthurus > Acanthurus tractus. Next base: position 15,372,350 of record JAQNCA010000025.1, read on the forward strand.
TGGTGGTTTGCTCTGATTGAAACACAGTGAGGGAACCACATGCATGTCTGGTGCGTAAGTACACACACATTAACATGGCTACATGAACTATAAACAGGTGTTCTTAGCTGGGCCTTGTGGTTCCTTGTTGCCTTTTTAAAGTGTGGTTGATGTGGTCGCTCAAAGAGGAAAAGGGACCGATGCACTGCCATCAGAAGGATTACAAACCTGCTGGAAACCAAAAAACTTTTGACTCTCACAAAAAGATCAAACAAATGTCAAAAAAACCCCACAGCATGCCAGGATTTCATATTTACATCACTAACTTCTGATTCCTACCAAAGATCTCAACTCAACTCCCACATTACTGTTTACAAACTTGTCCGAGCCTGTGTATGTTACAAAATCATGAACCTATTTATCCAAACCTACTTTACTGGTAAAGCAATGCTGTATTGACAAACTAAATACAGCTGCTTTTGTTTTCTGCACCACTGCTGACTCAAGAGCTTTGCTGAACATTTTCACAAAATTTGCACAAAAAGCAAAAAAATTTCATAACAGTAAGTAGCATTCAGATAAACTCAAGTTGTAATTTGAATGCAAAAAATTCAATTGAAAAACCACTAACTTCACACTAATGAGGAAGTGCATGTCCAAAACTTTCACCTGATGGCCTGAAGAGCCATGGAAGCAACCTTAATGCTATTAGGCTAAACTTTTTATGTCATTGACTCATGTCAGGTTTCATTTGACCAATTGGTAAACAGTGTTTGATAAAAGTGCTGAGTGTCGATTGTGATTGGATTAACTGTCAGTTTTGATCTGTGCCCTGTAATGATCTAATAAAGTAGCTGTTATTGCCTTGTCTCAGGGCCAGTAGAGACTCATTAGATCACATCTGATACCAGGCATTGACCTTTTCACCACTTGCACATGCTGACTGGGTGTAAACAGGACAGGAAATCAGAATAAGCCATGAACTGTAAGAGACTGAGGCTGTATGTTTCTTCACTCTGGCAGGTTAAGAACATCAGCTGGATGTCTAAATTGAAATACTGTGTCAGGTAAAATAATTAACTTTTTTTGTGCTACCTAAACTCTCCATTTTTAATTACGTGCATCAGCCATTGGTGAACATGCTAAAGTACCTGAAAACTAAAAGGGCACTCAGAGAGAGTAGACTGATGCCAAGGCCAAAAGTTCTCTCCTAAATGACGCAAATCTGCTAATGCAACCACACTGTATTTCTGAATACTTGATTTATGTTAAAATATGTTTTCATCTCAGTGCATTTATTATGTATTTCTAATTGTACAAATTGGCCAATGATACACCCTTCCACCAAGTTTCACAAAAATTGGGCCAGTAGTTTTTCCATAATCCTGCTGACAACCGAACAAACCCAACCCAAAACATAACCTCTTTGGCAGAGCTAACAATCAGTGTTTCAAAACATCTAATCCTTCTATTTACTTCAGAATCTGCTCAAGAAAACAGAAAAATATCATCTGACCTCTGACTAGGTTACGTGTAGGTGGCCTGTGTGTTAATAACCATCTCTCACCATGTCTCTCACTATAAAGTCAGTTTTAATATCTTTTGCTAACTGAACCTGAGAGCTCTAGGGCAAAAACAGATCTAGGTCAAATACTATGCTACAAACATGTTATAAGATTAATAACCCTGCTTTGGGTCTCTAATGAGCTAGGTCAAAATACAACACTAAAGAAGGATAAATTCTGCACTACAGAGTAACTTGATGAACTACTTTGATATTTCAATTATTCTCACTAAAAAACAAGGCTTAAATCACAAACATGGCAAACCCTCATGGTTTCTAGCAGCTAGAAAACTGAAAGAAATCATGTTTAATGTCGAGGAGTGCATTACACCATTAGCTTAAAAGTGCAACAGGGGCACTGTATGCCAGCCTTCATGGGATGCCACTTCTGTGAGGACATCACATGAGTTCTCACTGCCATGGATACAGCTAGGACCCCTGTGCACATGGGGCCGCCCATTGTGTTGCCTGAGTAAAAGCAGAGAGGACAGACGGGGTTACGGCAGGGAGTGGGATAAAAAGGTTTAAGAAAAGAACAATAACAAAGGGGACAGGGACAAAACCATGGAGAGGGAGAAAGAGTAATGTTGAAAAAAACATAATCTCTGACCCTCTGGAGTAGTTCATGCAGGGGTCGCTCTTATAACATTTTCTCTACAATGAGGTAGTAAATCCAACACAGCACAGATTCATCTCTGACCCAGAGAGAAAAATGCATAGCTTTTCACCAGCCCTCCCCCCTCGTGTCTGTCTGCTGTGTGTGTACATGCTGTGTCCGCGGCATCACACAACAGAGCAGGGAGGGCTGAGACAGCTCACAGATCCAGTTCCAGCAGAGGATCCATGCCGGAGTTCTGCTCCAGCCCAAGATCCACCCTCAGCTTCAGCCAATGTGTTTGCTGACTGAGGGAGGCAGCCATTCAATGGCCTCTTCCATGTCGGGGAGCAGAGACGCCCAGGGTTAACCCTGGCCTTGCTGGGGCAGACAGGGGGCAGACGCAGCTAAGCAGCGAGCATGCCAGGAAAGATGAGTATACTGCTGCCGCTTTGGGTGTATCAGAGCAAGCTTAAGACTGGAGCTGTTCCAAAACAGAGATAGGTGGAGCTAGTAAAGCAGCTTTAGAAACACGCAATAAATCAATGCACTACCCTTTTTTTATATCTTCTGGTTATTCTCTGTATTGATCCAAGGTATATTTACCCTTTTCCTCTCCCGTTTCTATTTGATTCAAGCACAGCCATCTCAGCAGGGAGGACAACAATAGTGCAACACCGTTACTGCAGCAGCACTATTCCCCATTCTGCTCACACTAGCATGGGGCTACACAAGCTAGCTGCTATGCCTAACATGCTCCAGTCAGCTAACTCATTCATTCATCCCCTCCTCCTCCTCCTCTGTCCTCTTCCCTATCCTTCCTCTCCACCACAGCCTCACCCTGCCCTGCACCACTATCTATCTCTCTATCTGCCTGCCTGCCTTTCTAGGCCACTCGGCCCCTCCCACTTTCATTCATACAACGCCTTGTTTTGTTTTCATGCTGGCTGAATAGGGGGATGGAGGGACAGAGGCATGGATGGAGGGATGATTTCACTCATGCTTCAAGAACAAGAGGAGGAGGAGGAGCAGGTAGTAGCATCCTGGAGAGCTTATCTCTCATTAAGCTGAACACACACACACACACACACACACACACACGCACACACACAAACCTCACTGTGTCATTCAGTAATTTGCTTGCCACTTCCCCAAACACACACACACACACACACACACACACACACACACACACACACACACACACACACACACACAGTTCCAGTAAGGGTTTTAAATGCAACGCCTGATCAAAGGTGTGCTGTGTTTACCTTTCATTTGGCCATGGCAGTAAAGAGCCCTGGCTGCTCAGTCCCCAGGGAAGAAACATGGGAGAAGCTGGGCAGCCAATAGCATGCAGCCACACACGACAACACTTCCTGCTCTTAACACATAAAACCTCCCCTTTAATTGGCAGTGTTGTCTACAGGCCAAGTGCTGGGAACAATAACAAACACATTTTTACCCCAGAGCCATTTACTCAGGAGAACACATGCACACACACACTCTCCTTCCTTCTTACACATACACACGCACACACACACACAACTGCTGGATTCACGTTTACTATATTTGGCCACGGTGGGAGTCCTAAGCTTCAAAAGCTTTGCTATAAATGCTTCAAGTGATCTGATGTAAGACATTCGCCCTGAGAGACTAAAGGAGAGAGACGGGAGGAGTGTAAACAAAAACACACTGATTGCTAGGAGGGAGAGACTGATACTGTCATCAGAAGCGTCAATATACATGTAAGCAGGCATGCACACAGACAAATACAAATACACACCAAACTAAGGCAAAGGTCTGTTTGTGTTCACTGTGGTGGCATAAGACAGGAGGGAGAGTAGAGAGACTAAAGCTGAAGAGAAAGAGAGGGAGAAAGTGGGGAGGCTAAAAGCAAAACAGAGAGAGGTAAAAGGTGATGGAGAGAGGGGAAGGTGTATGGGTGACATTATTGGGCCCATTTTTTCCCCAAATTTCAATTATACAATAAAAGATATGCTAGCTTAACTTTAATTCTATCATTCTCACAACATTTTTTTTTTTTTAGCAAAACTGCCCCCTTCAATTATTCGAAGCCCAAGTCATACTACAATTTGTCTAGTGGCCAACCGGCAGTTTCTGTGTGATGTCCTCTTCATGCACTAAAAGACCATTAACCATGCAAGCATTAATATTGGCAATGAGCCAAGAATACTTGAACATGCAATATCTGAGGGAACTTTGGTGAGATAACTTGATGCTGAAGAGCACATTTTTTTTAGCTATATTGCTGGATGAAGAGCCAGGAGTTATAAACTGCATTGCCCGAAAAGGTGGAAGCTGGACTGTACTGTTTCCTGTATAGCTAAGAATTGATCAGCGTTGCCTGACAAATAGCTGGGAGCATTGCTGAATAAAACTTTGTATGAAAGAACAGCTGAAGACATATAAACAGTTGGAATTATAAAAAGAAAGGGATGAAGGGACAAATTACTGTGTAATTTGGTGAATTAATTACTGATACAGAATGAATAGCACAAGGTGTTTTGAGTCTTTTTATTGTGCCATGGAAAAAAATATTAACCTCTGATAAATCTGTAAGGTTAAGCCTTCTCTAGGTTTCATTTCATCTTCTGATATTTTAAATAAATATTTTATATAATACATTTTTTTCTTTTTTAATGAATGTGAATGTTTCCACAATGTAACACTGTGCAAACTGGCAGGGGTTGAAGAGAATAGCCTTTTTTGTGAGTTATTATGCTATATTTCTACAGCCGTATAGGCCACAGCTTTTATTCATTGATTTTATATGCACCTCTGAATATATGATTTTTTTTTCCCCAACACATGCTGAAGGATGAAAGAGAACAAAAAGTCATACCCTTCCTCTCTCTCTTCAACAGCCACTCCCTCTCAGGGTTATTGACACACAGATAAAGAGCTGCTGTTATGTAAGCAACTTTCCAAACACAGGAACCTGAGAGGTATCTATTAGTTTACTCATGCGTACTTGCAAATATCAAGCTATTTCACTGTGGTTACAGAGCTGTGTTGGGCAACAGGCAGCTGATCTGATGAGACAGGGGAAGCTGGTAGATGAAAATTAGAAAAGATTCTGGACAACATCTTCAGTGCCAAAAATCAGATACACGTGAACCCAGCAGGCATGTGCAGTGGCTTCAAAATGTCCACACGCAATTCTTCTTTACATATTTAGTATGAATGTGTATGGCTGTGTGTCAAAGTCTCTAAAAGGGCTACTGGGATCCAGATCATGCCATGTGACAAAACAAATCAAAACATTCTTCGGAAATGTTGCCAATCAGCATTTTCTGAGTATCACAACTAATGAATCAAGTAAAAACAGGGATAACAGTCACAAATAACAGTATCACATCTCCTTCCATTCCATCAGCTATATTATATAATCCTGCAGAGCTGTCACCAAGACAATGATGACCATGACACTCTGGTGGTGTCTCTTTACAGAGTGTGCATGACTCACACATTGACGCCCGAATCCAAGACGGTAAATGTTTGGACAAGACATTTATGCATGTCCACAAGGGCTTGTGCAGACCAGTTATGAGCAAGGACTCATCTCCACACACTCATCACTCAGTAATGAGATTGGGTGGTTTACCATGCTAGGACATTTATTGCTCTGTTTCACGTCACTGGGTCACAATGGCTTTATCAACCACATTTTATATTGCAGGTAGCAACACACCAACACACACAATCAACCATCTATGTCGAACAGTTCTTTCGGCAAAGCTCAGTTCAGGATGGATCTAATTTCACCAGAACCTCTAGAAGTAGAGTCTAAATTTCCTCTGAAAAAGTCCAGTTACATTCATGGGAGGAAAAGACTTCAGTGTTTTAAGTATCTGTGTGTGTGTCCTGTTGGCTAAATGACCCAGACAAAATTGGGTGGCTGATGGTTGGAATTGGCTGAAAGAGAACTTGTGGGCTTGTCTCTTTCACACACAAAAACAAACACAGTTTATGCAGCGGTTTGCATTCAGCATTGCTCCTTGTTAGTGTTTCACCACCTTTGGTTCCCTCTAAGCTAGCAAACCTTCCTTACCCACATACTCAATGACCCTGTTGAAAAACATCATGTTTGTGTACATGTCCAAAAAACAGGAAAGAGAGTATAACTGATTTTAATTGTTGGAAATTTACTAACTTACTGACTTGATTTCTGTTCCGTTCACAAGTGCAACCAGTTACATTAGAGCCAATAAACACATATCTTACAGTACAGAGATTTTTCATCTTTATCACACATATATGCATACGGTAACAAAACTTCAACATAACTACCTACCTGCCTCAACATGTCTCGTTGTTTGCTTACATAAACAGTAGCAATCCCCCCATTTAAAACAAAGAGGACATGCTCATGTAAGTTTCAAGGCTCTAAAATGTACAATAACAAAAATGAAATCATTTTCATTGCTGCCAACAGTAAAATGATGGGTATTTATTATTTTGTCATGATACCTTTAAAAATAGATTGATATCACAACAAGCTAACAGACTTCAATGAGTACCTGAACGCTTGTAATGAGCAAATCTGTTATTAAACGAGCAGTGTATTTGTCTGTTCATGGCTGAATAAGCACACGTAATCTCTATCAACAGTATTTTCACTCACATTATGGAGTCAAATCCAACAGCTTCCAACTAGACTCCTTTCTACAAGTGCTGCTGCTATTTACCATCAAAAAGCTTGATCCTATTGGATATAGAAGCATTTGCTGTGCTAAAGGAAAATTCAACAATAGCTGCTGAAGGAGCAGAGATATTTCTTCTCCCTTAGGATCACATACTTACTGTCTTATGATCCAAACCAGCAACATTTGTATCACAATCAACCTTTTTCTAATCTCTGGCCTGCTGTTAGACCTTTTCAGTTAAGTCTGTCTGTATGAGGGCAAAAAAAAATCTTTTTATGTCAGGTCAGCTCTTTGTTTACAGCTGCTCTAGCAAAGAATACAACAGTCTCAATGTAGGGTCAACAGGCGACACACGCAGACATGTAGACAAACAAAATGACAGGGTGAATCTGGTTTAATGACCACGGTTTTGCTCCCTCCTTTGTCTGTTTGTTCATTGATTTCCTTGTCTGTATCTTCCTGTGTGCTGGCCAGCCCTGCTGGCCCATCTTGTTACCATGGAGATGAGTCCAGACATAGACTGTCTGCAGTAATTAGCTGCATGCTCCCAACAGGCATTTTCTTAGATTCCCCTCTAGTCATCATTTGTGTCTTGTCTTCTCATTGTAAAAGCCACACTCACTCCATCTCTCTGTCCCTTTAAGCTTTGCACTCGCCTCTCTCTGACTTATGCCTCTCCGTTGTCTCCTCCTCTTCTCCTCTTGACCCTCCTTTGCCCGTTTCCCTTCTCCCTGTGTCCTGCCCAGCTGCTGTGTGTAGCCCCAGGTGACAAATCAGCTCCTCCAGAAAGCCACAGCCACTAGATCTCATTACAGACGCTAAGGATGGAGCAACAATCAATACGTCCCCCCGATGGTCCTTCTGACTACTCCCTTATTCTTCCCCCCACCAAAAGATCAGTCGTTAGTGCCCTCTCCTCTCACCCATCCTCATCCCTCCTTCCTTTTTTCCTCTTCTGTTACATCCTGCTATTCATCCCTCCTATCCTATCCTACCCCTCCTATCCTTCTTCTCTTCCCCTCCTCCATGCCACATCTTTAATTTTGTCATACTGCCACTACCCGCAGCATTTGCTGCTGGCTGCACTTTTTCTGACATCTAGACACAAACATGAAATATACACGCACAAACAAAGACGAGTTGGGACCACACACAAACACACACACATTTATACATAGCCTGCTACAGCCAACATAAATTTTCTAAATCCCACACACACACACTCAGAGCCAAAAGTAGACAAAAACAGTCAGACATAGCTGAGATCAACACCAAGTCTTTCACCCTTTCTCATACACAAAGACAGGCACACACGTGCCTACACACAGAGAGGTCCTGGAGGTTTTGCTGACTGGCAGTTTGGTGACAGTG
>JAQNCA010000025.1:15395773-15406345 GCA_029783725.1 Acanthurus tractus
TGTGTGTGTGTGTTGGGTGGTTGATGTCAGAACTGGAAACAGGCAGTCATCTGATCTGTCCAAACACCTGAAAACAATCTCCATAGTTCGACCAGAGGGAGGGTCGTGTTATTTTCCTCCCTCACACAAAAACACTTTCTGCAATCCTTAGAGCTCACCTCTTCTCTCCTCTCAGCTATGTGTTTTCTACTCTCTGACAAAATGGCTCACAACCTAGGCCTATTTGCTTGAGGCTTGCAAGCCTATTAATGAAATAAACATTTGCAGCACTGTCAGAACTTGGCCTATCAGTGAAGGGGCAGCAGATCTAGAGATCTGTGATCCATTAATCTAACTTTTTTCCCCCTTCATTTTTTTCTCACATGTAAATAATACCCCCACACAACACAACTCTCTTCGCCCACTAGCCTTCCCCTAGGGCCCAGTTGTAGAGCTCAACAGTAGGAAGTGCTTTAGACAAAGGCAGGAAGTAATGAGGAAGTCCTTTCAGACAGCTCAGGCTGTTGCAACCACTCACTTGCCAACATGCTTTCCTCTAAAGCTACACACAAGAAAAAACACACAATAAACCACTTGTGCACAGGGGGAATCAAAAGAGTGCCCTCGATGCATGAGGTGCATCAATCTCCTTCAGTTCAAGTCTATTGTCATCAAATAAAACAGTAAAAATCGCCTCTGAGTTGGGTTGTAATGTAGTGCCCTTTTTGCTGCATCCTAAAGCACCCCCATCTTCAATATCCTCCTCTCCTTATTTGACAAAAGTAAAATCTATATTCATAAATAAAAAAGATAACACCAAGTAACAAAGAATGACTTTCTCTGCATTTACACTTAAAAAGATAACACAATGCGGCAACAGAAGCCATACATCTTGTTGCAGCATGTTAGTATCCTCAGAAGCCCCCATCCTCTCCACACTACAGGGTACTTAATCTCTACTAACAGCCAATCGCCAGTTAGAACAGTGGGCAGCAGTGTCGGCGTGCTCCACTTAGCCTTGTGTGTACGCTTGTGCTCCACTTGGCTCTCTGTGTGAGTGTGTATTTGTTGTACACATTTCTATCTGTATGTGTACTCTTACACTTGCGTATACGCATGAGCACTTTGTGTGTGTGTGTGTGTGTGTGTGTGTGTGTGTGTGTGTGTGTGTGTGTGTGTGTGTGTGTGTGTATAGAGCAGGATGTGGGAGTGCCCATCCATTGATGAGCTGGAGCAGAGAGGAGAGAGAGTTTTCCAGATCCCCTGGGGCGCTCGGCTAGCACTGCCTGCCTGCTACTGCACGAATGGAGCGGGTAAAGGGAAATACACACACAAACACATACACATGCACATACATAACTGATGCCAGCTTATCAAAGATAATTTTGATTTGTTAACAAGAATGCAAGCTGCCAGGAAGGAAAACACAAGAGCACAATTACTAACTCTCCCTCTCCATCTGTCTGTTTCCATTCGTCTTCCCCTCCTCTCATCTCTTCCCCTCTCTTTCAGTTTTTGTTGTCTTCATCTCACTCTTTGTCCCTTATAAGATATTCATGGTAATTCTAACACGTGTGTGTGTGTGTTTGTGTGTGTGTAAGTGTGTTTGTGTGTGTTTGCGTAAGGCAAAAGCTTTATCTATCACAAATGGGCAGCATCAAAGAGGAGCTTGCATGTGTCTATAGCAATAAATGAGAGAGCTATGAGAGCAAATGTACACAGCTATCACTATCAAAATCACAACACTCTCAACTCAGTTTAACCAGAAACAGAAACAAAGAAGGAAACCAAAACGGATTCAAATATGTGGGTTTGTGCTCTTCTTTTTCATTTTTGAATGAACAAAATGTTTATGATTTTCACTTTAGAACAAAAACTATTTGCTGAAGAGATTGAAAAGCCAAATCATATATTTTTTTTTATTATTATTAAAAGGGCATATTTTAATTAGAAACTGGCATTATAACATTTAGAAAAACAACTAACCAATCATTTTGACTGAAATAACAAAACTTTGGGCTAGAATTGCACATGGAAGAGAAATTCCTACATCATATGATCCTGTATGCTCAGTACTTTGTGCACATGCTTATTGGCTAACTGTAAAACAAGCTCCCACTTCCAGGCTGTTAATTCCAGTGAGGGAGGATACAGCAGACCATAGGCTTTCAAGCTTGTGCCCCCTCTCAGCGGAAAAGCATCTGGGTCAAAGTTGAAGTGACCCCAGGGCTCGAGACTGCAATTTTTGAGTTTCATTTTGCGTCAATTTTTAGACATGGTGAGACAAATGCCCAGTTATGCCCTTTAGGTGTTTACTGCAGGTTTTCACTTCTTCATTTCACCGCATACACTTAGAAATTAGATCACCAGAGAGAAAAAAATTGTAAGTGTTAGACAGGTGATTGGCATGTGGTAGGCATACAGGAAAAACAACAAGCCTTCTCCTCCAGATGGAGTCTCATGAGTTGAAAGCAGTGACTCAGTGTGAGTTCAAAGGCTGTTGCTTCACAAATTAAATTTAATGAAGCATATCAATGCTCACACTCACAAATCTTACTCTTGTGACAATTTTCTCTGAACGTGCATGTTTATATTTACAGTTTACAACATGTACACTTTGCATACAATATTAATTTTACAGGGGGTCTGAACTTCATTTGCTCTATCTGACAGGTTTGATTATATTAGCTCAGAGATGTTTATAATAAAGGTAGAATTTTAAAGCTACTAGTCTTCTAAAACACACTTTTACATACAAGTCAGTCATTTACCCACTCACCCATACATTTATAAACTTAACAGCCGAGACTCCTCTCCTTCCTGGTTATCACAAAAAAATGCACATGAACAAACACACACACACACACACACACACACACACACACACACACACACACACACACAGATGGAAGACCCCAATTTGGGGTTCAAAATCTTGCCGTTTTTTGACACACAGACTGGAGACAAAGATCAAAAAGTCGACCTTCCGATAAGTGGAAGGCCCACTCCACCTCCTGAGCTACAGCAGTATAGGAAGCACTTTCATCTAGATGCTTGTGTTGAACCTTTGAGGTCTTCAGAGGATAGTTTTGCTATCATTGCCAATTCTAAGTTACCATATCAACCTTCATCTCAAATAATATCAAATGATACCTGTGTAAAATGAAGTCATGCTGAAAAATAAAAAAAATAAACAAAAAAAATACACAAATACAACAATATAATTAAGTTATTAGCCAAATATGGCACGTAAGGTATTGTTTATTTTGTTCTAAAATTAATAATAAAAATTAGTAATGTATTAATTGATTGATGAGTAACTAATTTACTTTTATTTTTCATTAACTTTTCATTATAAACAACTAGATAAACTGAATCACAATAATAGAGAGAAGACAGTGAGATGATGAGAGAGAGGTGGGTATGAAAGCAGCCTGAGCAAAGACACTTTTACACCCTGCTACAGAGGCTGAGCTGGCCAAGTGTCTTTGTTTGGTTGTGGGTGCAGGCCAATAGCACCTCTCATTGAGGAATTCTTCCTTAATACTGTAATTTTCTTTTCCTCTTTACCCTCCTCAAGCTTGGCCACTTGCCACTCTGGGAAAAGTGTGTGTGTATTTGTTTGTGTGTGTGTGTGTGTGTGTGTGTGTGTGTGTCTACCTGGGAACAACACTTGAAAGGCCCCGCCATGTTTGTTTTGCTCTGTTTGTTTTGCTTTGCTCAACCCCTTCTCTTCCCCTTCTGGCCTCCTCATTTGACCCTCATGTTATTCACACTGAATGACTGTCCGGTTTCATTTGATAGCATGACAATTAAAACACAGTCATGAAAATGTCACTGGTGGCAATTTCCATGGCAACGATGAATACCTGCTGAATATTCAACAATTTTAATAACCTTAGAGAAACCACACACCGGTACCATTTGACAACACCTATGCCTTTAATTGGATCCAGGGATTGGAATCACACTCATATCAGTATGTCAAATGTGAATTTACGGCAAAAAAAACTTTACTTTAGCTTAGTATATGCAGTAAAAGCATGGAGAGAACTTATTTCATTGAAAAAATTAAGTGGGAAAACAACAATTTGTGGTTTAACATCAGGTTATGTTTGAGACAATTTCTTGGCTGTGGTCATTCAGCTTCTGATATGTCCAAAATGCAAAAAATCTATTTGTGTTGTGACATACTTTGCTTCTATTTTGAGCAACAGCAAAAGACAGTGTGCTAAGAATGCATTTTTCCACAGAGGTTAGGCCTACAGTGTAGCTGCATTAAGAAGGGAACATTTCATGGCCACTATGCATATATGTGAGCCTCTGAAATTGTTTTAAGACAAACTTGCACCTACTACAGCAGCTCCATAGAAATAAAGTTTCTATTCCTGAGAATTCAGGAGATTTACGCACATTACATATTGTAAGAATCTTAATGTTTCATTTTCAGTTCTCTTCACGCATGCTTTCTCCTCCTTGACCACGCCTGCATTCTCAGTAGGAGGGTCACAAAGCCATGTCAAATGACACACATTGACCACCAGTGCGGGTTTAACCTGTGTGACTGAGACGGTTGGAAAGTGATAAGTGTAATGAAAAGAGGGCATTTTCCCACTGTGGCTTCTGTCACTGGGTAGGTGAAGCTGTGACTGTGTGGTGGTGTATGTTTGTGAGTGCCTGAAAACAATTGCAGCAAACAACAAAGCACGTAGGCGCAGGCAGAATGAACTTTGACCTGAAAAGCTTTCCATCCTCCTGCTTGTGCATGTGTGTTTTTGTGTGTGAGTTGCGCAAGCACAGCGCTGGCTGGTGTCTGTGAGGCTGAACACTATGTGCCAGGCCTCAGCGACAGATAGAGCCTTATCTAAACAGGAGATCAACTGTTTGCTCCCATTCCTTCTCTTTGTCTCATCTGTGAATATTACCCTTACTTCCTTTCTCTCTGTATCTTTTCTCTCTCTTAACCTCTGATTTTTAAAACCACTCCTCAGTCCTGTGTGCTTTCTTTTGCTCTAGCAATCTGTCTGTGTATACGTCTACTATCCACCTGTTTATCATCAGACAATAGCTGATAGAAATAGCTCTATAAATTCAGCTGGCTGACTTTCCTTTTATTTTAGCGCTTTTTTTTGTCTGATTAGACCAACTATCTTTGGAAATGTGTCTAATTTTAACACCATTTAAATGTCTCACTGACAAAACAAACTGCCATATTAAAAGGGCATTTCTTGTTCAGTTATGGGTTTAAGTAGGACTGGGAAATGTAAAACTAATGGGAATTTAACTTGACAAATTTAATAAGGTAGATTGCTGAATTTATCTCAAAACTCAACAGACACAATGAAAGAATCAAAGATAAAAAGCAACAGCTTTTTGAAAGTTTGTTTTAGAAATCCATCGATTCCAAACACCAAACCAATTGAATATTTTCTATATTTAAGTATGATATTTGTCATTAGACTAATCCTGGAGTCCTATGCAACATGTGGGTGCACCGGTTGTATCCACAAGCCAATATATCTATGCCAATATATCTTGTCATTTACAGCAGTTGCCAGTGGTCCATAAAACCCACTGATCTCAGACCTTCTCTTTGAGTGTGGTTTTAGCTCTGTTTTTCATCCCTTCAATCTGGTATTTCAACACAAGTATACAACATCTTTAGAATTAAATGATTGTTTAATTTCTGTGTTCCATTGGGATACTAATGGGCCGAGTCAGCTGCAGAATGGCATGTGAAGAACTTGTAGTTCAAAATTAACTTGCGATTGAGGGATTCCAATGTATTAAGGCTTTCGCAAGATTTGATGCCTTGAAGAAAACAGCATCTGTGTCTTAAATTGTGTTGAAACCCTGCTCTGTAGCACTGCACACTACAGTCTACATAAAGGACACTCAAAATACACTTTTGCACAACTGTTGTCCAGAGGAAATGCAAAGAGCAAACATCATTTTAAGGCAACAAAGCCACAAATGACTGACTGCTTGTAAAAGCCGAGAAAATTGCAGCCAAGAATTTCTGTTATCCTGTATTGCTGTTTTTTATCAGTAAAATTTTTAATGTCCAAAATACTCTCATGTCTCCGCTTATAATTGCCTTTGAGAAAAATTAAAATTCTGAGTTGAACTCAATTAGCACTTAATGTTTAATGGAAATTCCTCCCTTTGTCCAGGACTAAGAAATCATAAGGACAACACTGCTGTTTTTAACAGTGACAACACTATTGTTCTTAACAGTTACTCTGTTGCAGCCTGTGCACTTGACAAAACCTACTACTGGACTGACCTCCACATCCAAACAGCAACCTGCACAAGGTGGAAAGTATATAGAAGGCACACATACACACCAAATATGTATGACACATATATACACACAAAAGTGGGAAAAAAGCACCGGGCAATGAATGTCAGATCTCATACACTATTGCCAACAAGTTACTTAAGAACCCTGCACAGTTAAACATGACATTGCTGGGTTCTCTCCTTCTCAGACACACACACATACACACACCAACACACACACAGTGTGGTTTTCCTGCTTGTAAGGAGCATGTGTAAGATCAGAGGAATGCAGGCTCTCCCTTGGCTCTTACCTAAGGCAACTGGAACCCTGTAAAAACACAACAAAAACAACCCCACAGTTTCCACTCACACATAAACTTTAATGCCCCATCTAATGTTCCTCTGCTTTGCACCCGCATCTAGGATTTAAACTCCTCTGTGTGTGTACTTGTGCATCTAAGTTTTCATTCATAAAAGCCACAATTAAAAATCCTACAGCTTCGTCATGCCACCACCCAGCATGTGTTTCACTGTATATCACTATACTAGCACCACAGAATGACAACACATCCCTGTCTCCTCAGGCTCACGTCTCTCATCTTGGCTGACCTATGGGTCTGAAATATGCCATGAATTTTGCCACACTTGTATACAATAAGCTATAAGTGCATATTACTATAACTGCAATTGTTATCTTTGTTGTTACACCAGTACTTATTGTACCCTGTTTGAATATTTCTCTAACTTAAATTAGCACAGATTGGAGAAAAGCACTAGCTTAGCCTAAAGTCTTAGTGTTTGACTGCTGTAGGCTAAAAACATGTCTGTGGCAAAGTGGAGCTGTGGCTCTCAGCTCCGGTGGGGAAAGGCACTTAAGTACACATATATCAAACACACACAAACACTCGCTAACATTTAAAGCAAGTGTACACATTTCATCCCTGTGTGTAGCCCACATGCACACACTCCCAGCCGTTGCATCATGTTCTAGAAACTGTTCCTGCTTTGGCACACAGCTCTTGACTAAACTGGTGCCTGTCACGTGATGCAGAGCACAGCGTCATACCTGCACCTCTGGCCTATCCAAAGCAAAGAAGACATGAACGCACATGTACACGGGTTGTTTGACGTACTGTGCACCCTCCTCTGTTTATCAGTGGCCATTCTTAATTTGCATAGATGGTCAGGCCATTTGTCTCTATAACCAGGTCATGGTTCCTGTATTCACTAAACTTCTCAGAACTACACTTAAATTGACTCATTTTGCAGTGAAAAAAAAGTTTTCAAAGGAGAGTCTAGGACAGAGATTGAATGTGCATCTAAGAAGCAAAACAGGTGGTGGGGGGGGTTGTAACAGTAATACTCAAGTCAGATTTAACAGGCAACAGGCTAAAATAACCACCACTTTGGAATTTCATATATTGCTTCAGCTTATGTATAATTTATTAAGACCATCAATATTTTGTACAAACAGTTCAAAACATGTCCCAGGAGTTGTTTACCTCTGACTTCTTACTGCAAAAATGCAACGTAAGAGACCTTTGGGGCACTTTGCAGTTTAGTCACAGTCAGAGGTCAAAGGTTTTTACTTGACTGTAGTGAAGTCGAACATATCACTTTATATTGCCAAACACAAACATCGATGGCTTTATTCTCTCTGCTTTACACCTGCATTTTGAGCTTCTAACTGTGTCATCAGATCCTCATGAGAAGTCTAAAAGAATATAACACCTGAAGCCCTGGACATTGCTTCTCCCTTTTAGTGTTAGAAATTGTTTTCACCTAACTGCTAAATCAAACTGGATTTTTTTATTTTTTTAAACCTTGTCTACGTCAAACCTACAAAAATG
Organism: Acanthurus tractus; assembly: GCA_029783725.1. Classification (NCBI taxonomy): domain Eukaryota; kingdom Metazoa; phylum Chordata; class Actinopteri; order Acanthuriformes; family Acanthuridae; genus Acanthurus; species Acanthurus tractus. The sequence goes on from JAQNCA010000025.1 coordinate 15,403,885, forward strand.
TGTGTGTGTCTCTATGTGTGCGAGTGAGTGAGTGAGTCTGTGTGTGTGTGTGTGTGTCGAGACAGACACTGAGACACAAAAAGAGCCACTTCCTGTTTTACTTTCCCGACAGTGAGACCTGGCAGAGAATTAAGGAGCCAACATTATACGCAGACTGCAATAGTCGATGTTAAAGTATAAACATGGCCGAGGTCATTATGCTTTGAACGCCAGCCCTCTCTGTCAGACACAGAGTCAGAAGAGAAAAAACAAGCTATAATCACCTTCAAAAAATAATAAGCATTCTCTCTGTGTGTCTTACAATAGAAGCCATTCTCTGTGTTTATTGAAGGAGAGGAGAGACTGACTGACGGGCTGACCAACACACTGGCAGCTGGCTGCGGCATCGAGCAAACCCACAGCTCTTAGTACTAAAAAGGAGAGAATATTTGTACAATTTCAAACGAACAAGTGTACTACGCTGTTTATACTTGTCCATCAACTCTGTCGCCATAACCCTCTTTCTTCATTGCGTTATTCCCATAGTGCCTAACTTTGAGAATGTAGTTCCCTGACTTCACAAAGCAGTTGAGTCACCAAACAGATCCAGAGTCTGTAATTACAGATCACTTGCCCACAATGTTCCAGTCAATGAATGCTAATCAGAGGCAGTCTGCGACCCCTGGCTGCTGTTATTAAGAGCAAACGTCTGCATCATAGAAATCATTACATAAACCATTTGGAATGAAAACATCAGTCGTCTCAACTGATGACTGTAAGGAAAAAAAAAATCGCCAGTGCATATTTTCATTAAATCTCTCAACGGACCACTTCACAACAAGCAGCACAATGGAGTCTGGAAAGGTGCTACACTATTGTGTCTGCAGACAACAAGCAGTCAATATGGAGATTTTTTCACTGACCTTCGAATGTCATATTTTTGCTAATTTGGTAAGTATCAGGCTGGTTTGACAGCCATTGACTTTCTAAATGGTGTGAAACAGCAGGTTACTAAGCTTCACACTCTGGGCCTCTTTAAGAAAAATTGGCAACAACAGCTTGGGATGTAAATTGGTAGAAAAATGTGTAACAGTATCAACTATACAACTTGAGCACTGCTTTTTTACTTTTCATTTTTTAGAAATTTGAAGTATGTAGAATCAACTTTTTCTATTTCCTATTTGCAATGTTGCCACGAGTCTACAGACAATTATTACTATGAAAACAAAGCTTTTTTTTAATGCACACATATACACTTACTTCTCTGGCAGTGGTTCTGTGACCAGCACCGTCCTCTGAAGTGTCCATTGATGGTGTTTTGTGGGCAGATGGTTTGACCTTGGGCTGTGCCGGGACATACATCTCCACACTCTCTCTCATTCTTATTGGCCACGATGAAGTTGTCCTCCACCGAGTCAAGGATCTTTGACCAGTCCAGGGTGGCCAGGTAGCATAGGTCTGGATTCTTCTCAATCCTCACAGCGCCCCTGGTGATATTCATGAGACTGTGGAGGCCCACCTCCTTCATCTGCAGCATCTCATAAATCACAAGAGCGTAGTTGAAGAAGAGGTTGTTTCCACGAATAACTGTTAGGTTGGGGAAGAGATCGCTAAGGGTCTCCAGGCCATAGACCCTAAACAGTAACACATAGTCGGTCACCACTCGCAGCTTCGGGTAGTTTAGACCCCGGAAGTCCTCAGTCTTGGTCTTAAACATGAGCAGAATCTTCAGGTGGCCTTCGATAATGGTGCAGTTCTCCAACGACTGGAGGTTGGTCACATTGTTTCGGATGTCCTTGCTCTGGCAGACTAAAGGGACAGAGAGGAAAGGAGATGTGAGAGGAGTTTAACAGAAAATTTGTTTGTTATGCTGGTGTTAAACTGTATTGCATTAAATGACAGTGTTTCCTACAGAGCTACAACTAACAATTATTTAATATCAATGTTTTGCTTCTATTAATAAATTGATCATTTGGCCAATCAAATGTGGGTTAATTGTGACACTCTTCAACTTTTTCTGGTATGATTAGTCTTATTTTTTTTAAAATTACTTAAAGGCAATAGATGTTTGAAACAGTTGATATACACTCTGTCGTGATCAACTAATGATTAACTGCCTAATCGCTGCATTAGTTTAGTCTGCCAAAATTTATGTATGCTGGATAAACATGAATTGGTTTAAAATACTTCTGCCAAAAGCAATAAAGAGAGCATATATATACACAGTAGGGAAGTACACACTAAGTGAAAAAATATGTTATTCATGCAATTATCTCAACTGTGATTTACAATAACAGACAGTGTCTAAAAAAGTGGATAGAAACATTAAAAGATGCTTCTTTTTTCCCCCATTTAAGTCATGAAACCTCTAGTGATCTGCATTAAGTTGAGCTGAGCCATTCATGAAGCAGCCTCACTGACGTCCCCTCAACAATCTGACTGGCCGCAAGCTCTCTCTTCTTCCTCTCTGTCTCTCTCTCTC
>JAQNCA010000025.1:15422421-15433062 GCA_029783725.1 Acanthurus tractus
TTGAGTGTGCTCTGTTTTGTGCGTGTGTGAGAGTGAGGGTTTGGGGGGGTGATGTCAGATGTCTGTGTGTGTGTGTGGTGAGATCACTGCACTCCATCCATCCCCTCTCAACTCAACCACATTTCAGTGAAAAGAGCAGAGGTTTACATAAACAGTCAATGCTCTCTATCTAGGAATAGGAGTCAGAGATGAAGGCATCAAGCGAAGCTCCAAATTAAAATAAAACAGCCCTTCTTATCACAAGAGTGTAAAAAAATGTACATGGTCTGATATAAAACTATGTTTAATAGGAGGAACTCTGTCGATCTTAGTTTTCTTTCAGAGAGTGGCATTTAAGGGCTTATTGTAGGATTTATTATAAATCTAGTGACAGATGAGGAGTGCAATTTCCCCTCACTTTTGGGGTGTTTTACAAGAAAAGTAGAGTTTTGGTCGGATTGTTTTTTTGTTTGTTTGTTTGTGTGTGTGTGTTGGTAGGATTGTCAAGAACATTGCACTAAAAGGGCTGGTTTGTCACTTCTTGCAGTATACACAGGTATTTTAAAGGTGGTTAAAACTTACACTGATAATCATCCAGATGAATACATCAGGAACTGGCAGTGGACACTAAAGTTTATAGTTCGGGTAGTATTTATTAAGTCATTCAGTTAAAAAAAAAAAAGTTCATTCTTAGAAAAAAATATGTTCAACCTGATGGCCATAGAAGGCCCTTTTATTACTGTTCAGTATTCATCCAGAAGTATCAATAAGGTAAATCGCATAGTTTAACTTTGGTTATAATGTGCGCTTTCACTTTGGCAGTGACCTGTTTGGCCATAAATTAAAAAGCTATAAATTCATTTAAGCTAAAGGCAGACATAATTGTCAAGGCCTCAGCTTGCCCTCACGTTATGTCTTACAGCTGGACCTCAGACCTTGAAGTGATTCTGACAGTTTGTTTAAGTAAGCATCAAAGTGAATGCTAATGTCAAAAACCTTTAGAGGGAGCGTGCAATTATACCTCCAGGCTGGGAATATTTCTCTAGTAGTTGGCTATTCAGAGCTTGTTAAGAAAACTGTGATTAATAATTACTGTCCTTTCTTTCCAAAGGCTGGATTCAAACAATACTTCACTCTTTTCAATTAATGATAAACAATGAAAGCAATGTCACATAGAGCTGAAGTGTCTGTCAAAAGCAGACAAAACTGAATATCCAAGCAACCACTCAACAGGAATGTATTTACTTGTCATTTGTTAAAACTGAACTGTTACAGTCAAAAGGGCAGTTCATGTTTTTCATCCTCCACTTGACAGGAACACACACACACACATACATACACAAGTGCAAACAAGATGAAAAAAATGCATTGTTGCAAGTCAGAAAAAGTTGAAAGGGATACTTGGAAAGATAAGTGCAGAGGAGGAAGCACTTAGGAAAGGCACCCCAACAGTTAATTTCCTTTAGCAGTACATATTGCCTTCCTGGCCAACACTCGAAACGCAAAACACAGCTGGTGGAGCCTCAGTTCATGACCTCCATTGTCTGCAGGCTCTGTGAACATGAACTAGCCAAACATAAAATAGCAATCTGCAATTAACTGTACGGCTGCATTGTGAATGCCACAATTCTGCAAGCAGCCCATATACCATACAGTAAAGGCTGTTCTATTAGAGAGCCAAGAGAACAACAGAAAAATTTGCTATCACTGAAGCGAACAGCAGACAAAAGCAATGCTGTAACAGGAAATTGCTTTGCCTTCATTCTGAATGTACTGTAGGCTGAGAGTGTATTTAAAAACAGTAAAATCTTCATCGTTGTCATCATTAAATCACTCATTATCTTGTTTATGATTAGTTTGTAGGTGTCAATTAAACTCATGCATAAGGACAGTTCAAACACAGTCCCGGTTAATAATTTAACCACTAGAGATGAAACCATAAGTTAAATGAAATCTTGAACATAGGGATTTGCTCATCTTTTCTGATGCCAATATATAATAAATTCAATATCTATGGGTTTTAAAAGTGGATAGGTCAGAGCAGACAACTAGCAGATCTTACTGTGGTCTCTGGGAAAAAGCAATAGTTACTTTTATTTTCTATGTTTCATAATCCAATAAATCCTTATAAACTAAACTCATAAAGCTAACTCTACTTAGGGTTTAAACTTACTTCAACTAAATTAAAGAAAAGGGAGAAATATTTACACACAGACTCTTTCCATCCCTGCCGTCATATAAGCACAGTAATGCCTTTCAGTGCTGGTGGAATGGTCTTTCTCTTGACGTATCAGACATTTGTAAAGCATTAACACTTGTTAATTTCATGACAACACAATCATGCAATTTGACTGTTTGCTTGGCTGTATGGTAAGGGGCCACTCTGGGCAAAGGGGCTTGCACTAACAGGCAGCCCACTCTTGAGTCTGTCGCTTGTAACCCTCCACAATGTTTTCAAGTATGGCCAGCTCTTCCAGACACGCACAGATACACAGAAAAACTCAGAGTGCCCAGAAGTGGGCAGGTCAGGAGCTGAGAGATGACATCCTACAGACAGCACAGGATGGCAACTGATATAAAAGTACGCACAGCACAGTCACACATACAGACACATGCACAGGCACCTACATGGTGGGCCACTTCAAACGCATTCCACAGCATGCACAGCATTGTCAGAAAATGCCACTGGACACTTCAGTGACGATTGCCTGAGTGGACTACAGGCAAGTCACACACAAATAAAATTTCAACAATCATAAGTAAATCTGTTGATTAAAAACTGATTTATTGCTTAAGCTATTTTTTTAGTAAAAGTATAAAATATTTGCTGTCTTATTAAATAATAGAATTTGCTGGGGGGGTTTTTTATCATTTATGATAGTAAATGAAGAATCTTTGAGCTAAGGACTGTTGGTTTTACAAAAATTGCAATCTAAAGATATTGATTTGGGGATCTGTCAAACTGTAATGATATTTTTTTTACAATTAATAGATTAAATGATTGGTCATGAAAATAGTCTGCTAATTTAACAATAATGAAAACATGCGTTAGCTGTAGTCTTACACACAAATGGGGGGCATCTTTACAACCACTTATTTTACGAATCAACATATTACCCTATTAGAGAGGTAGGAAAACAAATCTTTAACTGTTTCTGCTAATTAAAGGGGATTGCTTTGGACATTTCATTCATTCAGATTGTCAAACTGAAGAGATTCGTTTGGCTTTGCAGTCAGCGTGACACACAAGGTTTAAGAGGCATATAGAATGTGGAAAGCATACATAACAACACGAACACACACACACACGCACTCAACCCATTTTCAACAGAGCTGTGCTTACAAGTCTGAGAGGAACAAGAAGGGGGCAAGGCTCCCAGTTGCACAACTTGTTTTTCGCGAGTTAAGACCAGGAGACAGCTCAGTGGTTACTTCAGAAAACTGTTTGCTGATAACTATGACAAACAGCCCCATCAAATTCAATGAACAACCTGTAAAAAAAACACTTTATAATGTTCTCTAGAGTGCAGGCGGGAAATCACAGCCACAATCTGGTTTATATATCAATAAAGGTTCCCCTTTCCCATGAATGAGGTGGGGAAGTCAAGCAGCACATGGAGTCAGAATGAAATATTCTAGGTATTTTGGTTGTTGTCCCTTCCTTAGGTGTAAACATCTCAGGAGTACCAAATATGGTCACTTCCCAGAGAAATGGATATTTCAGTGACCAGTAGCAGTCAGAGACATATATCCCACTCCCTGAGAGAGAAAGACAGAAGACAGAGGAGGAAGGAGGGGTACCAGCAGTCCAGTCTCATAAGACCCCCTTTTAGGGGCCTCCGTTCTGTCTGCATACATGACCTGTGTAAAGTAGCCAGAACATTTCCTTTGAACCTGGCCACTTCATGGGAGCCATTTCAAGTAATATAACTTAAGTTTGATTGTCAACATTAAACATTAAAAACAATGAATACATATAAAACACTGAATACAAATCTCACAAGTAGAAATGTAGGCCCAACGTTTAACCATTACATTGAGTAAATTTCAAGCGCAAGTATTCATTTGCATTCCAGCCGTCATTTACAGTGAATATGTTTTTCAGTGAAGCATTCATTCATTCTTTCATTCAAACTGAGGTGACATGGCACCAGTTAATGCATGACCTATTGTACCATCTACTTACAGTCAATCAATCAATTACACTAACTTTATGTGTATGGCACTTTTTATACAGGTTACTGTAGTTCAAAGTGATTCACAGGTGACTGATAAGTTGATAACAAGACACAAAAAAGTAGACAATAAAATCTATTTAGAAGACCAAATCTTTTGAACAATTGAAAAATTATAAGACTAATGCATACAAGGCAATAAAATAATAAATGAAAATAAATACTAAATAAAATGTTAAATAAGCTTAGAACCATACGAAGAATTCAAGGACAAGCCAAGACGTGAATAACAGTCAGAGAATAAATAAAAGGCAAAAACATGAATACAGTGGTAAGTGTCAAGTTTTTTTTCTTCTCTAAGTTGATTCAGTTAATACTGTCGGTTATTGTATGGGATTTATATAGAACTTACAATTATGTCGGCCTAAGTGGTGGAAAATAAATGAGCCAGGTCAATTCAATTTTTTAACATTGATCAAAGTTTAATATCATATGTATCCCATAAAGAGCGTTCACACGAAGATTATAACTGAACTTTCTACCAATAAAGGGTGATTAACCTGATCGCAAGAGGGTTTTTCCTCCATTATGCGGCTGCATAAATGCAAGCGCAGTCAACAATAAACGCACCTATTGAAAACAAATTCACTGTTGCTAATAATTAACCCATATATATCTCCAAGGCGAGGTCATTATAGCTTTATTTCCTTCTGGCAAAGCATCACGGCACTGTTTAGTTGACACGCTGTTTTATTGTTCTAACCAAAACCCCAATTCATTGATAAAAACACGAGCGTACACGGTGATAGGGATGCTCAGCTTCGGAAGAAACCCATAGTTTTGGTCCGATCTGGAGCAAGAGAGCAATGTAGGCTAATCCGCCACCTATAAAGAGACTTCTTAACGTCGGCAGCTAATTTGTTTACGCTCAAACTGCAGCAGCGCCGAGTATGTGTGTGCGCGTTGTTTTTGGTGTGTGTCGGTCGCCATGATAGGCCTAGCAAGGCCAATCCTGCTACTCCCAGTTTAGACTCGCTGCAGCGGACCACATTCGTCCAGTTACAGCGACTAATCTGGCCCTGGGGCTGGCGCATTCAACACAGGCCGCGAAAATATGTACCTTTAAGAGACAGCGGGAGGGGGCGGGGTTATTACCCAATAACTTTACGGAGGAGTATCAATTAATAGCGCGCCGACACGCATACGCAACGACTAAAATTACTAGCCCCTTAATTAGACTCTGTATGAAACTTTACGCATGCGCCAGAACGAAGGCGAGAGTCTCGTGACCAAATCACAATCTTAATTGATAAAATGAAGACAAAAAAAATAATCCTGCTAATTTTTGAGCTCTATTATTTCCATGATATTCCATTGTGTCAGAAGATAGTCAATCTTACTTAAATTTTATTTTTCACTTCATGTATTTTAATCCTAAACATCTGAACGACAATAAACAATGTTAAGACCCCTTTGCTGTGTTTATGAATTTTTCGTATTTTGAGGTAGTTCATCTTTTTATAATAAAGCAATACTTTTGCAAAAACTTACAAATGTAAAATCTTTTTTTTGTTGTTGTTTTTTCAGCATAAACTATTTGGTAAATCTGATTTTTTTTTCTGCATGTGTGAACAATTTTGTTTATATATATTATTGTGGATATTTTATATTTACATGTACACACAAAATGTTAGGTGGCGCTGTGCACAGTTGGAAGCAGTAAGAATATGCCATGAAAAACATACAGCAACACCGCTTGGAAAATTGAAAAAGCCATTGCCTACTTACTTTCTCCGTTAATTAGTCCACACTGGGATATAACGCAGGTGCCGATGATAAAAAACACAATTTGTGCTCGCAGCTTTAGTGTCCACCGTCTCATTTTGACTTGAAGGTAAGTTGTGCTCTCCTCTTGAAGCTTCTTAAAAACTCCAATCTTGAGGGAGAAATGTTTTTTTCAAAAAGACGCTTAAAAAAATATCAAATATCAAAAGTATTAAACAAATTCTTAAAAAATTAAGGTCCAATCTAGCTGACTGATTTCGTTGCCCCCCGCAAGCCCCGGGGGAGGGAGCGTAATAAATTTATGAGTATCTTCCCAGCCAAGTTTGTGATGTATGTGAGCCCTGGAAAAAATGCAGACCACTAAATAACGTGATCTTGGGTTCTGGCAACACATGTGCGAGTAAAGATCTTCATTTTCCATAAGTGGAGTCGACAGTCCACGTTCATCTGTTTAATTTTGGTGCTCCACTGAATCAAGAGAGAAATATCAGTATTATTATTAATATCCCACACGCAGAGGGCTAGTTTGGAGGTCCCCGAAGGAGGTCTACTGGCCCCCGGCTCATTTCTCTGTAATGCAATGCTCCAAGGGGGGAAAACCCACTTCCAAAATACAAAAAGAAAAATGCTAAGAAGTATTTTTCCTATACAGAGCGTTAAAACACAGCCTCCTCTTCTGTTCTTCCAGCAGACATGGGCTCAAGTTATGGATATCGTCAAATACAGAGCCGAGAATGGGAGTTCGCAGGGTTTGCTCTCTCGCTCTCTCTCTCTCTCTCTTTTGAAGTCCACAGGTCTTAATATTATCCCTGTTTTTGCTGGTATCTTCTCAGAAGCTCATCATTTTTAAGACAGATAGGAGCACATCCCAGGAAACTCCTCCGAGCAGCTACGTGCAGGAAAAACGTGCAGCTTTCCCTACTACGACCTTCCTCTGAACTCCTTCACCCCCGCTGACCACCACGCCGCAAACGAATGAATACCCATAAAACGGCAAAATGGGAGAAAGAAAACAAAGAATGAAAACTTGGGAGGTAAATGTTACTTCTTTCCCATCCACCGTGAGGGGGGGGGGGCGACGACAAAATAACGGCTCTGTTTAACATACACGTTGCTTTGAAGTGAGAAAACTCTCCACCACGCCGCCTGTTTCTTTTTCTCAGATTAACGTTAGCTGATGGGGGAAAAACAGCTAACGTTAGCTAGCTAATCCAAAACAAACGATGTTTCAGTGTCGGCGGTAGAGTTAAAAATTAAAAGAAAAACCACACAAACGCACTCAAAGTCAATATCCCGTCTCCGATAGTCAAAAAACGATGAGGTAAACAAACAGAACAAGACTTAAAAAGACGGGTCAAGTGTAAAAACTTGGATTCCCGTTCCGTTTAGCGTTTGCTCTCCCTCAGGTTCCCCCTCTTTCCGTCTCTCTTTTCTGCGAGTCTCTCCACCAGTAAACAAGTCCTGCCAGTCACCTCAGCTGGGCCACACGTGGTCTGCGGGGAAACACGGAGTGGATCCCCGCTAACTCAACGGCCAGCGTCCGGATCTGGACTGTCTGAACCAGCGCTGCTGTTGCTGCCATAACACCGGTGCTCTTTGTCAGAGGAAACGAGAATACAAACCAAGATCTTTTTTCTTTAAGCTGCAATAGAGATAGTATAAGATTAAAAATTGTGTGAAATAAATGTGTTTAACTCGAGGTCCTCGATTTTATTTTAATAGCCCATATGAAATGGTAGGCTATGTGTGTTCAAGTGGAAAATCACCTGTCTTGCTGTCTAGTTAATATTCACCACACTGAAGTGTTTGGTAAACGGAAGTTTCAACTGAATGTAATTTTTCAGTTTGTGCTATTTAAAAGAAAGTGTGGACAATATAAAAAAAAACATAGTAGCATTACTATTGCTATAAATAGAAATAAATTGTTACTAACCTGTCTATTATAGCCTGAGTTAACTGTTTTGTCTATAAAATGTTTAAAAAAGTGAAAATATTTATAATGATTTTGTATCAGTACGGATCCAAAAATATTCCAGTTACTATCATTTATAACAAATGAAGAAAAATGGATAATCCTCATAAGCAAATGACTAAAATTTCAGATTGCCATTTTTCACTGTGTAATATTTGATTATTAAATTGGTTATTAATTGTACCTATGTAGGTTTTATAGGTTTATAAAGGTTTTTTTAAGATTAGACACCATCATTAAGTTTTTTTTTTCCTGCATAGCACATATGGTCTTTATACTTTTGTTTTTCAGATAAATGTAAAATCAACTCATACTTCTTTTCAATCTAACCTTGATTTAAGTGGCTACACTTACTGTATGTATATTAAAGTAACTTGTGCTTATTTACATGTGGATTTACTGTCAAGATTTGGGCCACATTTGTCATTAATATTCCTGCCCTTATTAACCTTGGCTGCTGTAAGCTGAAGTATGAAGATTGTTTCTTCAAAATGAGATCCCTGCAGAGCGGTTCATGTAAAAAATAAAATTGGGAAAGCTCTCTGGTAGGGATACAGTAGCTTTGCATATTGAAAGCATGTCTGTATTTCCAACTCTTATTTAGTTATTGGCAGTTATGTATCAAAATGTGATAAGCTCACAATTTTAGAACTAATGATTTATCACACAGGCATATCATTAGAAAATTAAGCTTACTTGTTTGTTTGTTTTTAAACAGAACTGAATTTTCTCCGGATATTTCCTTTAGAAATTCAGTATTTTGGGATCAAACCACAACAATGTGAAGGAGTGCATTTATTTAAGCTGCAGGTGAATGGAAGATGATGCAGTCCTTATTTACTATTAATTTCCAACTTGCGGTCATGTTAAATCAAGCTGCATGTAAGAGGTGATCATGTGACAGCACTTATAAAATATTGTACATGGAAAACATGCAACTATTTCTTAATGCTTCAACATTTTCACCAGATTTTCCTTTCTACTTTATCACGAGTACTTAAGGGTTGTGGGCAAAACAAAGTTGCTCTGTGTCATAGAGCAGTATAAACATTACACACACTACACTACCTTCGCCCTGCAGACAGGAAGTGCAAGGAAGTACCTGCCTGCAGTAAGGATGGTACACATAGTTCCCTCAGATTTGCAAAGCAAATATCCTCATAATAAAACATGTCATATTCATGAAACTTAACTGCACAAATTACCTGGAGGCCCTTCTTTCAAACACTGACAGGATATCAGAATCTCGTCACAATTTTTCTCACTTTGACAACAGTCTTTGAATAGATTAGAAAAGAGAAGAACATTTGCTTTTTGTTTATAAAAGAGGTGCAGTTTCTGTGTGCTTGGATGGGCACACACTGGTCTACTCTGCTAAGAGCTTGTGGAGCAGGCTTGTTGTTAATCTGAGGAATGTTGTTACCCAGTGAACAGAGTAAATGAGGTCTTAGTGAGATTAAATGTCACAGGTCTGAAGGACTAAGGGTTGTGGAATCTAGTCAAAACAGATCTCTTTGTGGTAGTCACGCTGTCTGACGCCAACTGCAGTCTCTCCCCTCTTATTCTCTTCACACACTTTTCCCACTTCCTCTCAGGCACTGTACAGAACACCAGTTTCTTTCCCTTTTCAGTGGGAGTAGAGGAAGACAAGTGAATGGCTTTTTATCCCACTGACCTACCAAGAGTGCTGTTATGAGTCTACACATGCAGCACTTGTGCAGCACTACAACCATGCTCCTGCTCTGTTGTACTACGGCTTCATTTCAGTAGGTGGCACTAAAAATAACTCGAGCCAAATTCACTTACTCTAAATGTCAAACAGGGACAAAGGGATACAACAAATAAATAGGATTAAACCTGACCAGAAAGGTGAGCATGGGAAGCATTGAACTACGTCAGATAAACATAATTTGATTCTGTTTGCATGTACAAAGTATTGAGAGGTTGTGGGGATTCTTTGATGAAGATATCTTAAAATATTCACTGCAAATCAAGAATTATGAGGTATTTAAAATTTTCTGAACATCTCTTTTTCTCGTCATAGTTCTCTCCTGTCATTCACATAGGAAACCTTCTCCACTAAGAACATGGATATGGCAAAGCCGTAGTGTCTGTCGTGAACATGTTGACACTTATCTTTTACTATGACTGGCTTTGGGGTAGAATTATGATATTTCCAGTATTTGATAGTTTATTCTGGCCGGAGGATATGCAGATATGCAAATGACGCAGACATGGTTGTAGTCTGACAGTTGAAGAAAAAGCTAGAGGATCAGCTCTCATTATATCAGTAAAAGGTGTTCCTCAAGCCCCCAAAAGTCCCTAGTTAAATCTTTTTTTCTAAGGGCAAACCAGCATAATTTTTTAATAAAATAGTCAGTACTGGCACAACAAGATATGCATGAATCTAATCAAGGTCTCTTCTGTTTCTTTAGGTCCAGTAGGGCATTGAAAGTATATTATTAATATTCTTTGAAACTCTAAGCTTATAAAAACTTACGAAAATCAGAGAGTGTTTTTGCCAAATGAAGGCTTGACATCTGTCTCTGACTTTGTTATTTATATCAATCAACACTAATATACAGACATGAAAATTAGGCACAGAAGCACTTAAAACCATGTCAGTACGCAACTGCGATTGTAACTGAGAATGGAAACACTAAATAAGGTCAGAATTGCACCAGTAGCAGTCACGCATACTGTGTGGCTGCATCCTGAAGTTTGAAGGGT
>JAQNCA010000025.1:15447803-15467817 GCA_029783725.1 Acanthurus tractus
TTATTGCAGTGTATAGTAACATTTCACAAACTTAAGGTCAGGACCCAAAATAGATCATGAACCTGTTTCAACTGGGTTACAAATAGGCAGAATAGAGTTCAGACCGATGCTATGGGAATGAGTGACCGTGACTTCAGTGATTCTCTTACTCTTGATGTTTGTATGATGTTGAAATGAAGAGTTTTCTTTCAACACTGGCTTCACCAAAGCTGTTCAGAATATGGGGAGGTGTTCAGCAGTGAGGGCTTAAAATGGCCAAACCGGAAAAACATCTCCAATCGAAGTATTCTCAGTATCATTGAAAGTAAAAAAAATATTTTTTTATTCAAGAGACAGAGTTTGGACAGCACAGTACATGCTAAATTAAATGCACATATTTTATGAGGTGGTGGGAAACTTAACATTACACTCAGCAAGTCTGAAAACTGGTGGAATGTCTTACATATGCATTTTAGATTCTTGGTTTGTTGTGTTCTTTACGAGTAATTATCAAATGTAGACATCACAGCTATTATTGGTGAATTTTTGAAAGTTTGGGCCTCAGAGAGACCAGACTTTAGACTTTTTTCTTTAAGGTGTCACCCTTAAAAAGTTTCGAAACTCTTGAAGTCAAGTAGAAAATAAAAAATAGTTCAAATGGAAACATTCAAGCAAATTAGCATAGTGCTTTAACATTTTACTAAAGTGCAATACCTGGATGAATGCAGTAAGTTATTTTCTACCATTAGTAACCACTTAAAACTCCTCATAAAGAGTGTATTATTATACAATGATACTGAATCAATTCAGCTAAATGAACAACCCAACTGTTTTCTTGCACAGACTGTCAAACACTATTTTCAGAGTGTCCCTGTGGGAAAAGAGTGCAGGAAGGAATTCATTCAGGTTTCCCAGGTCAGAGGTTAAAAGTGCCATTAATGAGCCCCACACATCTTGAGGCATTCGCTGAATGTGGGAACTCAACACACGCCAGACTCTGGAGTCTTTGTCGGAAACTAAAACGAAACAGTCTCTTTCAGCTGATGGGATAATACAACCATAATGAACATGAGAAACCACACCACTGATGAAGTCATGCACTGTAGCCTCAGAGAGGCAGCTCACGCAGCCAAAGCATTAGCAAAGGCCTGAGCATGGAGGCGCAAACAGCTGTGATTAAACTGAGGGATGACGATCCTCGGCAGTGACACAACCTCATTTGGTCTCCTGGTGGCGTGCATACCTCGGCTTCCAGCAGGCAAAATACCCCCCAGGGATCCTAAAATACACGGCAGGCCAGGCCTCAACCCAGCCAGCCAGCCAGCCAGCAAGCCATGAGGTGGGGCAGCAGTCAGGGAGAGGGGGAGAGAGGAAGGGCCGGGGGGCAGAGCTGCAAGCCTGGACAAGCCAGTCAGCTCCGCGGGCCCCAGATGACAGTCAGACTGACAACACAGCAGGAATGTTAACCTGTTAGGAGCTTTTCTCCGTGTGTCCGCCTGCGAGATAAATAGTTCTGGAGCAGCGATTCCCAAATGTCATTGGGCTAAATCAAGCAGGAGCAAAAGCTGACAAATGCACAGATTACACAGTCACATACGGTCGCTGTGTGCTTTTTCTGTGGCCAACTGCCTTTATTTAGCCATACTTCAGTCCTCACATCACTTCTAAATGAGTAGTGGGGTTAATTTGGGATTCATGGCTTGATCAGGCCATCCAGGTCATGGAGGTCATTTTTTGCTCAAATTCAAAGACAATGACTGACACACAGTGGCCAGATGAAGTCACTACATCAGATATTTTATAAAAGACAGAGGGCGCAATTTGGTGTTTTATTTTGTGAGGGAAAAGGTCATGAACTGCTCTCACAACACATATACAGTACTCACAGTTATTCGGAGGAAACAATTAAAGCAGATGATTGTAATTTAACATCTTCATACACTCTGGAATTGACTTCTTGTGATCATGTACACATACAGCTGCTGCTCTAAATGACATGAATGTTTCTAGGGGGTTACAGCAGTCGAACAAGAGCAAAATCTTACTTTATCAGCAGCCTCATCACCAACATATTGAATATCATCACTTGACTAAACAACCAGAACAAACACACTCTTAAACAACAAACAGGAATGAGGATATATGAGGAGCAGTGACCTAAATAAGGCATCTAACAGCATGAAGCCTGATGAATGTTTCCAAAACTGGACTAGAAGATGAGGAAAAATAAACTGATGCTTCAAAATATGTACTTTTATTTGTAATAATTAATACTAGTGAGGCAACTGGTAACACTTTACTTAAACCGCCTTTATTTAACAATTAAAAGCTTAATCATTTATTGACTGTATATCTAGTGATTAAACCCATAACTATTTGTGAGTCAGATTTTTTTGACTCAGCATTCAATCAATTCAGTACGGTGCTAAAACTGTGGCTAATAAAGGGAAAAAGTAGATGGTGGACGGTTTGTGACATCTTTCTGATGAAAAAAAAGGTTCTACAAAAGACTATTTTGACTTAAATCCAACCAAGTAAGAAAGTATACACATGTAGTGAATAGCTACTGGCTGACCTGATGAGTGACTAAAATAATTAAGGCTCAGTTCTTGCTGTTTGGGTATTAAGACCACATATGCTGTTGCACCAAGAGGCCCTGCAACAAGAAGCTCTGCACCTTTGTTAATGATCTGCTTCAAAAAAAGGAATCCTGATGCTTCAAACCACATTTTCATCGTTCAGTTTCAAAAGTGCAAATGTTTCAGCTCATCAAACTGACCACTACTGATCTGTATCCCACATACAGACATGCTGTGTAGATCTATGAGTCCTATGTAGTTGCTCCTCTGTAAACACAAGAGGATGGAGGACCAAGAGTTCAGGGTTGTAGATGTTCATCATCGGAGTCGGGGGAAGATTCTGATGAACAGGATCATGCTGATAAAGGTGAAGGAGACCAGGATGAGCATCAGCCACAGCAGCCAGTTAACGGACTTCTTGGTGTGCTGCTCCAAACGCTCTGACTCCGTCTTCAGCTTTTCAAAGTTCAGGTCTGCCTGACGCATTGACTGGCTCAGAGTCTGAAAAGGGGTAGGTACACACAGCAAGAAGAATATCTGAGACAACTGCTCTAGTTTAGCAGGGTTTAAGGGATGGCTGTGAATTTATAAAACTTGTTTGGTATAAATTTTACAAATATTTGCCCTATATTGCCCTCTTGTGGACAGACTTTGCTAAGACAGGTTGCATCAGGAGAAACAGAAACACAAAATAAACATAAAAAGATGTGAAATATAAAAATATATGAGTGGAAATCTAACATTGTCTGGCCTGTTGAGGTTTAAGTCTGACAAATCTGGGGAATGAAAGCAACAAACTGAATAAAAATAAACTTTTTAACAAAAAGAACAAAAATTTCTAAATTTATTCTTTTCAAACATCGATGTTGTTAATATGGGACAGAATCAGGATACTTGTAAAGTGTTAATTTGTTACCTGGTTGTCCTGTTTGATGATGTTCTGCGCTGCCAGAGTGTTGTTCTTCAGATTTCGGGCCAGGTTGAGCATGTCGTCAGCCAGCTTCTCCTGCAGGTTGTGGTGGTGCTGCAGGACGGCCTCCAGCTCTGCAGCAGACTGACGCTCATCCAGAGGAAAACCTCTGCACAAGATGGAACAGCTTGATTAAGATTTTATTTTAACTGTGGACAAGTAGCCCAGACTCTTAACCACAGTACTCACTAAAAGTGATAAATGTTCCTGGGTTAGCCATTTAAAAAAAGTTAAGAACTGAGTTGTGAAACCTGAATGATCATAATAACAATGATAAATAGACACAAAGATGGTCAAGCCTGAAGCTTTCAGCAGTCCTTGCTCATTTTTGCAGTCTTATAATACAGCACACTATAACAGACCTCAGATCTTTGAGACAAGAAATAAAATGCACAGCTTTACCTCCTTTTCCGAAGGTCTGTTTCCGATGTGCCTATAGAGAGGAGAGAAGGACATCACCTTCCTATAAAATCACTTTCAATGAGAAGACAAGCTTGTTAAAATAAAAGGTAGCATTTTTAATGCAGATACTAAATTCAGATAAATTAATTAGATAAATATTTCTTACCTTTGCCTGACAGCCCCTGTGAGGACACACATGAAGGAAATGTATTTATCAGCATTCATTTTTAAAATGTAGTTTGATAGTTTTACTTTAGGAGCCAAATAAAAACAATGATATAATACACATCATATATTAAATACTTCTTTACATGTATTGAATATATTACTAAAACAATATTTACATTGTTATTTGTCAGGTGAATTACATTTCAAATTCAAGAAAATCAAGACAAAAATCAAAGACAAGTGTAAAATGCAGTCCAGCATAGGGATCAAAATTTTCCATATTTAAATGTTAAACTAACTGTAAACTCATTGCTGACTTTGTGCAACAGTTGTTCAAAACAAAGTCACTGTCCTCCATCAGCTTTTTCACTGTGTAGTCAGCTCCGCAGAGTGGACCCTTAACCTTATATCACAACTACTGCATGTTTGAGCTCAACAAAGTTCATCTCATCCTACCGTGCCAAGCAGCTCGTCCCTCATCTCCCCTGTGCACCGAGCCTTGGTCTGCATGTGGACAGTTTTAGTGGCAGGCATCCTCTCATTGGCTATTGTGGGTGTTCGCCCAGGGGCAAGGAACTGATTAGCTAAAGCTTTTTCTGTTGGTGAAGACTGTGAACAAGAACGTGAAAGTCACAAGATCAGAAAACTGCTTTATGACAGAGAAACTCCAGAACAAAAAGAAGAGAAAAGAAAACTCTGATTGTTTCATGTTTTTACGTATTTAGAACGAACAGTTTAAAAGTAAAAATCACAGAGAATGTCCTTTGATCGAAATCCTGCCTTAACCATAATAACATATTCACTGTCTATAGAAAAATATCTTGAAATTAAATTAGTAAAATTGCCACTAACCAGTTTCTCTGCCTCTAGAAGTCCTTTTAGAAAATCTACTTTTCTTGTATATTCAGTCAGTACCTCTGGTGTGGGTTTGCTGGAAAAGACAGAAATTATTAGTGAATAACAGTGTCATCAACCTTTCTCTAAATTAATGACATGACCTATAACGCAGCAACTATTTGTCAGTTAAATAGTTAACGTTAATTGATTCAATTAATAAATCAATTTAATTTTTGGGAAACTGTGGCGAGGATTTTTTTTTTCAAAAATTTTTGACACAGTAACAATAAATCAGTCAGCTGCGAAAATAATCTGCCGATTAATCAATTAAGGAAATAATAATCATTAGTTGGCGCCCTAATGGCTCGGGACGATGTTACCTCGGGCTTTTCCTCAGAGCTACTAGCATCTCCTCCAGGGCACCAACATACTAAAGGGGAGAAAACACAAACAGTGACAGTAACACGTTAGAAAAAGTGTATATGATTCTGTAAGTATGGTCAAGACTCTGGTATAACAATTCACGTTGTATGTCTAATCTATTATGTCCTTGCTTATGAAAGAATGTGATGATTTCATTTGTACAAGCAAATTTACTGGATTATATTATATGATTAATCGAGGATTGTAGTGTTGTTTGTAGTACAAATCCATTTTGTAATCTTTCTTGGTATGTTTGCTGAGAAGTAACGTTAAGTTGTTCTGTCAGTTGTACTTCAAGCTAACTTAGCAATGTTAGTAAATAAAATACAAGTCAGCTACAGCCTACTTTGAAGTTTTTATGTGTTGGAGAATAAAATACCAATGAAAGGTTCAGATTTAAGCCTTGTCACCGGTTTCAGTGACGACGTGGCTAATGGACCAAGCGGCTGCAGCTAACAACAACAACAGTCATGCTAACTTTAGCTAATGAAGATCCGAGAAAAAAGACCTGTACGATTAGATTTACTACATGTTTACATTGTCCTACCTTTTCTAATCTCCACTCAGTTTCTCCTCGTTTCTCGGACGCTATAGACTCACAGCGAGACAATAATCTGATAAAATTAATTTCTAATCTAGAAGCCATGTTTGAAGATGACACACCGTCGCAGAATTATGACGACAGAGGTCTCAGTGCGGAAATAGGCGGAGCATCACGAAAGGCTGTCAAACTAATAAGCTTGCATCTATTTAATCGACAGTTTTTAGTGTGTATTTAACCTTTGATCCAAAGAATTCTTTTTTTTCTATATGTAAACGATTTACCCAAAATATTTTATATTAATCTTCTTTTCATCTAAACAGATATTAAAATAAATCATTAATGCGTGTAAAAGTCTTTTCAATTGAAAATTATATTTCGTATTTTGCTCGTATTGCCTGGGGCACTCATATGTTTGAGAAATACCCTAAGTAATACCAGTAGACTAATAGAAGGGGTACCTCACAGAACATTTCATATCATTTCGGATCAAGCCCTTTTCTTAAGAGGTAATTGCCAACTACATAATAACTACGTCCCCTGCATCTGTGAAACACTCTCGAAGTGCTTTTAATCATTTAATTTAATTATGCCTCTTAAGAGAAGTATATTTCAGTTTTAGTCCTCTCCTCCTTGTATGACCTTTGTTGCACCTGCTTCGGACTAATGAAAGCTTTATCATAGTTATTACACCATTCCCAACACAGCTCCACTATTTTAAATCTGGACTGATGTCTGATCGGTCCGAGTTATGGAAAACAACTGTATGAGTGTGCAGGCCCTTAAATCAAGAGTACTGAGGTTTCCTGGGTGTCACAGGTCAACAATTAAAATCAAAAAAAGCAAATATATTTATTTGTTATTTATTTTATATTTAGATATTTTGCTAAGCCATTTCCTAATATATCTCAATAAAATAAATTAGGAGTTTTGTCTTGCATAAAAGACAGTGTGTGGGTATATTGGAAAGTAAGACAATATAAACTTTAACTTGTGATCAAGATGGCTTCAACCATCTCAAGTGATTTTTCATATCAGTATCAATCTACTTGAGGTATGTATGCATAAACATATTTTCTGTAGTTTTGGATGTGCTCTTTTGGTTCAGCTGAGGCAAAGTAGAAAATAACCAATTCTTATACTGGAGCTGGAGCATACCTGTTGATCCTGAAGAGTGGCGCCCTCTTGTGTTCTTCCCTGAATTTCATCCCATTTCTAATGCACATTTATTTCCACTTGCATGAAATGCATCTTGGAGTAGTTTTTTGCCTCGTCTATTTTCCACCAGATTGCAGTAAAATTCAGCATTTTCAAAAATGATTCTTTCTTAAGCATTTAAGCCGGTTCAAAGGGCTGTTGAATGTCTTCACTTGCAGAAACCTGTTTAGCCAAGCATCACTTCGTACAGCAGACATGCTTCATGGTAGTAATTCCTCGAAGACATAAGATTATTTTTATTAAGACTCATTTAACTGTCCTTTCACAACACTTCAGAAACAACCTCATATTAGGTCAAGGCTACAGCTTCACTTGGGACAGTGAAACCAAACCTTCAGTTTTGGTCAGAGTCATTCTAACAATCGTAGAAACATAATCTTCATCATTTGTTGTTAGTTGTAATAATCTTTAGCATAGGAAATTTGTAACTGCTGCCTGAATGTTGACCAAGAACTATTTTGATCCTGTGATTCTCTTCCTTCTTTTCTTTTCTTCTTGTGTGACAGACTTATTCAGCTTCTCTCACAATGGAAAAAGATACTATGTGAAGTCATAAAAACTGTAAGGCCTAAGTAACATTCAGGAGTTGCTTCTGTGTCTAAATATATAATTTTAACTACAGAAATTAAATTCTAATTACCTTGTGATGTGTCATGACTACATTTGTAATAATAATCAATATGTTGGAGATACTTGGGACTGTTTGCATGTGCAAAGTCTTTGTGGATAGAGCTTACTGATTTGTTCCTGATTAAAACACACAACACCAGATGTTACAAGCATCATGTTCTGTATTGTCATGTTAATACTAATAACCATTACAGTTCACATCATTCAGTCCCAACCATACACTCTCTGTTACACATTACACATTAGAACATCGTCCTCATAATCCAGACAAACTAACAGACATCATTTAACAGCAGTCAGGAGGAACATTAGTATTACATTTCATACAAAGTTGGCCAAAGTTGTACTTCAGCAGAACCTGCTCATTCTGTTTACTTTGAACAGCAGGTAAGGTCCAGCTGAGTGAAGCCAAGTTTTGTTTTGTTTTTTTAGAAAAGGGGAAGGTGAGTTTGAGGACTCTCAGGCTTTAAAGACATCATGGCACGGCTGTTGCATCAAGGCTTGGTTTTGTTTTTGTTGTTTCAGTGGAAAAAAGTGGCGTGTGCTGCTCCCATTTCCCTTTACTATACCAGGAAATGACTTCCTATCTGGGGTTTGTTGTGCAGTTGGTTGGAGGGTAAAGGTGGAAAGACACTGTTGTTCATTGCAGCTGTGATGACGAGGCACCTATACAACAGTCCCAACATGTAGGTCCTTGTTTCAAACATATCTGTGTCGGTTCAGTACAATAAACACAAAACTCTGGGACAAAGGTACCCTGTCTTTATCCCAAATGACCCTCCTTCCCTCCCTCCTCAACACTGTCCATAAGATAACATGAGGAATGAACTTTTTCAACTAACTGTACATTACCAAAGGCACTAGCTAATATTTTCATGAGCATGCCCATTTGCTCATTAAGAGAACTAAGAAATGAAAAGTGCGGGTGGAACCTGCAATATTTCCTTGAATAAGCACAAATGTGTTTTTAAAAAAAAAACAGGAAAAAAAACAAATTGCTGGTCCATCATCACGAGGCTGCAGAAAAAAAACATGCCTCTGTCCCAACTAAATTCATCAACAGCGACTACAATATATATTAAAATGGTAGAAAAGGTGCTTGGCAACATTATGTCTAGTTTTTCTGACTGTCATGGAGGACAACAAGACTTTAGACACATTTGCAGTCCCTTGATTGGTTCTCATTGACAACAGCAACTGGAACAGCCTCCAATTTTTGAAATTGCTGCTTAACTCTGTAGATTCGTAGACACTCATTACTCATTTTAATTCACATGTACAGGACGAGATCCTCTGATGTGATACAAGTTATTTCCTCTCCTGGCTCTTTTCAATCTGTCATTCTCTGTATGTCCTTTATATTCATTCCTTTCCTACTCAAGAGGTCATTGCCCAGAATCCATTTCACTGTCTTATTTTGTTCTGTACTGGTCAGACGTCATCATCCATATAAGGTATGTCTGGGTCAGAATAGCGTCTCTGGCCTTTTGAGGCTTGTGTGTCCTGGTGCTGGTTCGGGTGCTGAGGAGGGGGTGGCATTATGGAGATGGAGGTGGAGGAAGAGGAGGTGGAGGGAGGGCAGGAGGAAAAATGCAACAGCAGGTCACAGTCTGGGCTGTCGATGTAGAGGGACTGGGTGCTGTCTTTACGGCGGCCAGGCTGCTCTTTTCTCCTAAAATACCTAAATGCTCGATTTCCAGGAGGGGCGTAGGCCTGAGGACTGAAGGCTGCAGACTGAGAGACGACGCCTGGGGGGAGTTTAACTGTGTTTGGGATCACAGGGTTGCGGCGTTGCAGTGGATGCCTGGTGGAGGATTCAGAGGTTGAAGAAGCGCAGCTGAACACAGAGGAGATGGAGCTAGCAGAGGTGAGATTTGGTAGAGAAACACGTCCGGGGGGGGCTTTAGGTCGCTGGGCCAGGTTTGATGGTTTGGGTGGACAAACTGGCTTGTATCTCTTCAGCTGGGCACCACCTCGTCCTGCAAGAGAGGGAGGAAAGAGGGAGAGTTAAGGAAAAGAAAGAAAGATGCTTTTCATCAGAGCTATTTGTTGAATTCACAAAACAATCCTGAACTGGGGAAGTTCAATGGAAGATCATGCAACCATGTCATCAAAAAAGGTATGATCAGGCACATAGGGGGAACATTTCATTGGAGATTTTGTGCCAAATTTTCATCAATTCATTTGAATTAAGTTTGAGCATGCTTCTGTTCCACACATGCATGTACATGCATACATGGGTGTGCAGACATGTGCACACATACACACACACACACACACACACACACAAACACGGTTGCTGTTCCTCCAACCTGCTTTGTTACAGAGCAGACGTCACAGCCCATCACCATCACTGGTCCAGACCTGCACCACAAAAAACAGGAAGGGCCCAACCCAGCGGCCCCGTGGTCTGGTCAGATACCCACAGGTGAGTGAAAGAAACAGGTGGTAGAGAGGCTAAACTGCATCTTAATACTGACCTTCGGGCTCTGAGCCGTGAACAGAGGAGCGCTGCTGCTCATCCAAAAGACTCTCTGAGCTCAGCGACGCTTCAGAGTCCAAGTTCTCCTGGTCTGAACCAGGCTGCTCCATCTCTGGCAGTCGGCAGGCCAGGTCCTCTCTACGGAGGCACAGATGAAAAGGTCATGACAGAAATCAAGAGAGTGGAGAAGAACGCCACACGCAGGTAAGAAATGACATTCGGAAGCATCCTTACTTCTCCTGTTTGATGGACTTGATGCGTTCCACCAAGTTCTTCTCAGCCTCTGTGTCTGAGTCCAGAGGCTCGTTCTCAGGAACCACGCTGAGATCAGAACTGGCTTTCTCGTGCATCTGAAGAACACAGAACATCACACACTTTTACTTCATGGATTCACTTTAAAATGTTTATGATGTAATTACTATATATTCACATAATAAGTACACAATAAACATAGACAGCCACATAATAAACACGACTTTAACCCAAAGCTGAAAATGATTTTAGATTTTGTTAGTGAGTAAAAAAAAGAAGATGCCGAAAGGTTCATGCATCTGTACATCAACCGTGAAACATAAGTCAACAAAAAATGATGTGATACAAAAGAAACGAGTGAACCCATGGACATTCAACCGTTAAAAACAGTACTCCTGTGAGGGGTTTGGATAGAAGTTAAAAGACATATCAACACAATACAGAAGCATTCGAATCCCTAACAATAAATTCCCCGTCAGAACATCAAAACCACTGACAGGTGAAGTGAATCACACTGATCCCAACGATACAACATTCTGCTTGAAAACCTTGGGCCTTGGCATTCATGTGGATGCCACAGTTACAGCAGGGCTCCCCGCAGCAGGACAATGTGCCCTGCAACAACACAAAATCTGCTCAGGAATGGCCCGAGGATCATGACAAAGAGCTCAAGGCTTTGGCCAGGCCTCAAAATTCCTCAAATCCCATTCCGATCAAGCATCTTTGCGATGTACTTGAACAAGCCCCATGTCCCAGCCCACATGACTCAAAGGGTCCAACGTGCTGGTGCCAGACACAACGAGAGCCCTCAGAAGTCTTGTCTCCATTCTGGATCTGGGAAATTTGAAGGACTTTTTGACGCCTCGAGCTATGTCACATTCCTTGAGCCTTTCCTGAACGGTTTTTGAAGCCTGGCAGGGTCCTGCTGGGGGAGCCACTTCCAACAGGCAGTGCAGCTGACATGACGGGGGTCTGCAAACGTTGTGCGGTGGGGCAGTACCACACAACAGCATCCACATGAAGGACCTGGGGTTTGAAAGTAGAACTTTGCATTGTAAACAGATTATCAGTGTTATTCATTTCACCTGTTAGTGGCTTAAATGTTGTGACTGATTACTGTATTACACAACTTTCAAGGTTTGTAATCTTCTTTCAAAAAAAAAAGACAGGAAGAAATGCATGACTACAATCACGCTTTGTAAGTCACACTAGTGTCTTTAATGTTTTCCCAAAAGACAACAAACTGTAAGTATTATTACAACACCAACCCAGAACCATCTTGTTCTCTGATAAAAAAGAACAAGAATAATGGCAAACAGCAACATGCAAACTACAAACAGTTAGTTAGAAGGAGTAAACAGAAAAGAAAGATAAAAAAAATAAACTAAAATAAAATAATAAAAAAAAAAAACAGCCAGAGCATCACCCACATCTAACATGCCATGCACGGGCGCTTCCACATGGCACCCTGCTATGTACTACATTCACTAGATCTACCGGACTTGGAAAACTCGGCATACATACCACCACTCCTTTGTAAGGAGCTGAGAACCTGAGAGGTAAATGCCAGAAGTGCTAAGGAGAGACAAGGGACATCGGCCATGTTACCCATGTGACCTCAGAACAACAGTATCTGACACTGGGATCATTGTACGATACTGCAATCTTTTCTAGCTAGTAGAGCTCTGTTTATGGTATAATAAGACATTATGGATAATGCATTTTTTAAATGATCAGTTCCTCTTGTTTATATCCAGGCAGGAAGCTGTGCAACAATCTAAAAGTTGATGTTGCAGCCGTGGTGACACCACACTTAACATCCAGAGCGAGAAGGGTTTTATTTCTCACCGTATTTTGTCTCTTGAGTTTGAGCTGGTTAACAGCCAGAGCCTCTGCATACTCCAGCTGTTCAATCTCATCCATCTTCTCGTTGTAGAGTCTGATCTGCTCATTGATGAGCATTTCCACACAACTAAAGTGGGGAGGAGGGAGCAAGAGGTCAAACAACATGTGCAGATTTACAGTTTGCATTACAGAATAAAGGGTTGCTTGATGGGGTGAAAAAGCAAATTTTGCTGTATCAGCGCTCAGGAAGTCTTACGTGGTGGTCTTGGCAACATCTTTCATGCTGAGCAGCGGGTCAGCGCTGTCTGGGCAGCGCAAGATACATGGGGCAAAAACTATGGCCAACGAGTTAGGAGACATCCGGTTGTGAGCCTCTACTTTACACACCCTGCAAGAGAATTTGTTCCATATGAATATGCAGTTTAGTTGAAAATTCATAATCCAAGTGATAACACAACTACTAAGGTAATTAAAGTATAGTTTGTATGTTTATAATAATAAACGAAAGCCAGAAAGCCACAATGACAGAATTCCTACCGGACAAGGTGAAAGATGAGTCGCTCCAAAGTGCTAAAGTTTGCTGGAGGAAGCTCTTCCAGCACTTTGTATATGGCAAGAAGTTGTTCCTGCTTTTCTGGCAGTTCTACCAAGAAAAGAAACACATTATTGATGAAACTCTGCATTTCTGATTTTTTTTTTTTTAATCAAGACAGATGGATGTTTTCCATCTTACTTGTCAAATTTTAGTTTAACTTTACAACAAGCCACAGACAAACAAACACTTTCATATCAACCTAAGCAGTCTACAAGCTGGCTGCAGATAAGAGACATGCTGAAAGAAAACACCAGCACAGACTGTCTGCTGTAAGATGCTGCCCCCTGGTGGAGAATGTTTTCCTCACCCACTGCATGGAGGAAGTCATTGTAATGGGCGAAGGTCATGAGTGGATCTGGTAGCTCTCTCAGCCACTGTTTAACCAGGCCCGTCACTGTGTGGATGGGATGGTCCTCAAGGCAAATCAGGTGGGGGTCTGAATACATTAACAGAAAATCACTGAAGGAGCCATAGCGAGGTTTAATGTATGTTTACCTGCACAGTTAGTCCTAAATTCAAATAGAAGGTGTCTAACCTGTCTCTAGCCGCTGGTGCAGCTCTTTCATACGGTTGGCAGAGCCAGACTTGCGATAAATGCCCTCGGTGTAGAGGCCGTGCATCTCCACATGCTCCAGCATCATCTCCAGCACCATGGGTACTGGGTTCTTATCATTGACCAGGTGACACACACGCACCCCAAAGTGCTGACCAACCGATTCGTCATCACTCTGTGGATTCAGACAGACAACAGTGGTCAGTAAGATGTTTACTTATCCAGTCTATTCCCCATCACCAATCTACAACATTTGTGGAAAATACACATTCTTCACTGCAATAAAATTTATCATTTGACGTTTAAATACAGCAACAAATAAAGATAAAGAAAGCTTTCAGTATTTGGTAAGAAATTTGTAAAAATCATACGGGGCAGAATATAACAAGATTAATGGCTAACTACTACTCACTGTACTCTTTAATGCTCTCTTTGGTTGTAGCTAGTAACATCTGTTAGCTTGTTAGCTCAGTTAGCTTTACAGCTAATGGCTATAATATCTGATCAGGCTGCCTGTACTGAGCTAACAGTGGACAGTCAAACACAGTCAAACTAGAACAAAAGGCGATGAGAGCCAGGGTCCTGCTCTGCTAGTACAATTTCAATCCCCTATAATTTAAGCAAAGAAATAAAACATGTTTGGTCATTATCAAAAGCTACAGCTTCCACTAGGCTTTAGCAGGGCTTCTCAAACTTTTTTAGAATGAAGTGATTATGTTTCACTAGCCAGTACTGTTACAGACATTCATGTTAGAATGCAGACAGAGAAAGCGCAGGTGCCATTTTAGACCTAAAAGAAGGTATAGTTAAGCCTGCTGGAGAAGAGGCCAGCTTATAGTAGGACAACATTCAACTGTACTCTACTGTGTAAAGCTAGCGTCTAAAGTCTAACTCCAAACCCCTATGAACCACTGGCAAGTCATTAAGCCAAACCCGTAACTTCCAAAAACAATTTCATACCTTCTTTGCACAGAAGGTATTGCAGTCAGTGACAATTTTACAGAGGCACTTCTTGTGGCACACCATTTTACAATCTGTAAAACAAGATTAAAAGTTTAATCAGTGAAATAATTATTTCATTGTCTGTTAGGCTATCCGTCTAATTTTCAAAATTTCAACATCATAAAACACTCAGAAGAAGACAGAGCAGTTTCATTGGGTTGTCAACTCACAGCTGCACATGTAGGCCTTCTCCATGCCCCAGATGTAAGAACTGCACTGGTCACATGACTGCATAATGCTGACCTGATAGTTGACGAAACTATGATCCAGAGGACTCTCCATCTGATAAGAAAAACAG
Source organism: Acanthurus tractus (assembly GCA_029783725.1). Taxonomy (NCBI): domain Eukaryota; kingdom Metazoa; phylum Chordata; class Actinopteri; order Acanthuriformes; family Acanthuridae; genus Acanthurus; species Acanthurus tractus. Next base: position 15,462,578 of record JAQNCA010000025.1, read on the forward strand.
TCATTCAATTACAAATCTTTGTCTATGTTAAATGACAAATCATTTTCAAATTACAATAAAAATATTCAAAAGAATTATGCGAAAAAATTAGGTCAGTTTCATCTTTGCATACTTACACTTTTATCTTTTTTCCTCCTTTTCTTTCTTGCTTTAGCAGGCTGAAAAAATAAACAAACCATGAGCATGGATACTTTTTTTTTTCATTTTTGGATTTATTAGACTGAATAATAATGAATCTCAGTGATTTACTTTTGCAGGCTCAGCCTCCTCCTTCTTCATCTCTCCTCTGATGAAGCCGTCCAGAACCGACTGGAAGAGATTGACCACAAGCTGGATTTCTCCTTTCTGCTGGTCGCCGGCCAGGTGGATCACTTTGTTCTGGTAGCCTGTCATCAGACCTTTGTAGCCAATCGTGGGTTTCTGATGAATTTCAGAGCGCAGGACAGAAAATGAGGAAGATGAGAGGGTGGAGAGGAAGACCTTTAATCAGTGTGTATTGTGTGTGTATGCATAATGTGCCTGCTGATAGACTCACTGGGAGAGAATACATGGCTTTGATCGTCTCTCTGAACTGCATGGTGGCTGTAACAAAGATGGCCTCTGTGGCTGACAGAGACTTCCCTCTGGAGCGGAAATCATTGACCTGTAAGGGAAAATAAAATGTATTCACATTAAGGTCAAAAAGATGACATTATTTCCTACATAAAGTATCATTCTAGTCCCTTTTCTCTTACCTGGTTGCCTAGAAACTCATCGAGGTGTCTCAACTCATTGGCGTTGGTGATTTCCCTATCCAGTGAGGCGTTCCATTGTTCAGACACCCGCGTGGCACGACTAATCTTGATGGTTGGGTTGCGACTTAAACTTTTACCAGCACGGTCTCCAGCGGGCTGGTGTCCGGATGTTGGGGCTGAAAATGAAGGAGAGCGTTTATATACATAACAAAAACACAGTAATATATATATATATATATATATATATCCATATTGCAGGAGGGAAAGGTGAATAATGGACACATAGACCACTTCTCCACTCCTTTAAAACCTTTAATGTAGAATGTACAGTGATAATAAGCACCATGGAGGTGACAAAACCTGGAAAGCTATTCTGTTAGCACTGAGCCTGATCCTGCACGAGCTACTGTTTTCTCAAAAAGCAAACAGCATGATTAGTTCAGGCCTGAGAATATTAGTGATAATACACCTGTGTTTTCTTTGCACTTCTCATCTCATGAGTCGTGATCAAAGTGGACAGCAGCTTTACTGCAGCTTTAGTGCAGTTTGTTTGATGTCAACAATAGATCTCAAAATAGTCACAAAATCATTTTTATTGATGATAAAATCTAATCAGTTTGGTCATTTTTTTGGTAAAGTACACAGCACTTTCATTTGTACCGGCTTTGGGCAAGTGAGACTCAAAAAACACCATGAAGTTAATCTCCTTGCTGCAGTGAATCTTATTATTCCTCTGAAACCTAACGAGGACTCCCATCCCCTGCTTGGATTATCTACCTTCCCCTCCCGTTGGCCTTTCGTTGAGAATCTGAGCGAGTGTCAGCTCTCCGTTGTCTGGAGTCTGGGCTTCTTTGTGTGGTCGTTTTTTCAAAATCTTGCTGAAGAAACCACCTGACCTGCAGGACACAGAAACATACAAAGAATATTCATAAACCTTGTGATGCAAAAGTGTTTTAAACTCTTAAATAACTTATAGCAGAGGTTTAATGTTCATGCTGGATACAGGGAAGAGTTTTTGAGTGTGGATTTATCATGTTAATTATCCTAACTCATAAATTTCTAACAGCAAAGCGGGTTTTCCTTTCTGTTCATCATATGCCTGTCTGGAACTCCCAAGTTTGTTTTTGTTTTTTGGCAACAGATAATTTAGGTAAATAACAAACAGCCGCGATTTTCAAAACCCTAAAAGAGTCTATTTTTAAACTGCCACATATTCAAGCTCTGCTCCAGCAGTGTCACCATAGCAACAACACAAATTAAAAACAAAGCAATCCACCCGATGCCCTCGCCTGATAAAACTCGGGCCCAGTCACTGAGCCTTAAGCGTACATTTCTGGCACATAAACCCATTCAGGGGAAATTCAGTTACGAGGAATTTCCGGCTGTGAATGTGCAACGCCACACAAGAAGCTGAGCACAGTTTGATTACACAAGGCAGAGAGTTTTCCCATGAACAGGCTGACTTGAACAGGCATGATTAGATGAAACTGAGGATGATTCACTGTGAAGCGGCTTTACTTTCAGTATGTATCCTCTGCCTAATGCTGGTCATGTTGCCCTGTGCTTTACATGTTTCAATCATCTCCTTTTCAAACAAATTTGTAAAGCCAAAATACAAATGTCTTTTTGCATCACATGACCAGACCAGTCCTCTACACAAACCACTGCAGTGCAGTACCTGTCTGGTGTGGATGGGATGGAGGGTCCAGAGTCCTGGTGACCATCTTGCTGTTTTCTTCTGAAGGAGCTTCCCTTTGAGCCATCACAATGGCTTTCTGAGGGGGAGGTCACCTGCAGAACAGAGAGCAGTTTACAGTGTGGTGAGATATGTGCAGAAATAATGGACCAGAACCTGTTTGTCAGCTAGGATGAATGTGCAATATAAAACGTCAGCTGTCAGAAGTGTATTGCAACATCTGACAGCTGACTACAACTAATGACCATGAAAGGCACCTCTCTGGCTGAAATAGCACCAGCCCCTTCAGAACTTGGAGACACACTGTCAAGTGACGAGGAGGCTGTTTCACTCCTGCAGATGAATAGGAAAAAAAGATAAATGAGATACAAATCCATTTATGAAATGATTCTTGTGCTTTAGCACTAACATTTGAAAGGTTTTTCAGATCACATAAACATTATGCTGGAAAAAGTCTTCCGTCACTTCTCAGACTAAAATTACGATATCAACAAGAACAAATGTTCAAAGAAATTTGCTACTTGTTAGAAAAAAAAAAATGAGGGTGGATCTGAGAATGTGACCAGCACAAAAGACTTACAGCGGTTGTTTGTTCCTCCTTTCCTCCCTGCTGTGAGAGTGAGGAGGGCTGGTGCCTTCAGAGTGTTCTCCTTCACTCTTCCACCCCTTCCACTTGTCAGGCTTCTCCTTAATTGCTCCAGGACGCCGATGCAGGTGTACTGCTCCACCACTCTCACTGTGTCCATTTCTCTCAGGCGCAGCATCAGAAGGCTGCAGAGCCAATGTAGATGGACGAACGGGACCAGGAGATGCTTTTGCATCCTTCTTCCCTCCTTTGTCTTCCTTCATTTTCCAGGCAACAAAGGTGTACTGGTCCAGCTCCTTGCTGTCTGCTCGCTCTTTTAGCTTAGAACTCTCCTGGCTTTTGCTCTTTGGAGGGGATGTTTCATCCTTACTGAGGGCTGAGGAGGCCCGTTCAGTCTCTCTCTGGTTGTGCTCGAGCCCTCTTCGTCTCCTCTGCTCTCTTTTCTCCTGACTCCTGGAAGTTGGGCCCTTGCTAATAGCTGGAGCTCGTACTCTCTTTTGTCCAGCATTGGAAGGTGCAGAGGTATCACTTGTGGCCTGTTTGTCCAGCCCTCCACCTGGAGATGTGGGTCTATGTGCATCGGAGGTGACCTCATCAGAAGGCTGGACAGGTTTTGAATCTGACTCTCCTAGTGTTTGGTTCTCCAAGTCCTCATCCTCTTCTTTCTCATCCAGCTGGGGTCCAGCCTCAGCCAGGGTACCGTTGGTCTCCAAATCTAATTCCCCATCCTCCAGCTCTTCATCCTTAGCTTGTTCATCTTCTGTATGTGAGCTTGTATTAACTTCTCTGTCCTCTGTCTCCTGGACTGGGAGGTTGTCATCCAGCATGTCCTCTGTGACTAGCTCTATATCAGGATCCTCTCTCGTCTGAGGCTCGCTTGAAAGGGTTTTCTCGGCTTCCTGCGCTTTCCTCGCTGCCTCTGCTTCCTCTGCTATTCTCCTTGACTTCTCCTCTTCTGCTTTTATTCTTGCTTCTTCTTCTTCTTCCAGCCTCCTCCTTTCTTGCTCTTCCTCCTCTGCTTTTATCCTGGCTTCCTCCTCTTCTTCCCTCCTCCTTCTTTCCTCTTCTTCTGCCCTCTTCTGAGCTTCTTTTTCCTCGTCCTCCTTTTTTTGTTTCTCCTCGCGTATGGACCGACACCTGTAATACACAAAACATTAATAAGACATTTTAAGAACTTTTTGTGGACTTTGCAACAGGACTTCTTAGTGTTCCTGTGTTGTTACCTCCTGCGTGCTGAGTGTCCTCTGACCAGGGCTTGAATCTTGGTAGCCCCCTGTCTTCTCCGCTGGTTCTCTAATCTCTGCCTGTGCCCTCTCCACACAGCCTGGATCAAAGTGGCTGCCCGTCGCCTTTGCTCCTCCTTGCAGTACCTGCGCCATGAACGCTAAACAGAAAAACAGGGAAGAGGACCTGACACACTGCTAATATACGATCTTCTACATAAAATGGAAACATATGTTAAAAAAAAATATAACATCCTGACAATGACAGCCCTAAAAGTAGCTGCTGCACCTCTGTTTACCTGAATCAAGGTGGCTGCCTGTCTCATGTCCACAAACTCTTGCCTCTGCAGACGGGCTCTGAACCAGCGCTGGAGGAAGATGATCTTACGCATTACGTCTTTGTGCAGCGTGTCCTGCAGCTGCTGTCGCTCCAGCTCCTTCAGGAACACCTGAACAAGGAGAACACCAGAATTAACATGCACATAGGAGACCAGAGCAAATGCACACATGGAACTGGGTTTACAAAGTGCGGAGTAAAAATAAAACTCATTGCATTGACAAAATTTTAGTGGTGTACCTTGGTTTTGCCTATCTGGTATGTAGTGGGGTCCAGGCACATCTTCTTCTCAAGCAACATTGTGATGTCCTCCTTAAAAGCAGTGGTGTTCTTTGGCAGCAAAACTCTGAACTGCTCTACAAACTCCTGCAGGTACATGAAAACAAAGATTTTATAAACAAGAAAATAGCAGACTATTCAAAAGTGGGCTATGTGGTAGAGATGAACAGTCAAATCTAATGATGCATATTAAACAGTGGGATGAAGTGTGGAGTGAGTAGAGTAACTTTAAAGTACCTGGAATGTGTACTTGGCTCCATAGCCTGACCTCCTGATGCGAACTGTTTCCAGCATACCTGTGTATCGTAGCTGCTGAACGACCAAGGCCTCATCAAGATGCATCTCCTTCTGCTCATACACAAATACACAAGTGGTACATTCCCTT
>JAQNCA010000025.1:15467917-15487603 GCA_029783725.1 Acanthurus tractus
GCTGCTGAACGACCAAGGCCTCATCAAGATGCATCTCCTTCTGCTCATACACAAATACACAAGTGGTACATTCCCTTCTACTTTTTGATTCCATCACCAGTATAATTGAGAACTGTATTCAAGATTCTGTGTTATTGACTAGGATAGAATGCTTTGTATTTCAGATATTTTTTTAAAAATGTATCTATCTGAGTCCAAAAAATTAACCATACAACAGTGAAACAGGTTACTTTAACAGAGCGATATGATATTTGTTTCCACTGCGTCAATTAACAGTCAAAATTTCCTCTTATAATGTCTTAACACTGAGAGAGAATGTCAGTATTCATTTGGCATTATCAGAAGATATTAAAAAACAATTACAAACTCAAAACAATTCAAAATGACAGTCTTACCTTCTCAGCATTGGAGCGGATGCAGCGAATGAAGAAAGGCTCTGCTCTGTTCAGAGTCTCCAAGAGTTTGGTTAGGGAGGTCTGAAGAAAATAAGGAAAATGAGAAAAAAAAATTAGGGTCTGCTGAATGTTGAGGATCACTGCTGGGGTGTGTCTGGCTTTTCTGTGTGTGTGACATATAACATGTTGTGGTTAATGTTACCTGAAACTGGGCACTGATGCTGGGGGGCTTTTTCTTCTTGTGCAGGTGCAGTAGAGACTTGGTGGTGCGATCGTGCAACGTCAGGCTCACAATGAACTTCAAAGAACGAGAATCCAGCAAACTCTGCACAGCAGTAATACAGTTAATTCATCATTATGATTCTAGTGATATGATGATAATAATTAAACCCCATCAACCATGTTGTTGCAGAGGCTTTAACTGTATATTCTTTTAATCTGCTCCAAAAACTTCAGGTCTTTACTCAGGTTTACCTTGGGGATGACCTGCCTCTGCTTGGTGCTCTTCTGTTTCCTGTGAAAAAAAAAATGCAGGGTGACTTACAGGGAATAATGCTAACAGTTTATTGCAGGAGGATGGAACAAGTAGTGGATGGGATGTGTGAGGCCGGGTTAGTACAGATGGTGACTTCTTCATGCGCTGTCAGTCAGTGATGAAATCAGGTGTTGCACCTGAAAAATAGGTTGAATAACGAGCACAAACAAGGCATTGATGATGACAGGGTAACGAGGAGGAGCTGAGGGGAAGAAAGAGGGACTTTGCTGCAGGAGATGGGATGTAAGCCTGAACAATCAGCCCAGCAGAGATTAATCAAACACAGACAGACATGCTCTCTTACTATCATTACTACATAAAAGGGTCCAAAATGTGTGATCAGGTTCTCTCTGCGATCAAAACTTGCTATAAATTCTAACATGCTGCAAGGCGGATGGAGCATATTTTCACAAGGTGTTCCGGGAGACCTCACATGCCTGCACAGTCTTCTGATGATGTTCATGCAGGATCGGTATTCAAGGCATTTCAGCTTTGGCCTTCAAGAGAACTAGATAGTATCTACAAACGTAATTAATAATTCAATTTCTCCTGATGAGGCAGGAGTATCAGATGTTTTTGTTCAGGTCAGAGGAGATAATATAATAACAATCCATCAAAACAAGTGGCTATAAATTTGACAGCTATAACTTCTTTTATAGCAAAAAATAGTTGGTCAAAATAAATTAAGGATAGTAGACCTTATCCTTGAAAAAATTTTTTTTAAAAGGAGCATGTTCCGTCTGAGCCAACTACACTGGACTGATCTAGAGAAGAGCTGATGCCAGGTCTGTCTGCAGACTCACTGGAGGATGTGTCGAGGGAAGCGGAGGCGACCCCAGGACTGCAGCAGCTTACGCGGGTCCTCCCCATCCAGCTGCAATTTCTTTATGGAGCTGATGATCTCTGCATGCATGTCTCTAATCACACCCACACACACATCCAGTGTGGAGAGGGAAGGAGAGAGAGAATGGAGGGGGGAAAAAAAACGACAAAAGGAGGAAGGAAAGGGAAAAAAAAATGTAAAGCGGGGCGTAGGAGAATACCAGTTGGGACACCTTAGAGGAAAACACACCACCGCAGTTACCCAAGACAAGAACACACATTGCAAGATGGTTGGATGCCTGGTATCGAGAGGAACTTCATGCTCTGCTCATCCATGAAGAATAAGCCTCAAACTGCAATCTTCCATCATTCATTCTATGTACATGAAAACCAACAGATACACTAGACTACCCAACCATGTTGCCATATCCTTTCTAAGAACAGATAAACCAACACACACACTGGAACACGCACACATGCGTGTGCACTCACACACACACACAAAGAGAGACTGAGGCATGTAGGGGTTGTATTTACACCCATATCCCTGCAACTGTGGTAGTTAACATGCAGAGCTGAGCTGTCGTTCAGCGTGGTTGGCCATCTGTTTCCATGCTGGGGTTGTTACTGGCTGTGTGGCTGTAAGTAATTACTGGTGAGGCTGTTGGAGTCATGGTTCTTTCACTGGGACTGGTGTTACACTGGACACTGGGTCTGGTGAGGTTAATATGGGAACATTTCTGTGTCCCAGAGCGAGTCCATGCAATACTTTTTTATACTTACCAGGACTGACCATGAAGAGAGAGGTCAGGCAGTGAAGGAATGGGCAACATATGCTGTAAAATGAGTCACAATGAATCTGACCTCTACACCTCAGTGTCTGCAGATCTGCTTGGGGCTGGATGATTTAATAATGGCAACAATGTGCTGAGGGGGTTCAGCCCAGTTCAGGTACTTGTCTCTTGAAAAAACAACCCAGTAATTTTAGATCTGAAGGCAGGGGGTACAAGGTCAAGACTCAGAGGGCCCACAGTACAAAAGTATTCTTCATGGTTTGGTTTCATTCTGAGAAAGTGCTCCCAATTCTTTTTGTCTATTTGCCTTGGGGCCTCTGCATGCGTATAAATACATACGTGCTTCCAACTGCTCCGCAGTTGTTATAAGTAATCTGGGTGGCTAATCAGAGTAGGCCAGAGCAAACACCTTCCTGTGCTCCATTTCAAAAATAATAAACGTGAGGAAGGAGAGAGATTATCACAGTTACAGTAAAGGATGGGGATTACAACGAAGGAAGAGAGGGAGTGCAAGGTAAAGGGCAACTTGTACTGTTGGTCGTTCAAATTCCTCTTTTATATTTAAGGGAGCATACTTTGTAACATCAAACAAGAGGAATTGTCCTTAAAACCTACTTGCACAGTGGTTTGGACTGAATAGCATTAAATAGCATATTTAATATAAAATTCAAGAATTGTTTTTTAGATGGGAGCAGACTCAGAAAAAAAAGAGCAAACCAGTGTCTATTGCCCAAACAAAATATTTCTTTCACGCCTGACTTCATGTCTTCATTCCTTCCTCCTGTCCACCAAATTCACTTACTTCTTACTCTCATAGCTAGCAAAGATGTCTTCAAAGGCCTCTAGAGGGCGCTCCTCTGAGTGATCAAAGTAGAAATCGAGCACAGACGCTCGTCTGTGGAGGGGAGAGGAGAGAACCGTACACACTGGAGTCACCAAATGAGGAAAGGATATGGTTGACTGAGACGAGGTGGAGGAGGATTCATCTGTCAGGGTCATGCTGAAAGCTTTGGCTTTCTGCATTTAATTGTGGATTCAGGTCTATTAGAGTAACTCAGCTGAAGAGAGTCTGACATTTTCCTTCCTCATCTCATGCAGCACCACAGGATAAATGTGGAGGTCCACAGTTCACCAACCATTTCAAACCTTTTCTGCATCTTTAACACGGAGCTCCAAACCAGGATACATCTTTTCTTAAGTAGAGGAAAGGCTGCAGCTTCACGAGGACTGTATATCATGTAGATCCTATTTTAATCAGTCTATGTTTAATGAAAGAAATGTTACTGACTACAAAATAAAAAAAAAGGACCAATGGTCTACCTCCACGTCCACAGGGATAATGGCAGACACAGTCCTCCAGAGGAAACAGACCCCACAGTCAGAAACAAGCAGGACAGTAAGAGTGAGACATGTTTTTTTAAGTTTCATATTTATAATGCACATTACTTACTTGTACATTCTGTCAATTGGGGCATTGGATCGCTTAAGCTCTCCTAAAGGAGTTCTGGTGACTGGACGGACAACACCTGAAACAAACAAACCCCAAACGCACAATTAGTATGAATTATTAATAAATGAAACTACGTATAATCATAATAAGGCTTTCAAGTGGAACAAAGGCTGATCAATGTCACATGGCTGCAGCAGTTTTTGTTGTTTTGTTTTTTTCTTAACTTCATTTAAGCTTGTTAATCCACATAAAAAGGTTCCTACGTCAAAGGGCTCTGTCTAAGAGCACAAAAAATAGTCTAAAGGATTGAGATTGCATGGAAAATGTTAAAATCTCCTAAAGCCTCACATTTCTCTATATTCCTCTTTGTACTGATCTTAGAGGCTAATTACAGAGCAGAGAAACTGTAGCCTTCTATGGTTGTGGTTTAAGCTTCACACAGGAGTAAAGGCAGATACTAGATGATACATTTGTGTATACACTTTAATCCATCTACTTTTACTTCATCCACCTATAATGAAACCATGGTACTTTTGTGTTTCATTCATGCAACCCTTTACAATAATTCTGACCAATACAGACTAAAAACAAGAATATCCTTGTCCTTTTTCCAGAAAGCTATAAATAAAAAAAAACATATAAGAATCATGTAAACCCTTATAATTTAAAGATTATGTCACCAAGGAGGTCTGACACTCTGACATTAATAATGCACCTGCAGTTTTGGAGGCCCAGGACCGCCCAGCTTCGTTAAAAGCAGCAATGCCTCTGATGGTGGCGCGCAGGATGCCCCATCGAAACATGGCCACTGGGTCCATGCCGATGAGCTGCCGCACATATGCACGGTCACTACTCCGCAATAATGCTACGATGTCTGGACGCATGTGGTCTGTGTTCTTCTCTCGGAAATCCTAGTGAAATTGAATACATCCGGAATATTACAAACTGCACCATCAGGTGATATCCAAGTGTAACCAAGTTGAATTAAAAGCCTTTTAACTGGTAACTGATGTTTTCTCTGTTCATTGTACTTACCTTGATTTGATATTTGACTTTCCCAGCAAAGTGTCGAATGACGAATGCCGGCTCCAAGACCGGTGTGGGGACAAAGTATTTGTTACCCTGGTGCTGCTGCTTGAATTTGGCCAATAACGTCTCATCTGTTGCGTGGGGAAAGCTGGAGTAGCAGCACAGTAACAGAGGGAAAGAGGAATGAAGAAGTATGAATAGCAAGAGAGGAGAAGAGATTAACTGACAGCTTCAACTCAATCAAAACAAACTTCATTCCTACTTGCAGCTGAAAGACATGAATGAAGTCATTTTATGCTCTTGTTCTTACTTGCTCTCCTCATCCAGCAGGTAGAGCAAACCTGTGGGCTTCTTGCTGATGAGGTGGATACAGCCCACATTGTCTGTGTAGTCAATATTGTGCCAGGTGATTCCCTCTGCTTGATACTCCTCCTGAATGAGGCGGGACAAAACATTTTGGTGAACAAGTTCATTGGTGAAATCATGTCACTAAATTTCACAGTCAGGTCTTTGATGCAAAAATACTTTAATACATGCAGAATGGATGCAGTTTTTATGGTTTGTGCTAAAATGATGCAGAACTATACTGTTTTCCAATTGTCTGAATAAATAATAGAAACTGGAACTCTGACTCGTCACCCTGATCTCTAAAGGATAGGATAAACTAGCACGAAGTAGCGTGCAGCTTTTTTCTTCTTTTAGAGCTGAAGGAATGCTTTGATGAGTCACCATTTAAACAGTCATTATAAACACAGAGCAGAGAAGAGAGTTTAAGTTTGAATCACTGGAGCAAGTCTGGGGGTGCACGGACGAAACAAGACCACTCACCTGCTCCAGATTGAAGATGTGGTGGTTGAAATAATACTGCAGCTGCTCATTTGCATAGTTGATGCAGAACTGCTCAAAGCTGTTGGTCTCAAAGTCCTCAAAGCCAAAAATGTCCAGGACACCAATGGATAGACACTGGAAAATCAGAGCATGAACATCAACTGAAGACTAATAGGGAGCAGGCCGAGAAATGTGTAACAATCATCCCCCCACAAATATAATACATTAAAAAAGAAGAGACTCTGTTTTTGTGTGCATTTGTCTTACTGGGATAGATTCCTCCATATCTTTCTTGTTAAGCAGTGCATGATTGATGCGCAGGACGATCCAGTCAAACAAGGCACTGTACAGCGATTTGGCCATGGAGTCTCTGGCAGTGATAGCCTATGTGAGAATGAGGAAACGATGCATCTTTTGAAAACGTCAATAAACAGAACAGAACAGAAGCAAAGGATCATTTTAAGTTTGAAATTTGCTTTGGAATCAGATTACAGCACAACAAAGGCCTGACAGACGCAAAAGTGAATGGAGGCTTACAGATAAAAGACACAGAGGAAAGAAAACAAAGAGAAAGGGTGTGGAGCACACTAAAGTTCAACCTTACACACCGACAGAAAGAAGAAATCGAATGTAGGTGTGGTGTCAATAAAGAATCAAAAAGGCACAAAGAAGAAGCAGAAACATAAAACCATCAATTAGTGTGCAGCTGGACAGTATTTAAGTAATGACAGGCTGCAGAGACGTCCTCATGAGGGGTGCCTACCTCAGAGTGACTGTAGGGGAGGATCAGCTTGTCATTGACTGTCACTGTCTTCCGCTTTGTCAGTGCCTCAACCAGCAGCTCCTCTTTGACCTGGAGGGAACCCACAAAGGTTAATGCTGGCAGTCACAGACACAGTGAAGCACTGAGTCACACAAAAACAAGCACACATTACCTTTAACAGGTCAGAGAGTGTAGCCAGGACCTCCGGTGGTCCCACATCCAACCCCTCGTCTCTGCCTGTTGACTTCTTCCAGTAGGTCACGTTGCCCAGATACAGGATGGCCGAAAGCACAGAAAAGATCCTACAATACAGTCATAATCACAGTCTGGTGACAAATGCTGGAACAATGCTTCAAAAATTGTTGTGTTATCTGTTTATGCTCCATAACAAGTAAACTAAATAGAAGCATTGTATGGACCTTCATCTGTACACTGTCTCTGCTGCATTAGCCTATTAGATGCAGCTATTTTTGTGCTGTTGGTGCCCTTGAAAGTCTCTTTGTTGCACTTTATATTCTTGGCAATGTGACTCATTGCTTAGACCAAAATAACCTCTATTCTCATGACTGCATGAAAAGTAAAAAATGCTTCAGGATCTGATTTTCAACACGGTCCATTTAACATTATTACTCTTTCCTGCATCTCACACGCTCAACATGGAATATGTTTACCGATTTACTTACTGTTTTTTAGTGGCGGGAAGAAAGCCAACCATTTCCATTGCCTGCTGCAGCCTTTCAAAGTCATGACGCAGGTCTTCCTCATCTTCTATCTTAAAGTTTTGCTACAAGGAAACATAAACAATTGGCAGAAATGTAAAAAGATGAGAAAAAGACAGGAAAAAAAACAAAATGCACACAAACATGTGAAGAAGGGAGGTGAATAAAAAGAAGGAAAGAGAACAAAGAGCTTCATTAATATGCAGGACACAAGTTGGCAGTAAGCAAGGAGTGTGTATAGAAGTTCATTCAGAAACCTGACAGTCTTCATGAATGCAGGGCCCACTCACAGTGAGTTACTGTGTTACCTTTAAGGTCAAATCACACACATGGGGGCTGTTTATAGGAAATGGATATGCTATAAACTGCTGCATGTTTAGTACTGTACCTGCTTGAGGTAGAAGAAGTCTTCAGGCGGCAGCAACTTGAACTCCTTCCTCTCCTCCTCTGAAGCTCCCAACAACAGGTAGTAAAACACGTGATAGTTCCTGGACAAACAACACTCGTCATTCTTAATGCCTGTATACACACAAAATGGACTCACTCCAAGTTATTATTGGTTTAAGATTTTCTCTAAACTGCTCTTCAAAAAGGATAAAATCATTTTTATGTGCAACCATGATTTGTTTGCTTTATTATCTGGTGAGCAGATGTCAGTGGATATGACTTCATGTTTATGGTAACAAATAAGTGTTTGGTGATAAACCAAGAGTCAACAGACTGTAAAAAGCTAACAGAGAGAAGCCAATGAATGAGGCTCTGTGGCTGATATCAGTTTTCCATTTGTGCTAACAGTGGGCAGGTAGGTAGACAGACAGGCAGCAATGCATTGCTGTAAAAGCAACAGAGTAATGAGTTTCCACACTTATCACTAAGAAACAATGACATCATACAGTAGTCACTCCCTGACTAGACAAGCAAGATGTACTGTCAACAGCTACTGTAGGCTAGGTGATTAACAGCACACTGTGCAGGGTGCTAGCAGCCTGAAGGTCACAGGCTTCAAGTGAAAAAGTGACTACATTTCTAAAACTAACTGGGAAAATCTGTACAGGATGTGTAAAATAGTAACGCTTCTCCCACTCGAAAAACAGCTACAGTATGTTTATACACAACTGAATCAACTAAGCTTCTCAGTGGTAAACTGTGGTTTTATAGACTGACGCCCATGAGACCTTGTGTGCATCTTTATCTGTATCTTTATCTTGTGTAGGACGAAAAAAGTCTTCCTGTCTCATCATTTTATCTACAATCAATATGTAACGGCTTTAACTTACAGCAAACAAATTGTGTGAGTCTCTTATTGCACATGAACTCATCTATAACACGTACATATTGCCGCAAATCAAATAACAGTGAAGGATTTGCTCACTCCTCTAACACCCTGACTGCATTTTAGGTTGCCAAATATTTGTTTGCATATTAGTCACACAAGTCAGATGATTAGTCTGGTCATCAGTGAATGTCACAGTGAGTAAGAAAGGTCTGGAATGAAGAGTGAGGCAGACTTTCTCGGGAAAATGACTTTTTCCTTTCTCATTTGTTCCTATAGCAACAGTTCCATGGATGTCACATTGAAAAGAGGAAAAACCTTTTTTTTTTTTTAAATGAGCTGTCACATTCAAAGAGTAAAGCTCTACCAGGTGACCACACTATAGAGTATATGTCTATTTTGATGTACCTTATAGACACAGCTAATACTTCTGTTGACATACATACAATACACAATCAAGCATTTAGGTAGCTAATATATGAATCAGCAATGTCTAAACGAAAGAGTACATATATGTGGGTGTTTTAGTGTTTAGGCAGAGAGACATGTTGAGTCTGCGGCTGAACTTTACATTCAAACATCAAAAGTTCTGTTGAAGATCAGTCGGGGTGATGGGTCAAGACCCCTCCTGCCCCTCCTCACCTCTCATTCTTCTCTCGAGACACCAGACGAGACTTTTCCAAGAGATACTTCTCCACCACAGCCCTATAGGACAGAGTGTAAAGGGGGAGGTCGAAGGGGACAAGAAAAAAGAGGAAGAAGAACGTTACGGGTGAATCACTTAACACTTAAGGTCATACTGCTCTGCCTATGTGCGCATGTGTGGGTTTTCAGGTCATGTGTGAAAGTGGCCTGATAATGAGAAATGAGGGGAAGAGCAGGAGGGGAAGTGAGGAAACATGGTCAGAACAATGAATAAGATTAAGCTTTTAAAAAAAAAAAAAAAAAAAAAAAGGTGGTCACAGTGTTACACAATGTCACATGCACACACTCAGACTAAAGTTTCTTCTCTGCTCTAAAAAACCCTGATGGTTAAAAAGGGAAAAGTGCATATAAAATCAATACTTTAGAAATGAATGTCAAATACTGCAATAAACTTTATGTTTTGTTCATTAATGTTGAATCTATGAGTCTCATGTATAATATGTAACGTACGAAATCATGTCTTTTCTTTAATGGCAGTGGTGCGTGTTGATGCCGATTAAAACAAGGTAAAAACACACTGTGCATGCACCGAAGTGTTGAAGCTAGGAAAAGCTTCAGTCGTGTTCAGGCAAACTATGCACTCATCTTGTACTTCTGTTGGTGTCTTGAATAAAATCACCAAAGAAAATGGCAGCTGATTCCCTCTCTTGCCTTGTCTGCATGTACAGCGTCAGAACAAGATATGCCCTCCAAGTAGAAATAATGATACATCCTTAGTCAAAGGGAAATTCCAGTATTTCTAAGCCTTGACCCTATTTACATATTCAAGTAATAGGTACAAAAAGATTGGGACTTTGTCTATTTAAACACTAAAAAGAAATATCACAGAATGCATTGGCTGTAATGTAATTCTTGTGGGCAAACATCCATCAAAGTTCATCCACCAACAGTGCTTATTTTTGCCCCTGGCTCAGACTCCTTTTCATAACATCATTACAACATTACATCTGTTTGTTAAAGAGTAAGATTCTGTTTTATTTAAATAAGTGACGGTCATTGTATCAATTAGTTCAAAACCACCAGACTCTTTTGACAAAAACAGTGATTTTGCCTCACAAAACACAGGTGTTGCTGGTCCTCTGCTAACTCAGTTGTCAGTTTCTTTGGGTTAGTTACTTGTTGTGTGACGCTGGTGTTTTATCACGTTTCAGATCTGTCTCTGTTCTGCTTATTACTGACAGGGTTGATCTCACAACAGTGGGGCTGGCCCAAAAAGATTATCAGTGTTTTGTCTGTACATTGAACGTGCTGTTGTTTTTCTCTAGGGCTATATAAATTAGTTAACACGCAAATGCCATTTCAGCGCTCAATACAATGAAATCTCAATATGAACAAGGGAAAATTGTCAGTTAGCTGTTTCAATTACGCAATGACCTCCCAAAAGGCTGCAGCCCTGTGGCGTGGCTCACTGTTACTTACTTTTATTGACTTTTTGGGTTGAAGTTTCACAAATTCAGCTTAAAAAGACAGTTTCATTTCATGAAAAAAAGGAACTGAATAAACAGCTCACATAAGGAAAAAGAAAGAGATCAATGAGTGGCCTTCCATTTTCTCTCACAGCCAGCAGGTAGATGAGGGTAAAACCCAGAACATTTGTAAGTTTCCTTTAATTTGAGATGTTTTTATAGACATATAACAGTGGAAACAAAAAATCATATCAGTTAAAACATCTCACAAAAAGACATACTAGGTTGGATTGTCAAGCATGGCCCCCATTAGCTGGTATTATTATTCGTTAAACACTTTTAAATAACATTTAAAACTGCTGCATAATATCAGCCGAAAATATTATTTGTAATTTCATTTTATATTATGTTCATGGAATGCAAATTTATTACAAAATTGTGTTTAATTAAACTGACACGCAGAGAGACAGGGCCATGAAGTAAAAGAAAACTACAGGTTTCCCTACCTCCTCACAGCAAAATATATTAAAGCTGCTTTGTTTAGTATAGTCTGCTGGGTGTTCTGTAATATGATGGTGCTTGAAAGCAACAAAGTGCAAATATAATGCACTTTGGTCCTCACAGAGACAATAGTATCCCTAATATCCCCCTTTCTGTAGAAGGAGAAAGTAACACCCTAACCCTAACACCCTCTTTGAAAAAATTAGGTTATTTATTATTGTTTTGCTGTAGGCAGACAATGCACTGCTTTGCACAGATATTATGTAATTCCCTGTATATTTGACAATAATGTAATACCGGAGTTAAAACGTCTGTCTTTAAAATTAGCCTTTATGTGTTTGTTTACACTGATGTGTCTTGGGATCCTTTGTAATATTATTATCTCTTATTTTCATCTTTTATGTGAACAAAGACAAGCACAGTATTCCTGATTTAGCCCCTTGATGCTCTCAGTTACAAGTTTTGTTTGTATGGTTTTATCACCAAACCAGTTCAGTTACCCTTACAATTACATAAACTCTTGAAATCTACCATCACAAATATTGCAGTTTTCAAAAGTTAATTTACTGAACATAAAGTGTTTTTTTGGCTTTGAGAAGCTCAAACAGCCTCCTAGTTCCAACTTGGTACTTTCATTCTGAGGTGTGAAGATAGATGTCAAGTCAAGTGGTTGTAATTTTATTTATGACACTGTCTATTTTTCAGTGTTAGTCAGAAGTATCAACTACGTTAAATATTCCTTGGGGTAATCACTTATGGGATCTATAGCTGCCTCACACCTCTAAGAGGTGAAGCTTGGACGTCATTGTTTTGTGTTTGCATGCATAATTGTTGCTACCTGTTGCACTCTCACAAGCAAATAACGTGTCTGCACTTTGCACAACATAACGCCCACCTCTGTCACAGTGAGGTTTCAACAAACAAACCTCGCTCCACCATCATGAACTGTTGCATCAGTCGCAGCATTGCATTCACAGCAAATAATGAATGCAGGCAGGAGTGCAGACCGACAAAGTTTAGTTAAAGAGAGGTTTTTTTGCTCACACATTGCTTAATTTGAAGACTTTCAGAGTCAAAGTCTAAAGCGGTGAGAGTATATAAAACAAACAAAAATTATTACTATTAAAAAAAAACATTTTTTTTCTCCTTTATACATTTAATTGTGATATTAGTGACGTTATTCTCTTTAGACATCTTACATATGCAACTTAGCTAATGTAAGCTACCTTTGTTTTGTCTTTTCTTTGACTCCACAACTGAGCCCTCAGAATATATCTGCTGTGTTTGGTCAGTAAATATTGATAAAATTTAAGGCTGGCCATTTTGTAAAGATTCATTGTTTAATATTACTTTAATGTTAAGTGTGTTTATTTCTAATTATGAATCGTATAAGTATTATAATTATTATAATTATTAACTCATTTTGGTCGGTTGACACCAGACAAAGCTAATTAGCAGCTATAGTATTAGCAGTCACAAGTTATTTCCGTAAATTTCATAAATCTCCAAAAGCTGAAGGAGAGCAGCTTGATAACACCAGAAGCAAAACCGGAACACATTTTTCCAATTAATATGATCCAGTTTTATCAAAATCCTGCATAGTTGTTGGATTTGGACATATGTTTCTGCAGCTGGTGATCAGGGTGGACAAAGATGGGGACACCATTTAACCTATTGTAATTTTAACATACAAATTATTTTGAAGCACTTATTTTGAGTTTAAATAGTAACATAATGTTTATCTAAAGCCCAGATGAAAAGTGCGCAGCAAGCTTCCCAACTCTGTAACCTCTGATTCTTCAATTTATTTGCCTTTGCAGTATTGCGACGATCACTGCAGGTTTGAACAGAACTGCAGAGGTGTTGGCCTCTTGGAAAATGCAAACTCCTGCAGCTCTCCTCGACAAATTACTCACATTAAAATGAATAAGAGCACTTCTATTTTTCTGCACAGAGCCGGATATACTTATAACTGGCAATTTTTGTGGAAATAGCTGTAAATTTGTAACAATGACTGCTGCTGACATTGTTTGTCATGTAAAGGTGTTCCTAAATTTCCTGTTTGTTAAGTGCCGCTCTTTCACTATGCATTTGTCTAAAATATAACCTAAGAAAGGTTGGTTTTGGTTTGAAACGAGAATGTGTTGGAAATAACGACTGTGCTAATAACCACAAACCAGAGGTGGTATGTGTGAGATTGATAGATCCTGTTTTCCATTCCACCACAGCAGCAAAGCAACAAACTCCATCCGAAGCACGGAAAAGTTTCAGATGTCAGTGATAAAAATTAATTTCCACTAAGTGACAATTTTCCTCTAAATGTTAGTTTTTATTTCAACTACAGAGAGAGCGCATGTGGACAACTCAAGTGTGAAAATACAGGTAACTAAAAGCTGTAGTGTCAATATACGTGCGGACTGGATGACCCTTGCATCTATGTTTTATTTCCAGAACCAGAGATTTTACTTAAGTCTATTCTTGTATTGCCTGTGCCCTGGAACCCTCAGCATTTTGGTTTATTGTTACAGAGTACCAAAGAGCAAAGAAGACCTCTCATAGTTTGGTTTGAACCGAGTGTTTGCTCGACAGCATGACTGTCCATCCTCTACTTGTTGCTTTCATGTCTGAAACCTCCAGCTAAAATGAATAGTGTTAGCTTTGCCAGTGTCAGAGGGGGGATTGTGTCCTCCAAAAATATCAACTCCACCCTCATAAACAGCTCTAAGTTCCTATTTATTTTCTATTTATAACTGTTTGTTGAGAAAGAAATGCTGTTTCAAAGTGAAACAACACAGTGAAATGATCTGAAAGTCACTCCAATTTACCTTGCTTACCTATCAAAAATCAATTTTGAGCCAGTAACATTTCTGCAAGAGACCTACTCCTGCATCATTTTGTTGAAAAACTACGATCTTATGAGTTAATATTGGCACTGCTCTCTACTTCTATATCTTATCCCATGATGCTTTCTTTCTCTGGCTGATTGGGTTGTAGGCCAGTTTACCACAGGCTCAAAAAAAATCTGCAATAACTTCTTGCAGTTTCGAGCTGATTTCATTGCATATCAAACTGGATACAAATGCTCAGCCTGATAGATAAACCACAAGCTTCAAGTCTCAGCTTCAACCACAAAATAGTAGTCTAAGAAAAATAAAGAGGATAAATCTTTCCACACAACTCCCTAACTACCCATGGCTCCTGTATATCAATTCTTACACATCCACTTTCCCAAATCAGCCTCTCCACATATGGACCTCTCAGTTTTCTGATGGAGCAGAACTAACCAAACAAAATATTTTTAGGATATTTAAATGTAATATCAGTCAATCAAGTCCGCTGATATTTTTCTCGATGTATACGTAAATTAATGCAATGTATATCTGAAAAAGAGATTTTGTAATTTGGTACATGTTGCATGTTGCTCATCTCAAAGGTTCATGAGCTGTCTTTGTTAGCACTGCAGCTGTCACTGCCCTCTGGTGGCAATCAATCACAGTACAGATAAACTTCAGTTTTATGAAAGACTATAGACTTAATATCCAGCCAGAGGGTGGTGCTGCTGTTTAATCCCATTCGTCTGTGTGAGGCTACATTTTTATTTTGGCACTGAAAAAAAGACACAAACTGTGTGTTACTTGGCATGAGAGAACAAAACTTTAGGACTTAGGTTACTTCAGGCAGAAAAAATACAAAATACTAATGTATAGTAGGAAACATGGATATGTTCATATGAAGATACAGGTAAAGTATTTGCTTTAAAGGAAAGGAATAAGAAATGAAGAAATTAAAAGGTTTGAAGAGTTATGAGTGTATTAAGCAGCAGCATAAATACCAAGACAGAATAAAACAGAACATGTATTATCATCAGGTGCAACTTGTTATTTGAGCCTGGTTAACTATTTTCAGTGTCATCAAATTATGATAGCCACAGACTATGACTTAGCTTTTTCTTTTTCTCTAGCCCAAAGCTGTGAAAATGATATATTATTTATATCACACAGGTATATATTTTATACTTTTGACTCAAACAGATTGAAACAGATCATCAGAGGCATTTATCCTGCCATCTGTTGGACAGCTAATGTTACAGCATCCAACACACACCAAACCACTAAAGTATTAGTAATCTCAATACAAGGTTGTAAATACAGTGTCAACTTGTTTATTTTCATATACTATAAATGGCCTTAGAGCTGCTTGTCTTCTTGTGTGACAAAAATAAAAAAAACATAATTTTGTTCATTAAACAATCACGTATTCACTGAGTATATGTAACAGTGTGACATTTCTTGTGGTGCTTTCGCAGGCTTTTGAACTGATTTTATTTTTACTGTGAATCACAATAAAGACAGCAAACAAGATTTTTAGCAGTTCCTCTGAACTAAATGTGAGTGTCTCAATAATGTGCCAGTTTTGTCTTGATCATAACTAGTTGATCATAATATGGATGATGCAAAATATACCCACATCTATTTTAAAGGGGAAGTTTATCATTTGGGGAAATTTGTTTTCACTGCAAGAGTGAAATATGGCGAGTGAATTGTTACATTAAAAATGAAGCCATAAAAAGGGGATAGTCAGCTTGGTTTAGCATAAGGACTAAAAACAGAGGTCAACAGCTGGCCTGGCTCAGTTCCAAAAGCATAAAAACCTGCTTATCAGTATTTCTGAAACCTTTTTTTTCTGGTTTGTTTAATCCATACAAAAACATACTAGATTTTAGGTTTAAGCTGAGACTCTGCAGTTTAGACTTTCCTCGAAGAACAGTAACTTCCTGGAGTCTCCCCTAGTTGCCCAGCAACTCGTTTCAACTTAGCGTTAGTCTACAACATAGCCAAACGGATGTAAGTGTTAAATAACATTCTGTGGTGGAGAAAATATTCAAATCTTTTCTTGAAGTAAAATTATTAATTTCACACTGTGAAAATACACAATTTAAAAATTAAAATGCAAAAGTACTAATTGTGCAATACAATGGTGAGTGTTTTACCATGATACTATGCTATCTTAAGATTAATATCACTGCTGCATCTTGTGCAAATAATTTAAAATAAACTTTCACACTTCACAGGGGCTGGATGAAAAATAACAAGTTACATGTAAATCTTGTTACATTCCATAGGACTGATAAAGTCCCCACCCCAGAGACATAATAAATGTAGATACACTACTTAATATTAATAAAGATATAATAATGTCAGTATGTGTTACTGCACTTGATATCCACACAAATAAAACACTATGGCTGCTCTCCTTTGTCTTTTCTTTACTGCACGTCTCATTTTTCTGTTTTTAGGTCACTGTCAGTGGTCACTTTGTCTGTCCTATTTGAAACATTACACTAAACTTTTTGCTGATTTCATACTCCACATGCATGCCCTAAAAAGAACAATACAGGAACCAGGAGAGAGAGGGCTTTCTGCCGAGAAATTAAAGTGCAGTGTGGTGGAAAGTGCAGAAAGTGTGTCACCACTTCAACATCACATGTTCTACCTAAAATGAAACTCTACTACAGTCTCTTCGGTTATGAGTAATCTAGCATTTTACCTTACACAAGCTCCTTTTTTTGAAGGTCTTTTTTTTGTGACCACTTCCTGTCTTTTGTTTACCTGCTAGCACTCTCACATCGCTACTCAGCCTTTACCTACACTCAATTTATGTTCATTACACTGACCAGACAAGAAGCCAGACTCTTCACAGTGAAGCTGCTTTTATTTTTGCTCATTTGCACAAAGCAAGTCTAAATTTTTTGTTACTTATCTGAGATAAAAATTTAAGGGTTCAATTACAATTTGCAATGTTTTATTGTGTTTTTATTCTCAGAAGCGATACTAGCAGTTCTGTGAGACTGTAAGGACTCCTGTTAAGAAAATCAAACTTTTTCAACTTTTGGATAATCATTCTTGGTAATGTAAGTGTAATAAATGAGAGACTGTTGTTAAAGTAGAATAAATTTCACACACTTGATTTACAAATAATTGCAGCTTCCTGTCTTTAAAACTGTTCAGGTAATGTGCTATTTAAGATCCTCCTTTTTTTGTAGCTCAAAAGTTCTTGGTTTCTTTTGTGAACACTAATCTACTACTTATATTTTTATATTTTATGTAGTAGTATTTGTTTTTAAATAGAGTGCACTAACCACAAGGAGAAGCCAAGACAAAAGTTCACTGCTTTTGAAGGTGCTTAGTATACAACAAAAGCACTAGACAACCAGATCTTTTGACCTAACCATTTCTTGACCATGGCATTGGACAAAAAGTCAGAGGATCCAGTAAATTCATGAAAAATTATTTTGAGGCAGCACATGATTTTCTGAAATAAATTTAATCGCAATCACTGCAATAGTTACAGATGCAGTGTGTAGTATTTACAGGAATCTAGCAGTGAAGTTGCAGATTGCACCTGAATGAATGTACCCTCCCTTCTCACCCTCCACTTTGAAAAAAGCAACTATATCAGCACAAATGATTCTTTTTATTGAAACAGTGTTTGGTTTGTCCATTCTGGGCTACTGTAGAATCATGGTGGTCCAACTTAGCAGACTCAGTGCAAGAGGATCTACTCCCTCTGTAGATATAAAATGTTCTCTCTGAGGTAATAAAACACAACAAATTCCACTGATTATACACTAGAAAATATACTTTTCATTCATTTCAAAAAGACAGTCCACAGTTTATTGGAAAACCTGCACTGCCTGTGTATGGTTAACCCTCCTGCTTTCAGCCACTTCAGCCTAAAGTAAAAAGTCCCCCCCCCCAAAAAAAAATCAACAAGGAAACTGAACAAATACCTTTTCGATAGCAGAACAACTTCACAAAATATTTTCCAACCAGCATTAAAAAAGACATTACCTACTAAAAAGAAGATGAAACTAGAAAAAGAAAGCAAATATTCAGTTTTTAGTATAAATCAACAAAATTGTAAACACTTGATATGTTTGTGCAATTTTTTTGCTCTGAGGCAGTAAATCTTTCAGGTAAACCAGTGTTAAGGTGAGTCTGTCTTCACATCAAAGACCAAACCATTCCTGTATATCAGCATGGCAATCTCACTGTTCAGTTGTTCCAAATCTGTCATTTCACCTTCTCTAGAGCTCTTCAGAGCTTGTTCTATAGAGCCCTGACTTGAACACTCATCACTGCTTCCTCCTGACAACCTTGAATCGCCTCTCTCACTGTCCCCGTCCTCATCAGTTCCATCGTCCCACTGTCCTCTGAGGACAGTGGTCTCCTCTGTGTCCTCATTGATAGACTTGCTCTGTGGTTGTAGCTGGTGTAGAGTCAGCTCATGCACCTCCTCCCTTCTCTCCAGCATCTCCTGTTATGGGTCACAGTCGCAAGAGACAGCAATATTCAAGATTCCACACTTCATAACTGGGCTCCGCTATGTAATATCTGACATAGCAAACAGAAAAATAGACAAATGTGAAGATAAGACGAGCTGCGTAATGAAGCAATGACAAGACAAATATCTTTGAAATAGTTTGAAATGTGGAGGCCTACAGCCTACCTTTTATTTCCCTCTTCTGAATACAGAATACAGAAAAAAAACCTTTATTAACCTCTTTAGGGAATTGCTTGGCATGCACATATGAGGCTGTCAAAATTAAAACCGAAATAAAATATGTAAAAGTATCGGTATCAGTATAAGAACAAGTATTACCAGCCTGGGTATTACTTGGCACTGGACGACAAGGGAGATAGATGGAATTGCATATCATTACTCTTCAGACTGCTGGTCAGTCTGGTTTGTAGTGAGCTATTGCAAATCTAAATGCCTACACCCAAGCTAGGTTGCAGCTCTGTGATACTGCAATGAGTCACAACTGTGCTATGTGCCTAAAATTAGCAGCTTAAAATCAGCATGCTTATATGCTTACTGTGAGAATGCTAACATGCTAATGTTCTGCAGGTGTAATGGCAACCATGTTTACAGTCTTAGTTTATCATTTGGAAATGAGTAAAAAGCCCAAATTAGTGAAATGAAAGTCAATTTTTTTTTTTAATTTACTCAGAATTAGATTTGGGTTTTAGCAGCCATACAATGACAATGACAAAGAAGTGCAGTGACATGGTTTACATAGTACAGTAAGAGTGGAGTATTTACATGTGACACATCACCAAGAACACAAAAGAGTGACGATTACTTTACATTCTGTTCATTTTGTTCTTGCCATGGTTATGATTTAGGTTTGTCATTTTATTTTACTAATCCCTGTCTCCTTTTCCCTTTTTGCTAGATCTGTGCAGGGAGGCGGGACTGATCTACTCGGGGGCAAGGCTCATCAACCTCACCTGCACGCGATCTGTAATCAGCCAGCTTCTTAAGCCGGCTCTACACATTCTCCTGTGCCAAAAGATTCCTTCACATGACTTTGTCTTTGCTCTCCAGTAGATCTCCCTGCCTCTTGTTATATGCGTGCCTACTTTGATGGTTTTCCCCTTTGTGAACTTGGTTATCTAGCGA
>JAQNCA010000025.1:15496096-15512719 GCA_029783725.1 Acanthurus tractus
ACTGTTTCACCAATTGTTGTACTTGTAAATAAAGCTCTTGGTACACTGTGCCATATTTGGTTACCAAAGCTGGAATGAGCTAGTATGTATTTGTATTTTACATACCATGTGTCATTATACTTCCAATTTATTGAGCAGCAGTTTGCGTCTATAAAAGGTATTATAGTCATCTCGTAGGTGTTTGCTGTCTGCCTGGGATGAGAACATCTTTGCTTAGGGCAAAAACAACTTTAAATACAGTATTTCTTCAGTTTTTCAGCAACAGCACTACAAACATAATCTCACTGTACTCTTTTGGGCTGTATGATATGTCCACAATCCAAGTCTGGATTGAAACATTGGTAGTTCTCAAAAAAAAAAAATCTTTGAAGAACCAGATGTTAGTGCTCAAGAGGTCTATGCAGCTACCATGCATAGAAACATTAAAAAAAAAATTGGAATATAACCACTGACTCCCAGAATCAAGTCAATCTGCCCCAATATGACAGCAGAGGACAAACTTTGCAAAACTGATTTATATGTTTCAGTATTTAAAAGCAATTGTAAGAGTTATTATTTGGTCTAACACCTTTATGCATATAAAACAGAAGGTGAAAGAATGAAGATGTAAGAGGTACAAGGTTGAAAAAGTTAGAATAAAGTTTTCAACAACCAGTTTTGCTCCTCTTGTGGTCTGGTGTTTTACCAGATTGGAGACATTTCAAGCAGCTCCACCCATGTCTAGATGGGTACCACATCAAACCTTAGCTTGTGGTGTGGTCAGAGCACCATGAATAGACCCTGAAGTGGCCTGCAGTATGCTGCTACATGTAAGCTGTACTTGGCCAGTGAGGAACAGTATTTTCTAGTCCTCAATATGAATCTGAATGATATGATTACAGTAAGCCTTTGTATACTGTATTTGTGTGTATGAAATGAATGACACGTGTGCTAACATGGTGACTTAAACTCAGTAATGCCAGCTTTTCCCAGACTCATACACAATGCCACCCAGCTTGACCAAATATAGCTGAGGAATAAAGAGGTGCAACCCATAACTAAAAGATAAACAATGGATCAGCAGACAGAATGGCCAGCTACTCCTCTGCACTTCCTGAGCAACAATACAATACTTTGGTTTGTCCACACCCCTCAAGGCCCTGAGCTAACAGCAGAGAGAACTACTGCAGCGACTTCCCGTGTCGTAGCAGCTTCCTGTTAAAAAGGGTTCCGGATGATAGGAACTTCCTGTCTGAGGTGGTGAGACAGAGTAGCATGGAGGAGGCAGGGGACTTGTTTGAAGACCAGGGGTTAGACTTTGTCTAAAAGGCTACACATAATCTAACTGACTGGTCTTGATTTTTTTAATAATAAATCAATAATATATTGAATTAGTTATTAACATTGATAATAGACATTAAACATTACTACCTTCAACATACTTTAAATCAAAAGCTATCTATGTATTTACACATTTTCATCTCTAGATGACTCAGAATTACGCTTTTTTGAGTGATAATATACTACTTTCTGTTGATGAAATAAATCATAGTCAAAATGCTGCCAGCACTAGAATGTCATTGTTCAACCTATTCATTGCAGCAACTCACCAAATTGTATTTTTAAGAGCATAAATCAAGCTCCATGTGGATGATTCAATCTTTTAAAACTCCAGTCCTTTTTTAAGGATATCAAGGAATTGGTGGTCTTTAAACAGTCTTGTGACAAAAACACTTGGACAGGAAAAACTTGAATGGTACTATCCTACGATCACAACATAACTAATATATTGTGTCAGTCAACTCTCTGCAACACAGGAGGGCCCTGTCAGCGTTTAGAACAAAGAAGGCTTCAAAGCCTGGCAAAACAAAATAGAGACACCAAAAGAACTACGTAAGAGAGGATCAGCCAGTTAGACCAGTTCATGAGTGAAATACTCATTTAGAGCCAGTGAGCTGTTCTGCAGGTAGAAGTCTTATTTGCTTAAACTCCTGAAAGAATTAAGGACAATATCTCTTCATCCATTTTTAGACAAAGGAAGTCAATTTAAAGAAGTGAATGGAAATGGAATAGAATATAAAATAGAGAGAAGTGGTGCGATGAATTAAAGTGGGGCAGCGGCTTTCCTGCATGGTTTCAAGTCGAGGCCAGCAACACAGCACAGTCCAGCACCACAAACGATGATCTCATCTCCTCAAAATGTGTGACCCAGGCCCAGAGACCTCCCCTATAGCTTGAAGATACACACACACACACACACACACACACAAACACACACAGGCTGAGAAAATGCACTCTGACACACACACACAGGCTAAGAAAATGCACTCCGAAACACACACAGGCTAAGAAAGTGCATTCAGACACACACACATAATTTCAACTACTGTAACCTGATCTGCTTTCAGGACAATAAAAGAACCAAACAAAACTCTCTCTTACAAGAAAAAAAGTTCCTCTGTTTTGGTTTATCTAAAAAAAGCACTTGACACTCTAAACATAATGCCTTCACTGGAACTTGTCAGAAAAGTACAAAAAGAAGTAGAGACTTTGTAAAAAGAGAAACTGCAGGGAATATAATTTCAGAGGAATTATTGCTTCCTCTATGAAGTGACTTTTGTTTTATGTCAGCCATCTTATGAGTGTGCTGCAAAAGCTGGCGACTGCTGTCAAAACAGAATCTTTTTACGTAAACTAACGAGGGAGATCTCTTAGCTCATAATGTTGTGGACAAAATGCTAAAAGTAACCTTCTCTGCTCATGATTTAACATGTTGGGTAAAATGTAAATTTAAATGCAGTCATACTGGCAGGGGGAAATGTACAGCTGTTCAATGGCCTGGATGATTGACTGACTGGTCACAGATGGAATCCAATTTCCACTTCCTCCGGCAACCAGGCCAGCAGAGACCGAACCCGTCTCCCTGTCTGCTCCTGCAACCACAGCTCTAGCCTATGCTAACACATGCACACAAAAACACTGCATTCTGGGAGTAATGGCAGAGTGGCAGTGTGTCTGCCAAAGGGACCCGAACTCTGCTGATGGAGAGGAAAATCTCTCCAACCCCCCCGCCCCTCCTTCCCTCAATCAGCCGTCCAGAACCAAAGACTCTGACAGACTGACACACATCAAGGGACCAATGTTGTGCCTATTTAAATGCATCTGCAAGCAGCAGCAATTCTGTGAGTGAACTATCCAGTACTGTGTCAGAGAGCAAAGAGACAGCAGAGACGTGACAGATGATGGATGGACACACCATGCCTGCAAGTTGTTGTGGCAGCTCACCCTGTATTCTTGCCACTAAGTCTTAAGCCAATGACTTGTGGCCAATTCCCTCTGCTTAATTTTGTTCTGTTCCAAAGTATTGCATGTTTCACTGAACTTACTTCTACAAATAAAGGGGATTTTACTTTTCAGCACCATTTTTTAACTTGGAATAAACCACATTCCACATTCAGCTTTTCTGGCTAAAGGTCTATTTTCAGCCACACTACAGCGAAATAAAACAGAAAAATATGTAGAGGAGATTTAGTTCTAGATCAGGACTGAGAGTAATTAGTTCCCCACACCAATGAGGCTATTGAACTGAAACTGAAGCACTTAGATTTCTGCTTTTTGTCTAAATGTTTTTCAGGTGATTGTGCAGAGATGGGGGCTTCTCAGTCTTATATGCTGCCTCAAGCAGAACTTCATTTTTATCTCTTTCCATCTTGACTCCTTTCATACATCTCAAATCACAAACACACATCCAGATTACATCACTGACTGGAAGCACTCTTAAACTGTATATGACCTGAGGACACACACTTTTAAGCCACCAATTACAGCACACACAACAACACACATCTACACAGAATTATTGTTAATTCAGCTTAGCTGTAGGGAGGTCTGACAGTGTACAGTGTTGGTATGAGCATAGTTAAACTTTTAGTGATGAAGGACTAAGCATTTAAGAAAAATTGATTATTTGTTAATAAAATATCTCTCCATGTGCTAGCATTGAGCCTACAGATTAAGCACTAGTTAATTTTAATAGATAGTTTCATGATTCAAAGTGCAGGAATTAAAGAACAAACAAACAGAATCACAATTTGTATGAGTTATTAATTTTTTTCCCACCCCTACTGAAAATGACTTGACAACAAAAACCCTGCTTGAGGTCTGACAGGGGGGTAAATTCTTCCATATGTGAAAATGGAGGAGACCCTGTTTCTCATTACAGGCGTGAAAAATAAACAAAATGAAGTCAACTCTGTTCTCTGCCACGTAGCTGAGGGATTTAACTCAAGCAAAAACAATTCTGTAATAACTTACATTTCATGATGCAACCATTTTTTGTTAAACAACATAAAAGCTAACAGATGTCTTATTGTCTGCATATGTGCCTCTTTTGTCACCAAACACAGAGAAAACTGTAGTTTAAAATGAACTTGACTATTCAACTGTCAGCAGCATTTAGATACCCTGAGCAGCCTTTCAGACAGAAGCATTCACTCACTGATGACACCTATCAAGTATCTGTTTCTCAGTGCCTCACTTACAAAGTTATATTTTACAGTTGTTTAAAAAATATACTCACATTTGACAGGACAGGGC
Organism: Acanthurus tractus; assembly: GCA_029783725.1. Classification (NCBI taxonomy): domain Eukaryota; kingdom Metazoa; phylum Chordata; class Actinopteri; order Acanthuriformes; family Acanthuridae; genus Acanthurus; species Acanthurus tractus. The sequence goes on from JAQNCA010000025.1 coordinate 15,500,672, forward strand.
AAATGAAAATGCCTAAATAAGTCTGTATTTATTTGGTTCTCTAACAATATGCATTTAAAATGTGAATGCAGTTGTGAGGAGAGATGGTTATTGTGGTGGTGTGTTTTGTTACCACTGCTTTTTCCTGTGCATAATTAGGACATATCATTTCAGTTAATCAGACAACTATGCTTGCAAGATGCTCTATGTCTGACTCCATAAGACACAGTTTTACAGACTGTGGGTCAATCCAGAGCCAGTTCTGAACACTGTAAACCAACATAATCAACAGCTGGCCCTACACAAATATTTAAAAAGAAGTAGAACAAAAAAATATTTATTGAGTGTTCACATTGTAATGATAGGTATTCTCCCCACTAGCTATCAAAATCTGTAAAATACATAAAGCCTTGTGTTATCAGTTTTGCTTTAGTTATGGTTCATTCTGTCCTGTCAGCGTTGCACAGAGCAAGTCAGAACAAGCACCTAATTTCTCAGAGAGCAGAAAGCAGGAAGAGAAGCACAGTCACCTGACTGAGATTACAACAAATACCAGGTTTTGGTGAACAACAGCTCCCAAAGAAATTCATGCTGTTCTTTTTTTTTCTTTTTTAAATTACAAGCAGAACCCATGATGTCATACAATCAGAGACCAAAAATAAGCACTTTCATTTTAAACATAATCAAAAACGGGATTCTTTGCTGAAAATTAGGTAGAAAAAGAAAACCAGCAAACAGCATGATCTTGTTCAGATTCCCACAGCATTTTCATCAGCAAGAGGCTCCATAAATGACTAATAAAGCAACTTCCCCCCTTTTTTTCATTTCTTCTTTCTGCATTGACTGTAACCTTTATGTTAAAGCTTTTTACACTGCGCGCGCACACACACACACACACACACACACACACACACACACACACGTAGGTCCAGTGGAGTCACAGCCTGAAAATACATTTGCTCACTGCTGCACAGGATTTGATACCTTTGTGGAATGTTTTATCATTTATAATCACTGAGCTGGAGACAATCATAGTCCCACAATATAATGTAAAAATGAAACTCAGTGTATGTAACATTCTGTAATCTGTTATGTGCTTTTAAATGCCATAGCAACATGATGAGTCACCTTTGATGAAGCACTGTCATAGCTGGATATGACTTAATCAGCAGAGCAGTGCATTACACACCTCACTGTAGCCAGAGCAAAAAAGAAATGTATATTTCTAAAACAGATTATCTGTGATATTAAATGATTTGTGAATGAAGGTGCTGACACAGGAGAAGAACAAACTCACCTGTTTCACTATCACAACATACAGACTCTTTTATTCTTTTCTTTACTTTGTCCTTATATGGACTGACTATGGCTCTTAAACCACAGATTTTATCTTACTTTTCATCTCCTCACTAGAATTGACTTACTTCCAACTTGAGGAGGTCACAACGCTCTGTCTAGAAGCAACAGTGGGTTACAGTAGTTTACCGGTACTTGCATTTTTAGAGGAAAAAAACTCAGCTGTTTGTTAATAAAAATGACTTGTAGAGCAGAAAAAGGCAAAAAAAACAGATCAAGTCTTGCTGCCACATATATTACCGACTTACCTCCAGGACCGGTCCAGCTCCCAGTATGGTCCTCTCCACCCCGCTGGCATAGCCCTTCTGGCTGAGTGCAGTCAGACAGTGGATTAGGAAGTTGGTACTCTGGGTCTTGCCTGAACCACTTTCCCCAGAGATGACAATGCACTGGTTTACCCTCTTTCTGAGCATTGCATAGTAGGCCACGTCTGCGATAGCAAAAATATGAGGCTCCAGTTTGCCCAGCTGGTGGTTCTCATACATCTTGACATATTTAGGGTTGTAGATCGGCAGGAACTTAAAGGGGTTGATAGCAATGAGGATGCTGCCTGCATAGGTGTAGATTTTTTTCTTGTAAAAGCGTGTGCGCAGGTCGTTTAATATGCTGTCCTCACTGAGGACGGGGAGGTTGCAGAGGTCTGCAAAATCGTCCTGTGGAGGGGGAAGGAAGCCCCTAGCTGCTAGCCGCTGTGCCTCCTGCTCCTTAGTCACAGGCGGGAGGTGAACATAATGGATTGTTCCATCATGGTTCCTCTCCTGGAAAAATATGGAAAATAAATAGAAGAAAGGTTGAATTAGCTCAACTTTTTATTGCTGAGTTTGACATAGTATTATTTTTAAGTCAATCAAATTTAATAAGGGCAGGCCAAAAAGGCCTTGAGTTTATGGGAGCTCCTGCTATATATTGTGCTCAGAGGGGTGAGTGACATTTAGCAACTTTTTGTATTAGGCTTATTTACCTTCCCTTTTATTCACTTACACGTAGTTTGTTACCTAGAATAACTTCTTTAGTTTTTGCATCTTAATAGGAAATGAAAGAAAATGAAATAGCAGCAGGAAGCACAATGCAGTGGTCAAACAGTGGGAGGACTGTTCTCAGTGCATCACATCAGCTAGTAAGCCTGACTGCAAAGTGAACTGTGTGCTTTCAACTCTACCTGTAGTAAGAAGTAAAAGCCAAGGCTCTGAGGATGCTGCTCCTGGGCTTTCCTAGGCCACAGCAGGAATCTCTGTGCAGGCAGGTCTCCAGCCTCTAGCACCCACTCTTCCCCACCACATTCCTTCACCTCCGCCAGCACATACATGCGGCTAGGGTCCAGCCCCAGTGCCGTGGCAGCATCCGAGATCACTGAAGCTGCTGTTGCATCCTTCTGCACTCTGTTGAGTAAATAAAGGGTATTATTAACTTCCATTATTGCTGGATCACAGTAGTGCTTCCACCAGATCACAGCTTAACTAACTTTTGATGGTACATTTCTAGTCATAATTCAACAGCACAGTCACCTCAGGTTGCAGCAGGTGGTGGACTGGGCAGCCAGTCGAGTGTAGATCTGGAGCAGGTACGATCGGCCATCTTGATCATTAGGGCTAGCTGGCCCACCTCCCCCCCCTCCTCCACCTGCGTTCGTTGCCATGGTGGCAGCGCCATCTCTGACACTCATTCTGAGCCAGGGGGAGTGGCCTCAGCATGCCGTACCAACTGCTTCCCTCTCACCACGCAGCACCTGAAAATTAAAGGTTAATCGATCAGTTATAATTCTCTCAACTTTATACAGAAACACTGATAATGCTGTCTAATTATTTCCCATATCAACACTTAGACATTATTAAAGGAGGCTATTCAGGGCCACAGCAGAGTAGTCACATTATAAGGGATGAGAAAGAGAGGACTGACTCTCAGACCAACAATTAGCTATTCTATTCCAATAAACAGTAAGTACTCGTATAGTGCCAGCAGAAACAGTAAGACATCCCAGATACAGATTGGAACAAAAAACAACTCCAATATAAAGCAATTTAGCTTTCTAAAAACTAAACATTGCAGCATTGAGCAAGCATTTAAAAATGCAAACAAAGCCAGTTAATTGTCAAACAATGTCTCAAATCCCCATTGGAAGCTTATTCTAAATTATGGACATGATGCAGATCTGCAACAGCAGCATTTCTTAGACTGACCTTAAAAAAAGTCCATACAATTAAATGTTACAATTTATTATACATGATTATTGAAAACAATTAATTTGTAAGGTGTTGTATTCAGATATTAACTTGCCCAGATCTCTGTGTTAGTAATCAGTGGTTTGTCATGAAAACATGTTAAATGTTTGATGCAATGATAAAAAAGCATCCCAAGAAAAATAGCATTATCTTACACCAAGATTTGCCAATCACCACTGAGATATCAGAGGAGAGATCAAGTGAAAAATCACATACTGTAAGGTGAGTAAACCGTCAACAGAATTTTAAGTTGCACAACAGCTGGATTAAGTGCTACTTCAACAATAAAATATGGTTCTAAATTAGGCCATAATCATAATCACATGACTATCACCAGTGTCGCTGAATGAAAAATTTAAACAAAGAATATTTTGGAAATAGTAACAACACAATATGTAACATACATTTTACTAACAAATCTAGATTGAGACAAACCCTGAGAATATTTGCTGTCTAATGTCTGACAGGAGATTTGAGAGTGAACAGAGTGAATGCTACTAGTTTGTGGTTTTCCCGGCATCTAAAAATACACCTTGGTCAGAGTACATAAAACAAATTAAACTATACCTCCATTACAACATAATAAAGAGAATAATACTCCTACTGCTCCAGAGAGCACAAGTCTAGGTTCAAGGCTCTGACATGTGCATAAGTGTGGCAAAGACTCAAATTTGATAACACTGCTGTGCATTGTTATCACATCACATGAAAATAGCTTTGCCACTGAAACTTTACCATATGTTGCAGCTGCAGAGGCTGCACAGATACTGAACCCTTCCGCTCTATCGCAACAACCAAAACAGAAATACAGAGAACACTTTAACCTCAGATGGTGTAATGACTGCACATTACTCACTCCCACAGTCAAGACACCTATAGTGATGTATGTCATAGAACTTAGTGGCAGGATGAAGAGTGTAGAAACATTTCCCCACAACAACTAATCTCTCCATCCACAGTAACTCAATATTCTTTGCCTGGCAAGGTCCCAGCACCAAAGTTCTTACAATATCACAGAGCTCTGAGCAGACGATTAACTGAGAACAAAGAAGAGGTTTGTTCAGTTCTTACTACGGATATCACTGATTTCCTAGCTAAGGTGAAGCTGCCTTGAAGATGTATCAGGGTCTTTTATTAACTTAACCACAATAAACTAAGAAGGTAGAACTCGTTCCCCACTGATGTATCACATGATTGGCATCCATGACACAAAACTCTCTGGAGTTAAGAAGCATCAAATCTTTGAGAAGCACTGTTTGAAGAGTATGTAAAAGATTAACAATAGAGGGCTCCTAGTTTTCAGTCTTGAATCAATCCAATCAGCATTCATAATTTCTAGTTGATGGTGTATTAGACTTAAAACCAGAAAATGTGTTTTTTAACAATAATAAAACAATCATATGTTCATACATCCCTTCACAGTATGTGATTTTTTTTGTTTTAAGGTATAAACAGCCATTACATGTTGTTCTGTACAACTTGGTCATGTTTCACATCATGCTGAACTTTTAGTGACATCACAAATGTGTGCTACATGTTTTTTACATTCTTGAAAATTGAGGCTTAAATCCAAAAGATATTTCTTCCAACACCACGCAGCCAACTGCAAATCAAGGCTGTATCTGTAGTGCTGAACTGTACCTCTTTACTGTGTAGCTAATGGAGGGGACAATGTCTATTTTTTATTAATGTATATAGTGGAGAAAAATCACTCAAAACAGTGTAGTCTGGTGAGTGCAAAGTTCAGTCAGAGGCTGAACTTAAAACAAATACACTGACATACACACAAGCCTTGGTGTCAAGTATGAAAAGATGGTACTTGGTACAGTTCTACTTTATTTAGAAGGAGAACTGTTGGACTCATTTATATGAAAGGAGTAGTTTTCCACACCACAATCTACTTGTTAATGTCAGTAGAAAATCACGTAGGGTCAACACTACTCTGTAATTAGCACTCTGGTCATTGTTCAATCATACTTGTTTGTACAACTGCAAGGTCACTTCACCCTACACTCAAATTACTGACAGTTGCTGTGGTTACCTTGCCAGACTGACACAATGACAGGTTCTCATCATCACTATTGAAAAGAATACCTGGGCAACATCACCCACTCATTTAAGTCAACTTTTTGAAATAATGCTTAAGTATTTCAGTACTGATTTGGTGTAGCATCCAGCTGAATAACAGCCAAATGAATATGATCTAGGTTAAGGCTGTCTGTGACCAAAATGAATGTAGAATAATGATCTATAGTCAAGTGTGAATCACATAAACAGCAGCTGGGTAAAGTTTGGTTCAATAATGGATCATGTAGCATGTCTTTGCATCAGTAATGCATCCTGTGTAAACTGTAGGTCCCCTATGGGGAAACAGGAACCTGTTTTAAATCACTGTATGGCAAGCAGACAGCACTACTTTGGTAACTTGATCTGGGGTCCAGTCCTGTAAGTATCAAGTACTACAGTTTATCACTTTTATCATTCAAGCAGAGGCAGTTTGTTTTCTCAACCTAGAAACATGAAATGTTATAGTCCAAAATATGCCCCAAAAAGCAGGCCAAGGGAAAGAGCAACTCACAGATGTCGGCATGTATTTTGAAATCAAGTTCTCTATTCCACCATTACAAAATTTGTTTTCACTGAAACTTTCCACTGACTGATATAAACAACTGAGCTCATGTATTCTCTGGAGTTATTATAAATAATACATACTGTAGTACCAAGTAGCCTTTTTACAAATTAGCTGCCTACATAATGTCTTTTCCTCTGCTGCTTAATCATAAAACTTTTTGATAATTTAAAGAATAATCACCAGCAATATCGTCCATTTATCATCTAGGCCACTCAGGCAATGCTGCAATACCCTTGGTGGTGATGTCTCACAGTGCTCATTTTATATTATAACTGAATCTATTATGATCACTATGATCTCAGAGACCTGATTACTTAATTTAGTTCTATTCACGTTTTACATGGCTAGAATGACAATAAAGAATCCTTCAATTTAATTCCTTTTCACATCTGTAGAAGGAATTAACACCTCTGTTACACTAACTAAAATAAAAAAAACATATTAGATAGCGCTCCTAGTAAGCGGCTGGGTGTATTTATACAATTATATCATTGAGTTGCCTTAACTAATCCTTTTGCATTGTTCAGGCCAGGTTTCCCACTATGGAGCAGTATCTATCTGATTCAGCCTCTGTTTATACATATGCATAAAAAGAAAAAAATAGGAATCTGTCATTTAATTCATACAAAAGGACGAAGACCACTATATACTATAACAGGCCAAAAACAAAATTGCAATGGCAAAGACACATTTGCTAACAACCCCGACTGTGGAATCATTTAGGTCACAGTAGAGAATTGGAGCAAAAATAGAGCAACTTGAGACTCATGAGTTTGTGCATTTGCCAGGATAGCTGACCACAGTCCCAGAAACATGCGAGCCTGTAAAATGCCAAGGCATGCAAAACTGCAGAGACCACAAAAGACGGCATCATCATTATCCTCCATCATAGGCCCTTTCTGGTTTAAGTCTGTCACTTTAACTCCTGAGCTGCTCTTTCAACCAGTTTCAAAAGAAATGACATAAAGCTACAGATTCACGTATAAGATGTGAATTATTTCATCTCACATTGTGTGAAGAAGAAATACAGGGGGGAAAAAAGTGGTGATATTGAGTAAACTGAACAGAGAAAGGAGAGGAAGGCAGGAGGAGACAGAGAGATGCAATGGTAGACATCTGAAAAGTAAGATAGAAACAGCGAAGTCCCAGAGGACAATCAGAGACGACAGAGGCTTTGAGATAATGCAGCTTCCTCCCTGTGGAGGAGATCCTCTGCAAGGATGCCCAGCATTCCACAGATAAGACCTAGGGTTGTCTACTTTCAGGCTTAGCCTGGCACTTTAGCTGCTTAGTTTGGATTGATGGAAAGACACCAGAGCACAGGACTACAAGCTGAGGGTACAGTGGCTCTTCAGCTGCTTACTGTGAGCAGGAGGAAGCATTAACAACTAACAAGCTCCTTAAACCAGACATTTTTGTAAAAGCAGTGCTACTCATCCCCACTTGAATCACTCACCTCAGCCCACCTACACCCTCGTCCAGAGGAGATAACAGGCTTGCAATACATAAATTCCAATGTACATTCATCAGTGAGCTAATAAAAATTTGGTCTACATATGGAAAAGTTATTCAGCTAATTAGTCAACAACAGAAGATTTATAATTTTTGATGATAATTGAAAAATTAGGTTACAATTTTTGTCATTCATATGTATATATATATATATATATGCTATAATTCTGACAGGCACAATTTTAAAAAGAGCCATAGTGAGGACAGTCACTGAAAAGTGAGTTGTTTGCATGCATTTAGGAGCAATAAAAAACACCACACATCCCTCTGCCAAACTGAAGTGCAAAAACCCCCCCCCAAAAAATAAATGGCTGCCTAAAACAAGTGCTCCTTCAACGTCATTATATCCAGAGCAGTAAGAACTGGAGTTGTTTGACAGTCACTTGCAGAAGTGAAATATGTAAACCGACCATGTCTTACTCACAGTCTCTAAACTTGTGCTCTGTACTCTTAACCTACCTTCAAAGAAAAGCTCCACCCAGAGAGAAAGAAGGAAGAGGAGGAGCAGTAGTAAGTCTACAGTGCCAATTAGTGGAGAGTGAAAAGAAATATTTTGCCTTTATATGGCCAGTTGTTGTAGTGTTTATGATCTCACTTGGAGATGTGTAAAAGCCGTGTGCTATATGCTTTAAATTGTACAACAGACAGTAAATTTTCTTCTTAATGGGCCGCACAAGGCTGACACACACTCCTTCTCAAATATACTTGTACTATATAGACTGTATAAACAAAGCAGCCAGTCAGTGCTGAGACACCACCAGCTGACTCAATGATCTGGCAGGAAGTGAGTGACCCAGTGACACATACAACAGTGATGAACTAGCTGGCTTTCTCACTCCTCCTGTCTCCCATTTGCTGTACACCTCCCACTTCGATACTTACATGTACACAAAGAGGTGGACCAAAAAGGAAGTTATGAAGTCAGCAGTGTGTGAGGACCAAAGATATTGTTACTCCCAGCATTCCTCTTCAGCGTCACAGAAGAATGCCTGATAAATCTCATGAGTCAGAATACAAGAAGTCGAGCCCCTATCACAGATGTAACCAGTTGCAACTTGACAGCAGTTACAGAACCCAGAGGGCTGTTACTTAAACCTAAGAAGGGAAATCTAGAAAAGCTAACTCAAAGTTGGAATGCCAACACTAATCACTGAGGTTTTGTGAGACTGTAGTGGATAGACTGTTATCCATTTAGGGAGTATGGTGGCATGCTCTCTGGGACAAAATTTTTGAACATTTTAAGATTAGATGATGGTAATAATGTACATGTAAAATAATTTTGCTAATCAAATATGATAAATGTTTCTGTAAATCAATTTAAAACTACAGCATAAATGATTAACTGATGAATTGATGAGTACAAAACTTATTTGTGACTAATTTGATAATTAACTAGTCATTGTAGAATTTGTAAAAGCGAAAAAGCAACATACAAACATTTTCTTTTCTCATATGACAGGATTTGCTGCTCGTCTAGGTTTTATATAATTGTGAAATGTATATCTTTTGATTTGAAGTTCAAGTCAGAAAAGTAAGTTTTAAGTAAGTTTTATCCCCACTGACATTGAAAATATGATCATAACCTATAAACAAGGAAAAGGGATCCTTTCAGCTTTACTCTGTAAGGACCTAGCCCTTGAGTAACTTCAATTATATATCCTTCATCATAAATTTTGTGAAGGAGACATTTCTGGATCGGACTCATAAAGGATGAGCAAGGAAGATGTAATTGCAGATATGAGTGATTGTGACAATGTAAGGAATGAGGTATGCTTCAGGGAAATCACGCTTTTGCACAAAAAAGTAAATTTGAGGGCCTTGTGAAGCAAACAAAATGCTCAACAGGCAGAAAAACTTTAACCACCTCAATGCAATGAAATCAAACTTGCCCCTCTCAAGTACTTTTAACACAAGACAGATTTTTTTTTTATTTCTGATATCTTTGGAAATTTTGCAACCTTGACTAAAATTTAAATTCTATTTAAAAGCTCATTGGGTTTTACCAGTGCTTGCTCCAGCACAATGACCGACTTGCTGAGGGCTTTGCTGTTTAGGAGGCTAAACATTTAAAAATTTGTCTTCAGTAAAATGTAATCTTTTTGACTTCAAATATTTCAAAATCCCCTGATCCATACCCCCTCCAGGATACATCTGTGAGCCTGGCTGCAAAGCTATAGACCAAGCTTCTTCCCTCTCCCCAGGGAAAGTGGAGCTGGGGCCAATGAAGTATCCATCACCACTACAACTCTCTCTGCATGACCTAATGGAGATGAGAGGGGCTGGCTCCTTGCCAAAGCAGGCTGCATTGTCCTCTGGGCACAATGAGAGATAGAGGCAAGGGAAGTAGAGATTCACTCTGTGTGTCCGCTTGTCTGTGTGTTCTCCCTGTGGCTTTTAGGCCTGTGTGTGTAAGTGCGTGTGTGTGCGTGTGTGTGTGTGTGTGTGTGTGTGTGTGTGTGTTTTCTCTTAGGATTCATAAATGCACTCGAGACTTGTGTGATAAAGATTGCTCCTGTTGCTGCTGAGCAGTGGTAAATCAGCCTCACAGTTGAAGCTCTCTAGGAAGTGCAGATGCACCAAAAATGGCTATGAATGGATCAGAGCCCTCCCACTGGAACCATGTGGCCTATTCAAAGATGCAGCCTTTTGTTTAAAAAGGGACCAAAACCTCAATCAGGGAATTAACTCATCCAGCAGACACCAACTGGGCTCAGTAAGACAAATGCTGATAGAGAGAACTATGAAGAGAGAGAGAGAGAGAGAGAGAAGGAAAAGGAAGAAAAAGGCACTAAAAGCTCATCTCCTCCCCCCTGTTTTGAAGTCAGCTCCCAGGCTAGCCAGTCATGAACAATAAAACAAGAGCTGAGGAGCATCTGCTGCCTCCGTCTAAAGAAGAGGATAAAGGAGAGAGGAGCCACAGGGATCCAGTCTTTGACTTGTTGATATTATCCCATTCATGCAGTATGGAGCCCAAGCTCATGGTCAAAATGCTCTCCTCAGCTACAAGTAAGTTGCAAGAAGAATACAGTCTATAAACAGACATCACAAGTACAACAATACATTTGAGCCAAACTTTCAAAAGTTTTTGAGAATGATACACAACAACATTTGATAACTCCCCCTTCAAAACGGGGGCATGGTATTCAGAACCACAACAAAACTCAAGCTGGCCAGTTTTCTGTCACAACAAATTACCTTAACTGTGATGAATAATGCTAATCAATTGTAACATGTCCGTCTGAGTGCACTCCATTGATCTACCACTCCCAATATCATGTGTCTGAGTCATGTATTGACCAACTGAAGCGGGCCACTGTTCATTTGACATCCCTTGGAGGTAGGTATGACCCCACATCACATACACATCATTTTAAAGTCAACTGGGGTGGGTAGACATCATCAGCTGGGTATGGCTACAAACATACAGGACACCCTACTTTAAAACAACAGCATGAAGGCTTTTTCCATTGTTGCTTGAGGCACTCCAACACGAGTTTTAGCCGCAACTTTATGGACTCCTAATTTATGTACATTTCACAGTAGGTAGGTAGGTAGGTAATCCAAAAAAAGCCCTAGGTACTACTCCCCCATGCTACACCACTAGCGTATCTCAGCTGTACCACCGTGTTTTTAACTGTGTCCTTAACTGTGCCCCTTTCTCTCCAACCCTCCTGTCATATCACTGTCAGAGAATCTCCCCCACTGCTACCATCCAATGTTTCCCCCCTGACCCCCTGCTGATCAGCCCCCTCTGCTCCCCACCGCCTAACATTTGGCACTGCTGCTTTAACTGAGTCCAGATGCCACACTGAGTAGAGGAGAGTGGAGGAGAGGCTTAGTCTGGAGGGAACTCCACTTATGAGAACTCATGTCCTGGTAAATTTGATTTATATATTAAGCTTGTTTGTTATTTAATCAATAAACCAAACAGACCTAAGGGCAAGCACCGCTGAGTAGAGTCGAAAGACATACACAACAAATATTAATGAGACACAGAATATTACAGGGGAATTGTATTTCATCAAACCACTCAAAACATATCGCATAGAGCACAGTGAAGCTCACATGCAAATATACATGCAAATTCTTCTCAGATAATATTGCAAGTTTGCACAGTCTAAAGTACCAACGTTCCTTCATCCTTAAGGATAATACTGGGAGGAGATGATGTATAGCAGCCAAGATGGTGCAGAGGAATGTATGTTTTCAATCAGTCTGATGAGATGAAACTCTAGATCTAAAACAGCAGTGTCCACATGAAATGTGGACACAATCGGAGTCAGGCCATAGCATGTCTCACTTAATGCAACACAGAAGGTTCTGCTTAGTCTGATTGGCTATTCTGGGATT